>CM069233.1:36426820-36785967 GCA_035582765.1 Acer negundo
TTCCGTACGATAACATATATATATATATATATATATACACTTTTTCTTTTTGTGGGAAACAAAAAGAGAGGAAGAATATATGAGAAGGACTCATGGACCATTGGCACATGCAAACAGATAGAAATGATGAGAAGCGAAAGCAAAGAGAGACACACAATGATAGTTGATATAGAGAAGGGATCGATCAGTGGGGTTTGGGGATGGGGTGGTCCTTTCCTTTGCTTCTACTCTAAATAAAAAAAGGTCCTCGGAGGATTTCCGACTTCATCAAAGTACCCTAATCAACTGTGTACATTAAAAAATATATATATTAAACATTTATGATCATTTATGGTCTCAAATTTATTCATGGAATATATTAAACATTTTAATTCTATGCTTTTTTTTTTTTTTTTTTTCTAGTTCGTGTCATGGAGGAGGCTTCAATTAAGCTATATTATTCAAAATTTGTTATAATACCTTAGACAATTTGAACTAGCACATTATTTTATTTTATTTTATTTTATATTATAGTAGGCAGTCAATTCATTTTCTCCTATCCAATGAAACAAATTAAATAAATCAAGTTGCTTTAGAAATTCAACCTAAATTTCAGGAAATACATATAAAAATTTCATTATTCCTTTTTTTTTTTTTTTTTTTGTGGTGATAAAATATTAAAATAATATAAATTCATTATTTAATATTTATATATTCAAGAATCTAAATAGATTTTATAAACGTTCATTCTTTTGGATAATATAATATTAGAGTTAAGTAGAGTGAATGTACCGGAAGAAAGCCAAATTCAGAATATTAGAAAAAGTTTGGAGAGATGTATTAGTTTGATCTAATCCTTCTTTTTGTCATTATGTGATTGTTAATTTCTACATCTTTTATGCAGATGGTCTTCTCTCTTTAGATCAGCTGTGTCCAGACAAAGGAAAAGCTACCAGGTCCCACTATATGTCTATATCTTAACTTTTGACAAACTCTCCATCTCTTTTTGTCAAATCACGTCTTTTTTCTTTTGATTATTATTTAATAAACAGCAAAAGTAGCTAATCCAAATTCCTCACTAACTCTATTCCAAAAGGCAAGTTTGTAATTTTAAAGGGATTTTTTTTTTCCATACCAAATTTAAAAAGGAGTAGCTGACACAGCCTGACATATATAAATTTAATTAACTTGTAAGGAAAAAAAAAAAAAAAAAAAAAGTTAATTAAAAACTGCATATCTTTCTAAACCACTCACTAACCTAAATGGGGGGGTCCTACCAAAACCATTCCTCTGTTGACTGACTCTAGCTCTTTTGCATGTATGGATCAATTTGGCCCCAGGTAACACGGATACGGCAGGATACATCAATTAAAATAATATATATTTATATTTAAAAAAATAATAATAATATATAAAAATATATTTGATAATTCATTCAAAATCAAAATATATTAAGAATCCAAATAAAACATGTCACATATCTATATAAGACATAACAATGTAGCATATTACATGATCTAAATTAAACATGTCACATAAATTGTAACATATTACAAAATACAAATAACACATACATCACATAAGCCATAACACATTATAAAATATAAAGGATACATAAATAAATAAAAAAATAAAAAAAATAAAAAAAACTCATAAAACATATTCTAAATTCCTAATTAACTTCACTATCATTATTTATCAATCATCATTCATACGGTTAAAGGATCTAGATAATTCGACATCTAATTCTTGTTTATCAAGAGAAAGATTTTCAATATCATATATCCCGTTATTCTCCAAGTTAATGGGATCAAAACTAAAATTTCTTTACAATTTCATTTTGACACCTAAATTTTTAAAATTATAATTTGACCACGTTTTATACTAAAATAATTATAATATTGCCCCAAAAGTATCCTTAATGTATCCTTCAAGTATCCTTCAAGTATCCGTCAAGTATCCGTCAAATATCCATCAAGTATCCGCTGGTCAAATTTATGAAAAAGTCAACGGATACGCCATTTGGTGTATCGGATATGAATCATGAAGCATCCATGGAGTATCTGAACCGGATACGAGTTCGATATGAGTTACCTCCACTAAATGGAGTATCCGTACTTCCTAGATTTGCCCTAAAAAAACATAAATAGTATTAGACAAGACTACAAGAGATACTATTCCATTAGTGAAATAGAATCATCATTTTCTTGGGTAACAAACTTAATTTGTCTCAACTCTAATTGTTGTAAATTTGCAATGATATATATATATATATATGTTTGGCCAAAATTGAATCAATTTCTGTTTATTGGGCCAGTAATAGTATATATCATCATATCAACCATCAATCAAGTAAGTGAAGTTGGGATTAAAAATTTAGTCAAAGTTTGTTTGGTTAGATTTTGTTTTGTTGACCCAAAAGAAATCCAAGGTCAAACAAACCCACTTCATTTCAAGCACTCATTATTTCCTACTTTCTTGGGTGTGGTGAGATGTCAAATACTCCAAAATTTCCATATAATGAGCCTTTCACTTTATTAGTCATCATCCTCATGCACCTTTCTTTATTCTTCAATTATTCATGGGAGATTTTTTTTTGGCTTAATTGTATAAACATCCTCAAAATTTAAATAAAATTGCACTCATATGCAACCTTTTCATTTATTGTACAAACATCACCTATAAAATGTTGACCAAAATGGAATGACCAAAATGGTTAGGGCATATGAACCCTAACTATAAGGTTGAATGTTCAACCCCTTTTGACGACAAATAAATTTTTTAATTTTTGGTCAAAGTGTTTTAAGGAGTTGACTGCTATTATTGAAACTAGAGTGTTGCTTGCTATTATTGAAACTAGAGTGATTAATTTATCTAATATGACAAAGCTCAATGGAGGGAAATGATAATTTCATGTAAGGGTATTTTCGTCATTTCCTTTTGGTCAACATGTGGTCAACATTTTATATGGGATGTTTGTGCAATAAATGGAAATGTTACATATGAGTGTAATTTTATCTAAAATTAGGGGTTGTTTGTGCAATTAAGTCTTTTTTTTAAACAAATTAAAATGTATAAAATAATATCTAAGATGTAAATATTAATAATATTTCAAATATATATATAGAGAAAACATATCAGGTGGGAGATTATATACGTTTTTTTGTGCATGATTTGACTTTATAACATTATTTAGTCACTTAAAATCACTTTGTAATATTACAAAATCGTAATCCAGTATGAAAAAACATAAAAAGCCTTGCAACTTATATAAACTAAAGTGATATTTTGGATGTATGATTAAGAGAATTGTCTCATAGTATATATCACAATTAGTTCTAATCTTGTAGCCGCTTTTGAAACTCCCTTTCACATTCAATAAGAAACCAAGAAATAATTCGATGTGCTTCTATTTTCAAAAATAGTGTACAAGACTACAGACAAAGAAAAATGATAGTGCCAACACGAATTATTATTTTATCAATGCATATTAAATGTTTGACTTCGGACACAAAAATAATTATTAACATAATTACACTTCAAATTTTATTTTTTAAAGAAATTATACTTCAATTTAATGCCTTTATTCAATTTTATTATGAATCCAACTAATATGTATTATGTACAAATAAACAATAAACGTTGAAATATAAGTCAAAACAATTGTTGACCTAAATTTTAAAGTCTAAAACAAAATCTAATCTCAAAGCGAATAAGTATGTTATGAATTATGAGTTTCTTAAGTCTTTCTCCAATTATGTATAACATATCCATATCAATAAATAAATAAAAATAAAAAATGAATTATCAAACATTTCAATTTTAGGCTACTACTATTAAGAAATTATATCTTTCATCCTCCAAATGATAATCTTCAATTTCTTTTACCGCCATAAAGGTTGAAAATCACTAATTGTAATTTTATCATTTTAATTATATAAAAAATTAACATCCCAACATTGTTTAATGATATTATATTATAAATAAACGTATAGTATATCTGATCACGAGAACATTGTAAATTTAAATAATTAAATAATATATGTGTTTATCACTTTGTCAATCACCTCTTAACACATATATATGATAGTGTATTGGTTAGAATTCTATCATGTACATTTGACACCAGCAAACCTTGATCCGACCATCCGGTATGTTAGAATTTTTTATAATAATTATTATAATATTTCAAAATTGGAATCCCATCTCCCAAATTCAAAATAAATAAATAAGTTAAAAAAAAAAAACAAAAAAAAGCAAAAAATATCCAAGTTACTAAAACATGGATTGTACACTTGTACTCACTCTACCAAGTTACATATGCCAAAAACTAACACTTTGAATACGTCAGTTACATTTTGGAAAAGCAAAAAAGTCAACAGTGTTGAGTTAATTTAAAGTGAGAAAAATTGAATCGGTAACACAAGTAATTACATCCAATTCAAAACCCTCACACAGACGGAGACCCAATTTCAAATACATAGCTCAACCTCTCGCTTCCTCTTCTCTCTTGTTTCCCCACAAACCCAAACACTGTTCTCTCTCTCCACGCCCTCATAATTTTCACTCCATTTCTTTTGTCACATGTTGTACCAACTTTCTCCAACATTTTTTCAGAGACATTTCGATTCACAGTCTGTTTTCAGGCGTAATCTTTAGCGACTTGGGATCTCAAGCAGAAAATGGTTGCAGAGCCTTGGATTTTGAAGATGGGGAACCAAGTAAGTTCGAATCTTAAACACGCACTCCTTCTCGAAACTTCCTCCAAGAAGAAGACCCCCAAAAACCCAGAACCCAAACGCTTCATTGGCATTCTTTCTTTCGAAGTCGCCAATGTCATGTCCAAAACCATTCACTTGCACAAATCCCTCACTGATTCCCAGATCTCGAGACTCAAATCTGAGATCTTGAACTCGGACGGTGTCAAACACTTGGTCTCCACTGACCAAAACCACCTTCTCCGGCTCGCTTTGGTCGAGAGACTCGACGAATTGAACCGGGTCGCTAATGTCGTGTCTAGGCTAGGTAAAAAATGCACTGAACCGGCCTTACAAGGGTTTGAACATGTTTATAATGATATTGTGAATGGTGTTATCGATGTTAAAGAATTGGGGTTTCTGGTGAAACATATGGAGGGTATGGTGAAGAAAATGGAGAGGTTCGTGAATGCAACTTCTAATTTGTATAGTGAATTGGAGGTTTTGAATGAATTGGAGCAGACATCTAAGAAGTTTCAGCAGAATCAGCACGAAGAGAGTCGTAGGGCGTTCGAGCAGAAATTGATTTGGCAGAGGCAGGATGTGAGGCATCTAAAGGAAGTTTCGCTTTGGAATCAGACTTATGATAAGGTCATAGAGTTGTTAGCCAGGACTGTGTGTACCATTTACGCTAGGATTTGTGTCGTTTTTGGGGATTCGAATTTGTTGGAAAATGAGTATAGTCAAGTTTCGGGTAATGTTCAAGTGGTTTCAGGGCCTCTGAAACGAGCTCTTAGCAAGAGTAGCAGTAATGGGCGGCGTTCTTCAGGTTTAGTTGAGAGAGGTGGAGTGGAGAGAAGAGAGGTGAGTTTGAAGCGTCAGATTAATTCGAGGAGAGGTGAGGTTGCGTTGTTTAGAGCGGAAGATTTTACTTTCCCGTGTGGGGCTAGTCCCGGGAGGCTTTTCATGGAGTGCCTTAGTTTAAGTGGTTCAGTTTCGAAGTTGGATGATGATGATGAGGTTGATTTTGACGAACGTAGTAGTCGAATTTCAGGTTGTTACAGTGTTGGAAATGGTGGTTTGAGGAGAGAGCACCCTAGTAATTCTGGTTGTTTTACTAGTGGTGTACCTTTTAGCGGAGATCAGAGACAATCCACATGTGGTGTGACAAACTCTGCACGTTTTGGCCCCATGAATAGGTTAATGGCGTATGCTCCGCCTTCCACAGTGGGTGGCTCTGCTTTAGCCTTGCATTACGCTAATGTCATAATTGTGATAGAGAAGCTTCTTCGCTACCCTCATTTGGTGGGTGAGGAAGCCAGGGATGACTTGTATCAGATGTTACCGGCAAGCTTGAGAACGTCTCTGAAGACGAATCTCAAGTCCTATGTCAAGAACTTGGCCATATATGATGCTCCACTTGCCCATGATTGGAAAGAGACCCTTGATGGGACATTGAAGTGGCTCGCCCCACTCGCACATAATATGATCAGGTGGCAAAGTGAGCGCAATTTCGAGCAACAGCAGATTGTCACACGGACTAATGTTCTTCTGCTGCAAACATTGTATTTTGCTGATAGAGAAAAGGCAGAGGCCGCCATTTGTGAGCTTCTTGTTGGGTTGAATTATATATGTCGCTATGAACATCAGCAAAATGCTCTTTTGGACTGTGCAAGCAGTTTCGATTTTGAAGACTGCATGGAGTGGCAGTTACAATGTGGAGCTTCTTATCTCAATTGATTGCATCGCTGGATTTGTATACCTGGAAAGAGATTTTTAGAGCATTTTCCTTCACTCCTGATACTTGTATGATTCAACAAAAATGTGAATATCTGAGGTTTGCACACTGAAGACTTCAATGTTGAAGACTGGAGTTTAGTGATGTAATTTATTGCAAGGTAACAGAAGTCTTATTTCTGAAGTATATAATTCCGGTTAATTATGAAAAAAAAAATGAAAATATAATTCTTCTCTGCAAAATGTGTTTATATTTTTCTTTTTGTTTCATTGATAATGCATTTGCCGTTTGATGCCATTCTGTTACTAATTTATTCGTTTATCAATTACCTGCGAGTTATGTACTAAACTTATGTTTTCGATAAGTAGAATTCTGTAACAGACTGATGTTCTGGATATTATATAGATTGTTCTCACAGTCTCACCAGGTTGTTTACATCTCAACTTGTAGATTATGAGACTTTTACTGAATTTTTTTACAAGGAAATGAGATATATAAGTTTTGAGACATGTTAAGTATCAGAAATTATTCCTTTTGTAGATTTTTGTTCAATGGTTTCCTATCATTAGTTTTGAATCTTGATCAATCTTGAAAATCAAACTTCATAACTTGATTTCACGAATAGGATTAGCTCATCTTCTCTTTGCTCACTTAGATCAAATCAATTAGAATTTAGACATTTTAATTGTTGACTAGATTATGTAGAATGAGTGTCGTGTAGAGTAACCTTGTAATACAGTTCTCTTGAATTGACAGCTTCAATTATTGCTTCCCTTTGTACATAGTATCCATATAATTACAAATTTACTAAGTAATCATGCCAACACATTTCAAATGTTGAATGTGAATGTGCAATTGAATGTTGACTAGATTATGTAGAATGATTGTCGTGTGTAGGGTAATTGAATGTGCATGTTGTCTATGCGCATCACTCTATAGTGCTTCCGTTCTTATATATATTCAGCACATGAACTAGAATGTATGTCATAAACTACCTGTTTTTATCGTGATATTTTCGACTGATATCATCATAAGACGATACGATTAGTATATTTTGTATTCCAAATGCAATTTTGGTGTTGTTTATATGTTAGTCAAGACATCTACTGACTACTGTGAACAATTAACACTTTTAAGGTGTGTCATGTGTTGTAAATTAAAAACATGTATGCAATAATTGAGTTGCCAATAAGTCTGAAAGTTATATATAAAAAAATGGCATTTTGGTTGGTGGCTCGAGGTGTTATAAAGTTGTATATGTTGATGACTTGATGCCTTATGATTATTATTATGTACATGACATGTGAACAAAGTCGTCATTATTGAATGCTTTGGAATGGCATGCTCACTTTTTTCCGTCAATATGAGCTGTTGGTGCAGTACAGATTTCCAAGTGACCATCCATCATTCCCATTGCATTGAACATCTGAGACTGCATAGCACATGCTGTTTTTCTTGTGACTGAAACTCATTTTTGCAGTTTCCACATCATTGAATCAAAATATTGATAGATCTGATTCACAATTAGCAAAGATTTGTCAAATTGTTATTGCAAACAAACATATATTGCAAAGTTGAATGAAGCAGTTCATGTCAAATGGGCTTGAGGTCCATTTGATCTCTAGTATTCATATAGATTTAACCACTTTCTCATTGCTGGATTGATATAGATTTTGACTTTGAAATCTCAAAGGCAACAAATGTAACAATGTCACAAAATAATAATAATAATGATGTCTTTTTAAAAAAAATGAAAGTACAGCATGTGGTGCTGCACAGCTGGTAGGAGAGTAGGTATAGGCATGGGGACCACGGGGTTGGGGAGGGTATCCCTACACTCGTTACTCAAACCTCCTCTAAAATCCTTTTGGAGGGGGAGAGGACCTTTTTGGGGGGAGGTTCCTCTACCTTCACCTCTAAAACTTATTTTCTTCATTTTATTTCCTATTTAATTTTAAATTTCAAAATTTCAATCAGAAAAGTAATAAAAATACAATACAAAATAATTGCTAAATACAATTTGTTCTTGTCAATCCAAAAGACAAAACAAAATAATTGTATAATACAATATGAAAAAGATATATATATATATATATCTTATTTTGGGGGCTCCAATGGGTTTTTAGGTTTGGGGGGAGGTATCCCTACCGTCTCCCTTAAAATATGTTTGTAAGCAAAGTTTGCTCCCATCCCACCCCCCACCCCAAAATCCATTTTGAGACAAAATTTGCCCCCAAAATCCCATGGGAGGCCGTGGGCGATGGAGCCTCTCAGGGAAACGCCCATCCCTACAGTGGAGAGCATTGAGTGTGATCATAAATATGTTTCCTCTTTTGTTTTTTGTATGTTGAAATGTAACGTATCATCATAAATTGGAGTAGTTCGAAGTTCCCTTTCTACTGCTACCAACTCATAATCCACTGGTTCAAGACACCCACATTTTTAGGCCCAATTCTTCAAGCTACCCCAACCTTTTTTAACCACACCCACAATTTTTATTTTTTAAAAATTAACTCTGAATCGAAAACTCTTTATTGCCTTTTAATGATCTCATGGAAGGTAAGTATTATAATAGATGAGTGGTTAAGATGTGATTAATTTTCACTATTATTTATATCCGCGATCAATAACATATTTAAAAAAAAAAGAATGAAAAAAGTTGAGTAAGGAGAGAATTCAAGTTTACTATTCAGAATCTTTCACTATTGCTTTATCCATGATTAATTACATACTTAAAAATAAATAAATAAATAAAGGAAAAGTTGAGACTTGAGAGAAGAGATGACTCAAGTCCATCACATATTCTTCAAAAGAAGAATTTACTAACGATTGAAAAAGGATTAGCCTAATTATATAACATAAAAATTATATGGAGATGCGGGGTATCGATCCCCGTACCTCTCGCATGCTAAGCGAGCGCTCTACCATCTGAGCTACATCCCCACACAAGTTTTACATAAAATTTTAATTTAAATGTAAATTAACATAATCTTTAAAATATTGATATATTTAAGATGACTGGGATATTGTTGGCTAATTTTTAATTGATATTTTAGATCATCCTAGAAGCAATGAAGTTTGGGCCAGATGGGGTAGGCCGCTCCAGTCCAGTCTATTAAATTACTCGCCTGTGACAAATCACTTGAACTCGCAACATTTAAATATCAATGCTAGCCAATCAAAATCTCTGCGTCAGTTAATTATATCACCAACTCTTAATCAAAGCTATGCTCTCAGGTTTTTAATTAGGTTAATCGGCATATATACCTCATGAACTCTTCATAATGTTACACTGTCCCTTTTTTATATTTTTTTTTTCGACACATTTACACGGGGTTTAGTAGCGAAAAATAAATATAAGAAGTAAATAAGTAATTAAACCACAGTTTAGGTGAAATCGGTGCCAATAAACCTTTTAATTATTGAAGTTAAAAAATTTAAACAGTAAATTTGCTTTCCACTTTCCTGCATTTTTCTCCAAACGTAGCTCATAAACATTTCAAATAAATAAACGCGTATCGAAGGCGTGGAGACGAGCAGAGAATCTATACATATACACCTACAGTAAACCATGAGTAACAGGAGGTTCGTTTACAACATTACATTGTTGCTCTATTACTCTTCTTTTATACAAGCAATTTCATCTCTTTTTTTTTTTATTTTTTTATTTTTATTTTTTTTTCTCTATTTCGAATTCCATTTTGATAAATCTGATTTTTACAATTTGTATCTCGTCGTTTTTTTTTATTTTTTTATTTTTTTATTTTTTTATTTTTTTATTTTTTTTTAATTTTAACATTTGATGCGCTTTGTTGACTATGAAGATCTGTTTGGTTGGATTCTAGGGTTTTGAGTTCACACAACTATATTCTGATTGATATGTTGGAGTTTATAATTTATTGGTTATTACATCGTAGTTTTGTAATTTTTTAGGATTCCAGTTTTTGCTTTTTCAAAATTGTGGCGTCGTATTTTTGAATTGTGTTTTAAACCAAATTTGGTTCTTTTTGAATAATGTTTTTGATAATAGTGGAGTGGTAAAACAGCTAATGCATCATAATTTATGATTTTATTCTTCGGTTAGTTGAATTTCCGGACATATTGTTTGTTTGATATATACATCTGAGTTTGTAGTTAAACGCCATAATCATGACTCGTAATCGGAAGAGAATAAGATTCTTATAGACTTATCTATAAGAGTTGATCCGTGGCATATTGGTTTAAGCTTTTTGAATCTAATAGTGTTCATCAACTGCAGTGACACTGATTATTCTATAGTGAGAATAATTTGGCTAAGTTCCGAGAAAGTAACCGAAAAATGCATGATCTGAACTCCGAAGATCATTATAGTTCTATCAATAGCTAAATATTTTATTCATAGTAAGGCTAGTTAAAATACTAATTGTTACCTGGGACAATTTGTATGTTGCCTTGAATGATTTAGACCTTTACCCATTCTGATTTTGATTTTAAACACATGCAGCCATGATTGAGGCAAAGGCTGCCAGTTAAGTTTATGTTGATTTTAAACATTTACTTGTTAGTCTTGCATTTGAACCATGTAAGTGCTATAAATAAGTAGAAGTTTGTGCTTTATCCTTCCCATGGATATCAGTGAGCTGATTATTGCCTCCTTTTTTTCCTTGTTTCCTTCCATCTTTGGATTGATATGGTAACTGATGTATTGATTTGATTATAATAATTAATATGTTCAGACATTAAAAAAAAAAAAAAAAAAAAAAAATTGAAAATATTTGGTGCTTAAACGAAACTTGATTCTTTCTTTTTGAACTCATATATAGACAGTGGTGGTAGAGTTATTGGGCTTGAACTTGTTTCTTTTGTGTTTTAGCACGAGTGATTCAGGAATGGGATGGGGTTGTGGCAGATCTTAGGCTTTGTTGAAGTAGATAAAAATGTTTCTTGCATATTTTTTTTTACGGAAGGTGTGCTTCAGAATTTTGTTAATTTATGTGGTTAGTAGAATGTAATGTAATTTTAGTTATATGCGCCCTATTGTTTTTCAGATTTAAGATTCTGTCATGATCATTTTTTATGCAGGGAGCACCGTGCATCAAGATCTGCTCTCTTTGATGATTACGATGGCCTTGAGGAAGGTGGTCTTAAGTTGTCCTCCACATATTCTCATGAAATTAAAGAGCATGACAATGACAATGAAATGGACAATTTGAAAGAAAGAGTTGTTTTTCTGAAGAGAGTAAGTTCCGACTTCCGACCAAGAATATCCTTTGCTTTACCATTTAATGATACTTATGTAAATTCTCATATTAAATGTCTATCCAAACCTCCTTTTTGGCTTTTAAGGTGTTCTGTAATACTATGAAACATGCAAATCCAAATGAAGGTACAACATATCCTAAGAGTAAATGGATGGGTGGATTTTCAAGTTTCAAATTTAAGTTGATGTTTCCCTACCTATTATAAGTTACAGTAACTTTATTAATGTTGCGTCATTATCTGGTTAGTGGTAAAAAGTATAAATCATACATGTTGATCATAGTCTATTATAAAGAAGATGTCTAAAGAGTTGCCAGTGGCATAAATGGTAAGCAAGATATACTTATGTTTAATGTTATCATGGATAACTAACCTGTTTTTGAGGTCACTATTGCATCAAGGAAGCCTTCTTTCACTCAGCTTTCTCAGCAAGGTTGAGAAATGTATCAAAGTCATTGAGTTCTCACTGTCCTTGTAATCAATCTTAGCTTAGTACATATGGTAACATGTGTTGAAGTTTCAGAATTCCTGAGCATCAAAATACCTGGATCAATTGTTATATATTGTTCTGAATGATGATTTCGAGGAACAATCAAAGGGAGTTCTATCTTGTAATAGAAACTGGTCTTAGAACTTGAGCATTGAGCTCCTTAATAGCACTATGTATTTGTTTGCCATGCACGTGCCAGCCCTATATATTATATGCATGTGCGCATGGGTACCACATACACATCCTGTACAGAAATAAGTCCATGAAGGTTGTCTACAGACTACAGCCTTTGAAGATAAAATAACTACCTGCACTGCAGGAAATTAGTTGGTGGAATCTGCGATCCATATAAATGTTTATTTCCCAATGGACAAACTAAAAGGCAAAGGAGAAGTCAGAGTCTTAGATTTTATTGCTTTGTAAATATATATTCTATTATCGAAGATTCTTAATGCATATTTTACTCATCATCAGTTAACAGGTGATATACATGAGGAGGTAGAGAGTCATAATCGTTTGCTTGATCGAATGGTATGTGACAGCTGTTCAACTTTGACTTAATTTAAGTGAGTTTTGCTTCCTTTGTTTGAGTGGACTGTGTTGTAAACTCAGGGCAACGGTATGGATGCAACGAGGGGTATAATGTCAGGAACAATGGATCGATTTAAGATGGTACCTTATATTTACTCTACTACTTTTCATATATGTTTCCCTAACTTCTTTCTGCGGCTTTTTCAAATTGGCTGATCACAGGAAGTTGTTTCTAATTAGGTGTTTGAAAAGAAATCCAACCGGAGAATGTGTACGCTTGTGGTAGCTTTCGTGGTTTCATTCTTAATCATATACTATCTGATTAGGTAAGTGATCTGATCATATTAATGTTAATGAATGATGTATGAATTTCCAATGCTGAAAACTTGAATGGACTTGGTATATATCTAATCTTATCCTGTTTGTCTGTGTGTGTGTGTATATATATATATATATATATATATTAAAAAGGATAGTTATTTGTAACGGAAATAAATAGAATTTTATTGTAAATTAAAATAAATTATCTTATATGGATTGATACCTAATGAAAAATCCATTGTCTTTCAATATATGAATACTTCAACTGACCTATAACAATGAGAAATGTTCTTAATATGTGTGATTTAATCATATAAGCACTGTTAATGCTGATAATTGTTTTTTTTTTTTTTATTCCTACAGGGTCCTCATGCATGGATGAAGTAGAAAATAATAAAGCTCGTCTGCTATTAGGTGATGAGATTTGGGCACCATATACAGTAATGCGTTCATGTAATCTACATTTCTGGTAATTTCTTATTGTTCTTTCTGTTTTTTGAGGATGTTGTATGAAACCACTCATGGCTTCAGAGAGGGAATGCTTCTGCTCAAGTAGAATGCTGAACCGGCATCCCGGTGACAGAAGGCAACTTGCATGTTTAGATGTATCAATGTTAACTTCTATGAGAGCAAACATGGTTGGACATTATCAATTTTCTGAACATGATGACAATTTTACGTCGGGGCCTATTTGCCTACTACAATGGTTTGTTGCATTTGTACAGTTACAGATAAGAGACTGTATTTTATTATTTTATTATTATTATTATTATTATGCAAAATTTATAACAGAAATTGTTTTTGCATTTCTTCTACATAGACTCTTAACTCAAGTGACATGCATCTCTCCGACTCTCCTTGCACTCTCATTCGGTCATTCAATACCAGTGGGTTCAAGTCTCATTGGAAAATTCTCCTTGTAATCTTGATGTTCTCGACAGCCTCTTCACTTCAACTGAAGGAAGATTTCAAAAAAATGGTTGTGCAAGTTCAAAATTTTCAAATTGATATGTGAGACAATATTTTATTTTATTTGACAATATCTATTAATTCGGAATCAATTATTTTTTTTAAAACTTTCGTTATTAGTAGAATACGAACCATTGATTTAAGAGTTATTTATCTAAACCTTGAACTAGTCTATGTACCGGTTAGAGTTACCACTCCGTCGACAATGTGTGAAACAAATTATTAGTCACGCCTATCCTCCATTTAATCTGTGTTTAAAAAGAGGAAATGGGCCTAAATCAGAAAAACACCGTTGTCACTTGTAAGTAAATGTAACTGAAGCAACCGAACCCGGGTTCAGGTACTTGGGTTAGTAACCGAACCCGGGTTCGATTAAAAAGTGTCTCTCTAGTCTCTTCCAGACTACAGTCCACCACACAACAACACACGCCAATGGATGAGGAATGAGAGAGAGTAAACGGTAACACAAACACGAAGTCATGGTGACAGGTTTTGTTCAACATCAATGGAAGATACCCACTTGGTTTATGTCTTCAAGTTTTCTAGGAACCGGTTCTTTCCTTCAAAATCAGTGTAGACCATCCAAGAATTTCAAGTGTTACAGAGAGAGAATTCTCACTGGTAAGATAAGGAGAGGAAATGTAGTTGTGTGTGGATGGTTGCTTCCAGTGGATCCATGGGCACCCAACATCGACTCTGCAAGCATAGCACCACAGCTCTTTGCGGCCTCTTTGTTTCCCTACCTTGGTTTCTTGTACTTCATTACTAAATCCAAGTCTGCTCCAAACCTCACTCTCTTCGGTTTCTATTTCTTGCTCGCCTTTGTTGGCGCCACTAGTGAGTTTCTTCTTCTACGTCTCTGTTCCCTCTAATTTTGAGCTTGTCAATATGTTGCTAATCAGTATTAGATTTGGAACCATGAATGCGAATTTTTAATTTTGCTCTCACTGAAATCCCCATTTTGTGACCAGTAGATAATAACATAGTTCTCCAGTTCTATATATAATTTGTAAAAGTTTAAATGAACTTTAGTTTGCTTCAATGCTGTATTGTTTTCAATGGCTAACACATTTTTTGTTGCATGAGTGAGATTTTTTCTTGCTTAACTAAATAATTCTGATTAAATCTATCCCGCTATTCTCAGTTGTTTACTGCTATCTAAAGCTTTCTTTCAGCTTTAATAATTTCTTTTGTCTGGTCTTTGGTGCCATCGTCTCTGCTGAGCAGTCCCAGCTGGGATTTACGGTAACTTATCAGAACTCAGCATAATTACTTTTAACTTAAACTGAGCAGTTTATTTAGAGATGCTACAGTGTGGACCGTGACTGAAATTTTATGTGGTTGGACAGCAAAGGTGCATTATGGTACTTCCTTGTCCAATGTTGACTGGTTACATGGTGGGGCTGAGTCTCTTCTCACTTTGACCAATTTGTTCATTGTGTTGGGTTTGAGACAAGCTCTTCGGAGAGCTAGTGATGCAAAACAAAGCAAGCGAAATGTCATTCCAGGGATCAAAGATGAAAAGTCCTCCATTTAGGTTAAGGTCCCAATCAGCAGGTCTACATCTTTTTCTTTTAACGCTCTCTTTACCTTATCATCGATCTCAATATGATGTGCTCTTTCTTCAGCAGTATTTCACTCTTCTTCTTTTTGTGCGTGTGCGTGTGCGTGTATACATCTTTAAATTGGAGTTTTAAATGCCAGATATGTGCTTCAGTCATCTTGTGCTCTGTTTCAGGGAATTGTCACCATTGGGTCGCCTTCAAGCACATCGATGACTGATCTGCTTTTTAATGCTGAGCGCTTTGATATAAAAGAAGTGACATGAGTTTTCAATTGGAAAAGTATATGAACTCATTTTCCTTTAATCACTTTTTTAGTGAATTCTGTTTTTATCGCCATATCTATGTGAGCAGTTGTTTTAGAGTTTCCTGTAAACAAGATGTCTTCATGTTCTAACTTTCATGTAAAGTGTACCAATGGAACGTCTTATATGAATTAAAAGTGTTGTATACAATATTTCTGTGCATTTTTCTTGAATTTACTCTCTGCAATGAATTTACTAGAGTTGCTTGTAACTGATAATGTTTGGAAATATTTTGCATGATTTCTTTCTGTCTCTGTTCTGAGCACTGTCGTGCTGTTTGCCGAAGTTAAGCGTGTTTATACTCAATGAATTAAAACTGCTAATCATAACCGAAGTGAAAACTTGTAATATTAATTGAAAAAAATTCTATCTCTCAGCCAATGTGAAATAAAGCTTTATGTTCCTAAAATCTTCCTTTCTCCTATTATAGTACAAGCTACAAACAGCAGGAGCTACCAGCTATGCAGGTATGGTGTAACCAAGATTCTAGTTTAGTCGTTATTCTTATTATGTTACATCGAAATAGAATTAAAAGTACATTTTTGGATTGTCAATTAGGAAGTTTGGATTGAGCGAGTAAACCATGTTCAGAACTGCAGAAACGGAAGCTGAATTGTTTGGCTGATAATCCAGCTACTTGGGAGATTTGTTAGAGTTGATGGCTTTGTAAAATTTAAGATTCAGTGTCTGCATTTGAAAGGGTGTAATGCTTATCTGCATCTCTACTTCTAAGACTCCGCAGAGTGAAAACCAGGAATCAGGCATCGTTGTACGATTTGTTTCGAATACAAAGCATCTCGTCCTCCAAGGTATGGTATATTATATTATTATGTGTTTTGTTGCTCATATTTCATCTTTGATATTGGTCATGCTGTGGAATGTTAACATTTCAGTTTTGAAAATATATCCTCTAGGTAACATCGGTGTATGTCTTCGTTTCTCTCTCCTTTTCTTTTTAGCTGCATTACTATGAGTGACTTTCAACTAATGAAAAAACAAAAGGCATGTGATTTGTTAACCCTTGATAGATTTTGTCATGCGTGGGAATATGATTAGGTTCATAATAGATGGGTACCAGTTACGGAGTTGCCTTTGTCTGGGGACAAGGGTTGATAGGGTTTATTCTGTTGCCTGGGCACCGATATTGACCAACAATGGACCCTTTTTTAAAAAAGCGAAAGCATATTACACAATCAGCATGTATGAAAGAAAACTTGACATGAAATGGTTTGCAAGAAAAATCTTGAACCACATATTCCATGAATGTCGGCTAATGTGGATCGCTACTGCAGATGCCTTTTTACTACTACTAGAGGGAGCCAAGAAATTATGCCTGTTTCAAGGTATCTACACAACCATCTTGCATCTTTGTTTATAATCTATTTTTTATGCACTAATGCATGCTTTTATCGAAATGTTTATAAAACATGTTTTGTGCATAGTGAATCCCTGAGATGATTATTAATTTATTTATTTATTTATTTATTTATTTTTTTTTATTTTGTCAGGAAAGGAAAACGTTGAATTGAATGTACGCGATTTCCGTTTGAGATGAGGAGTGGCTGATACAACAACAGGATATGAATGGGATGAGCTTGTCAACTACGGCAAGTGAGGGCCGTAGCCCGCAAGGTTGTGACAGTCAAAGTTGGATGGCGTTTCACAACTAGCTAGCACCCTTTGACCTCCCGTTCAAGAAGTCATTAAATTTATGCATACAAGGGTTATAATCACATTTACAAATTCAATTCACAAATACATTATAAGATAAGTTTTTGGAGTCAAAAGTTGGCAAACATGGCATTAGAAACAGTTGTGGATTCTGGTGACAAAACTGGTTTTAAAACTTTTCAGTTCACATATCTATTTTATAGATTGAAATCTTAACACGGTTAAAGTGTACCATGTTGCAGGATATTTGTGCAAGCAGTCCAAAGAATTTTAATAAAATATATATATATATGAGAGTTGTGATTGGGACGTAGTAGTCCTCCCAAAAGGTAGCAGAAATGTTTTATGAAAATGAATGTTTGAATTATTCATGCACTTTGTCTGGGACTTGTGTTTGGCTTCAACAACACCAGACAAGGAAAAAATGTGTCCTAAAACGAGAGCCACAAGAAACTTGAATGTTTTGTAGGAGTAATTAGAGGCTCTCATTTGCTCAAAAAAATAAAAATTAGAGGCTCTCGTGTGAGGATTTGACTAGCTGCTAAGTCGTTCAAATCAATTCAAAATTGACATAATCATTATTCATTAGTACTTGGAAGATGATCACAACTTTGGATGGTCCACAAACAAAACCACAACCTTTACTGATGCTGACTCTCCCATATTCTCTGTTGGATTTCACTACTCAACCAAAACCAAACACACTATATTTATATAATGGAATAATGGATCTCTTTTGGGATCTCTCTTTTCATTTTTTTAAAAAGTTAATATAACTTGAATCTAGACTCCATCCTTCTAAACTGTAAAATGGATGATATTTGATCTCCAAACTTTATATATATATATATATATATATATATATCTCGAGGTAAGAATCCCTCTATACACAAATGAGGTCGATAGCAAGTTTATCCTCTGATCTGATCGGTCGTTTAGTCTCAGATTTATTTATTTATTATTTATTTAAAGCAAGTGTACTATGATGTCAAAAGCAGAACTTTGTACTATGATGTTATGCTAAGATTAAAAAATTTACTTTATTCTAACTAGATCCAGAAGATATAGTTTTTGATATTTGATTGATACACAAGAATAAATAAAGAAGATATATTTTTTTTCAAAGAAGATACTTATCGAAAGAAGATAATGGGACAAAACTGCTAATTTAAAAAAAAAAAAAAAAAAATTGAAAATTATATATAAAACAAGGAATTGAAAACTGCTATAATAATTATAATAACAATAATAATAATCAAACCTTCAAAAACAATATGGAAGATGATATGAATGTCTAATTTGGTTTGATAGTAAATAAGGTTTATTTAGTCTAATAATGTCTTAGGTTCAAGTTGCAACAAAATATATATATATATATATATTTTTTTTTTTAATACTTTTATTATTAATAATAAATAATAATTTTAAGAAATTTAGCTTTGCATTTAAAATTCCATGTGTTCTCTCTATGTAATTTAATTATATAGGACCATAATTTCAATTATATTTCCTTGTAATCTTACGAATGAGATCACTGATCACACACTTTCACTTCATATAATTTACATTTCACAGTTTATTTCAACTAATAAACATGCCTGGGCTGACCACAGGCCAATTCAGTCTCTCACAGCTCTTTATAATTTATCTTTTAATTTTATAAAAAATAAAAAATAAAAAATATATGATAATTTGTACATATAAATATTCATTCAATTAACTAACATTTTCTTTTATACAATAATAACATGATTGCAGGATAATTATAAGACGAAATTCTTTTCTTTTTCGTTTTAAACTTTAAATATTTGATTTCTATAAACCTTTTAATTAAAATCCACTGACAACCAACTTTGTAACCGTACGATACCTACCTAGTTGAAGTTGAACCATAATTAATAATATATAAAAGTACAATTAAAATGTAAATCAAACACTCCAAACCCTAGAGTGAGTGAAATTTGACCCCCAAAACCTCATCAACTAATTAAGATTAAAAAATATATATAGTAGTTGTGTAATTTATTTCAAATATTTAACAAGAAATATAGTGAATATTTTGTATTATAATTTTTAAGTCAGGATCTGCAATTTTCTTTTAAAAAGCGGATAATGTCGCCAGTAAAATTCATTTGTTTGCCAATTTTATTAGTAGTTAATTTTACTATAAGCACCGAGACTAAACCAAAAATAACGTTAATAAAATTGAATTTCTTGTTGTCCCTTTGATATATTCTCTCATGTTCTAATTGTTGTAGTACTTACTTATCTCCTCTTGCTTAGGCTTCAAATCCTTAAAGCCAATATAGACTTTCCTCATATTTGATCACACCTTCTTTTCATCTATTTCATCTGCCTACATAATAGATAAATCATGTTTATAATTATTGATGTACACGATGATGGTATCTCACCAACAACACTGGATTGATTGACATATTTAGAGAACACTTCAATAATGTCTCAGTAAAAGCAATAGTTCCTGTGAAGGAAGCTAAATTAGCAAAAAATGAAATAGGTGGAAAAAGATAGAGAAATGCTTTGGATTTAAATAATATTAGTGTTATAATTTATAAAATAGTACCCATCTAAAATCCCACATTTTTCATCCCACTAAATATGGCATGTGAGGTGTCAAACGATGAGTGGATACATGGGGTAGGTGAGATAAATCATCATTAATGTGTATCCACTCATCATTTGATATCTCACATGCCACATGTAGTGTGATGAAAAATGTGGGATTTTAGGTGGAATGTGTAGCATTACTGTTTATAAATATATAGATGGGGTGTTCGGATCACATTAAAAACAAAAAAGATGCTAGCACTATGTGCAATTATTATTATAATTTTGAAATTTTACACCAATCAGATCGATGCATATATGGTTTATTTGGGGAGATCAACCGCTACCAATACATCCTGGAACACAATTCTTATTACCGGAAATGATTCTCTCCCCACTTTGTGATAATGGGCAGAGACGGGACTCAAATCCCTATCACTATGTCAATTAATTAATCATATGTAAAACGGTATCTAAAATACTTAATGATTTGGTAATTTTATTTAAGGGTAAAATAATTCGTAATATACAATGGATGCACAAATGAATTTTATTAGTGGCAATATCGACACTATTTTTTTTTTTTTTTTTTTTTTTTGAAGTATTACATTTACAACTATTATGATAGGGTTGTCCCTGTCGAGACCTACCAAAATAAGATAATACATGTGTGCTCCGGATAACCACTTTCATCAATTGAGAGAAAACTCCCCACACATACTTGTAAAATGAATATGGTGAGACTCGAACCCCTAACTACTGGGTGTGAAATAAAGGTGTACTGTCATCTATACTAGGAGGTGATGTGCAATATTGACACAATTTGAATTTTCAATGTTTATTTGAATTTTCAATGTTACACATAAATCATAATTGATATAATAAATAAAGATTATAAACAAATCTATTAAATGCAAATGTCCTGATTACATTGACCTCCTCTATTGATCATTACTGTAAGAAAATTGTAGCAGCATCAGCATCTTGCTATTACTACAAGAAACTGCATTGCATCATTGGGTTTCGACCGTCTCTATAAAGTCTACACTTCTACAGCAATATACATATGAATCCAAAAGCAGTAGCTCCAATGCTAATAAACTGCGAATATGTTGGTAAAACACTTGACCAAACACTCACAACTTGCACTTTAAATTGTTGCAACTTGCATAATCGATGAGACAAGCAAGATGGTTTTTAATTATATTTTAAGTTCACGGAGTCTTATTAGGCTGTCGACAAGACTTTTTGCCAACCCGAAAATGTTGCGAATGGGCTCAAGATTATGTGCAAACTGCAATGCTATTGCTTGCTAGGCATGGAAAGATTGTGATTTGTTTATAACAACTACTAAGCGCTAATTTTTACTTATTAGCTCCCCAAATATTAGCTCTCTCTCTCTCTCTCTCTCTATTATGTGCATATTGACATATGTTGGGGCACGAGAAAACGACGTGCTCCCCACCTGCCCACGCGCACGCGACCCCACGAAACCCTAATTTCAAAGATCTCTATAGCTCTAAAAGGAGAGCTTATATGGAAACTTAATTTAGAGATACATACTCCCCCCCAAAAAAAAATACAATTAGAAAAAACCTTAGCTCCCCCAAATCACAACACAAACACAGAGCTAACTGAGAAAAAAAAAAAAATAACAAGAGAAAGAAGAAAAAATTGTGATGTTATCAGTCAGTTTCTTTTAAATACTGAAGCTTTAATCTATCTCTTGATCAGTTTGCATTTGTTTATTCTCTTTAATTTATGTGTTTCTCTCTCTTCTGTTTGTGACTGTGTGTGGGCTTGATTGATTCTATCAAGGGTTTTTGCATCTGTTCTTTGTTGGTTGATGTTTAATTAGAATCTTCACTTGTAATTTAAAGAGCTCTTTTCTTTTCTTCTTCTCTTTACTTGATTCCATGAGCAATTAATTGCATCTAATTCTCTCTTCCTATACTACCTTTCTTTTGTGTCTATCTAATCAGCTTCAGCTAATCTCTCTCTTTCTCCATCATCATAATCTTGATAGGTTGAGCACACAGTAGCATACAGAGAAAATCCCTGTTTGTTAACAAAGGTTTTTTGTTTCTTGTTTTAGCTCTAGTTTGACTTTTCTTTGATCTCAAACCCTCATCAAAACTGTGTATAAGAAGACATCAAAGGAAGAAAAAAAATTTTCGAACCGTACTATAAGGTGTGAAATCAATTGTTGGATCTTCTTCTTTAATTCTCAATTTTCAACCCTGGCAAATCCTTGGTGGACAGGTCAGGTGGGGTTGCCGGGCATGGACCCGGCATCCAATTCACCGATCCTAAACAAACGCGACCGCGAACTCTCCATCAACGAAGACAGCAATAACAGAAGCAATGAAGATGAAGACAGAGAAACCGGAGAAGAGCCTAGAGAAGGCGCAGTTGAGGTCGGTACTCGGAGACCCCGCGGCCGTCCACCCGGATCCAAAAACAAAGCAAAACCACCCATTTTCGTGACAAGGGACAGCCCTAACTCTCTCCGTAGCCACGTTATGGAGATCGCAGGCGGAGCAGACATAGCCGAAAGTGTAGCTCAGTTCGCGAGGAGGAGGCAGCGCGGTGTCTGCGTCCTCAGCGGCAGTGGCTCGGTAGCTAACGTGACACTGAGGCAACCAGCAGCTCCCGGAGCTGTGGTGGCACTTCATGGTAGGTTTGAGATATTGTCGCTGACCGGAGCATTTCTTCCGGGACCATCACCGCCAGGATCAACCGGACTGACGGTGTACCTAGCTGGTGGTCAGGGACAGGTGGTGGGAGGAAGTGTGGTGGGGTCACTGGTGGCGGCTGGTCCAGTGATGGTGATAGCTGCCACGTTTGCTAATGCCACTTATGAGAGACTGCCTCTAGAAGATCAAGAAGATCAAGAAGCTAATAATAATAATAATCAAGGAGTAGGACAGATCCAACCGCCTTCTGATCATAATTCTCCGCCACAAATCGGCATCAGCGGCAGCGGGCAGCAGTCTGGCCTGCCCGATCCTTCATCGCTGCCCGTTTACAACAATCTGCCACCCAATCTCCTCCCCAATGGCGGTCATCAGATGCACGAGGCCTATGCTTGGGCTCATGGACGACCACCTTTCTAGTTGTTGCTGATGATTAATTTGCTTATTAGGTTTCCTTGTATTCAAAGACAGAGAGCACTTTCTTTCAAACAAGAGATAGAAGAGAGCAAGAGTTTGATGAGAAGAAGAGAAACACTGTGGTTTTCATTATTGTATATTACAACTTTTCTTTGTTTCGCTTGAATTTCTGTTTTCAATAAAATAAAATAAAAAGATGATCATTAGTGTCTTTTTAATTTTTTTTCTACACTCTGGTGATCTATATATTTATTAATTGTTCCTCTTCCATTTTTTTTTTGTTGGAATTTTTACAATTAATATAGTTTTCTCTGTATGATAAATATATTTATATATGCTCAGTGGATCATAATTTAAATGATATGACAGATTAGACTTAAGAAATATAATATATATATATATATATATATATAAAATTGTGTGGATGGGCAGCAATCCTAGAAAAAATGAAAATTGTGTGGATGGGTGGTACCATCGTCGAAAAACATTTATAATTGTGTGGATAGGCATCAATCCTTGAAAAGTTTCTGGGTTTTTGTTGATCAACAACTTTGATGTCTGTTTTAAGCTTGTTTCTCACACTTTACTCTGAACAACAACTATATATTAACTATCAGTATTAGGTATTGGGAAGATGATTCTGGGTCCTACCTTATAGTTTTAGATTTTCATTTTAATTTATTAACACTTAAAACCAGGATTGGTAAAGTGAATGAAATTTGCTTTAATTGCATAAATAAATATACAGTCATTCAATAGATTAAATGTGCTTAATAAAATAAAAGGACTGTACATATTAAAAAAGATACCTCCCTATTTTAATCAATGTTTTGTTTATGAGTAGCGTTAACCTATGTGCAGGTTAAGGGCATCTCTAATACTGTGTCAATACTAAAATTTAACATATAGTATAAAAACCATCCTCCAATCCAGTGCCAAATGATGTACTAAATTTAACAAATGCTATAGCATGTGTCAAATCTGGCACACAATATAGCATATGCCAAATTTGGTACAACAATAAATGCTTATTTTTTTAATTACAAAAATACCATTATATATTTTTTAAATGAAATAATGAATACATTAATGAAACTTTGTATCGAAGCATTAAAAGAACTAATGAATGCATTAATGATAAGTATTTACTTTTATAATTTTAATTAATAAAATAATAAAAATAACATTTTAAATAGAATTTTGTATTGAAATACAAGGTTTATTTATTTTATTTTTTTTTAAAGGTAAAATATATTCAAAAACCAACAACAGAAAACAAGCAAGCCGCCTCAAACACCTACGACAGAGGCATCCCAGAAATCCCTGTCATTGGAGTTTGAAAAAAACAACCCACTACGCCACAAAACAGCAGAAAAACAAACCCCACCCAACCTTACAAACCATAGAAAAATAGGCCCCCCATACACAAGGCTAAATTGACATTGACATTGGCATTGACATATGCATTGATATATGTATTGGGGATGGTCTAACAACTAAAAAAATACCTAAAAGAGAAAATATTAATTAAATCTATTGTCTTAATCAATGCAATAAATATATATTTGTAATAAATGTTTTCTCTTTTTAGTAAATTTTTAGCTGTTAACTTGTGTCTACAGGTTAACACTAACCTTTGTTTGTGTTAACCTTTGTTTATAATGATTCTGAAGTGGTATTAACTATATTTTAAATTTTTCTAGTTACGTGGGGTTTTTCTTACTTTGTCTTTAAAGGTAATTGTAATTTTTTACTTGTTTACTATAAATTTCTGAGCAATATTCATTTCGTAAAAAAAAAAAAAAATGCATAGTGTTACAATGCAAATACTAGAATAAAAAGTAGTATAATTAAAAAGGGGAAAAGAGATCCTTAAATTGTCTCTTAAGGGTTCATATATTAATTACATATAAAGACATGGATTTACAAACAAAAATTAATTGCATTGACTACTATAAGTATAACTCCCCAAAATCCAAATAAATAATATGGTATGGCTGTATACATAAAATAAATAAATAAATAAATAAATAAATAAAATTGTAACAATTAAAAAAGATGACAAGATGAAGTTGGTCAAGTGATAAACCTCTCACACCTATGTCACAATTATGGGTTTGAGTCTTCCCCTCTCCAGAAACCCAAATTTATGTAATATTTTATGTATAAAAAAAAATTTTAAAAATTAAAAAAGATGGTGTGAGATATTCGCTTTCTTTGAGTGCATTTGACATATGGAATTGAATGCAATGAATCTCTCTTCTCTTCTAGGGCATTTAATACCCCACATGTTTGGTCTAGCCAAAGAGCTTCTACCAATTCAGCATGGCTCTTGTCTATCTGCTGCCATCTTGAGAAATTCAATTGCAGACACTTTCATCTTTTTCCCCCACGTGTAAACATCTCACAGTAAATGGAACTGTCCCATAAAAATTGTATGTATGGAAATGGAAGCTTTTCTTGGATGACAGAATGGGCGACCATATATGATATATGCAACAATATTTTCTAAGGGGATCGATCAGGTGAGAGATCACTTCTCTTTCCCTAAGATTTAGTACTATTTATTAGTTTGGATTATACACTATCACAGTCAAATTTACAATTGATGTACATGTCTAATTATATAGTAGACAGTGTATAGGTTTTTTTCTAAATTTATTTTTGATAATTATTACTAGACATCTCCCGTTATGAAAGTAAATATACGGACCGTATATGTATTTTTGATCTCAACAGATCTTGATTAACTCTTAGCCTGTTATATGTCGAATTTACACACACCTATGACCTACCTAATTATATAGGGACTATGAAAAATTAAGTGAGAATAAGGGTAAATAGTACTCTTTACTTCTCTTTTGTAATTATTCATTGTTACCAAGATAATAATCGAGTTTAAATGGCATTAAATTAAGTATGGTGATGGACAAAAATACCCACACTCTTTACTTCTATCTTTTTTTTCTTTTCAAAAAACTTTATTGATGAAAGTCACCTCTATCGGTGGATATCGTTTCAACCTTCATTAGAAGTCAAAACGACATTGACCTCGACCTCCAATAGAGGTCGAAATGACCTCGACCTCCAATGGAAGTTGAACAAAACTCCAATGGAGGTCTAAAGGAGGACAATGAAGAGATAAACAAAAACAAAAAAAAAAAATTGGGCAATAGGGTATCGGGTGTAGTAGGGCACTCGAGACTTTATTGCACAATTTTTTTTTTTTTTTTTGCAATACCACCGGTAAGTCCTGAAAAGACCAAAATAAGTCTCGGATAAAAAAAAACACAAGACTTATTTTTATAATTGTGTATTAAGGGTATTTTTATCAAAAACACATTTTTGGTTCTACTAAAACTCAAATTATTAAGTCAATGCTAGTTCCAAAAGATAAGGAGTAAAAAGTACTAGAAAGTTTTAGATCCCAAAAATTAATATGGGCATAGTATATAATTAAATAGCATGTCATCTCTTCTTCTCCCGGAGTTCAGTTACTATACATGATCGATTTGTATAGTTGTTAAATCAATTTCTAATATTTAGATTTCAATTTAAAGTCGTATAAAAATTAAGAAATTAAAAATTAAAAAAAATATATATATATAATAAATTAACACTTTCTATCCCTCAACGATGCAGTATAGATATCGTAGTTAAATCCCTCTTCCCAATTTATGTGAGTGAGGAGTGAGTGTGTTTAAATCAGATTTAATTATCGCATGACAAAAAGTCAATTGTAGAAAATTTTCATCAATATAGCTTCAAATATATATATATATATATATTTAATCATTAACTATAGGCTATAGAATTATACCATTTTTTTAAAGACTATAGCACTATACATTGGTATATATCCATTCACAATGCTTAGATGGTTATCACATTCCCTATATTCGTCCAAGGGTAAAACTCAATTAGTAGATGGACGAGTTTGAGGTTTGGTCAAATAACTCCCTAATCAACGGCTCGAATCCTACCAATGGTAAAAAAATTCAAAAAATACCTGGTCTAAATAAATAGATAGATAAATATTTAAAAAAAATAAAAAATAAATAAATAAATAAAATCACATTCCCTATACTCTGATGTATTTAATCACATTCCCTATATTCTGATGTACTGTATTTGACGCAATTAATATAAAGCAAGAAGACAAGGGAAAGCATTTATAAGTTATAACACGTCTTTCAGGAAGAAACTGAAACTAAAGTCCACCGTAAAAAATCCTCAAATAAATTATATGGGTAGTGTTAACATGTGCAACTAAGCCCTTTAATAATTAGAATTTTAATATAATAAAAAATCCAATAAATGTATAATCACAATATTAATTATCTTGTTTCTATCTGTACATTTATTGAGTATTCAATTATAGTAAATTTATATTTATATTTTAGTAAATTTATAGTTGTTAACTTGAGGGCACATATTAACAACTAGCCAAATTATATTAAAGAGACACACATGACACACTGATACAGGTTTATATCAATAAGGTTCGTAAAAAGCTATTTATATTTCTTAAAAAAACAATATATATATATAATTTCTTCATATCTTAATAATTTAGAAAAAAAAAAAAAATAGAAGACTCGCGTAGAATGAAAATTAATATTCTTTTAAATTAATAACAATTAATATTACGAGGAGCGAGAAAATAATTCATTTACCATTAATTAGAACTTTTCCTAGCTAACATGCGATACATTTGATAATTTCATTAATTTAAAATCATATATCTTGTATATGAACATTAATTAACTAGCATATAATATATTATTTTAGTATAGCACATATACTTCTTTATATATTTTATGTCTTATATTTCCTCATTCAAGCATGCACATATATGGATAAGATGGGGTTGGTTCGGTGGTAAGACCCTTCACACCTGCACCATGAGATTACGGGTTCGAATAATTTTCCCTCTTAAAAAACTCTGAATGTATATAATAGTGTAATATTAAAAATAAAATAAAAAGCATGCGCTTAGATGTTTAGAATATATAAAACAAGTTTTTTTTTTGTTATTTATTAGCTGATTATTTTGACATAAAAGGGAAATCATCATGATTCCAATCATCAATAGGATGCTGTGTATAATATATAATTTTAAATTCACTTCAAGAGACGACACTGATGAGCATTGGTTCTATATATTTATTTTTATTTTGTTAAGATCGACTGTTTTTCATGTTTGAAATTAAAATAATAAAACCACGATGCCCTTTATATATATATATTGGAAATGTGTCTTCTATGTGGTTTTCAGTGATTTTCTCCCACACCGCATATGACCATCAAAATTCAAGTATAAATAATTGCTTTTGCTATGCCTTAACTGTCCTTTAACTATACAAAAAATGCCGCTAGTTGGGTAAAAATTTTATTATATTCTATTAATGAACAATAAATTACCATGATTAACTCCTTTTAAATAAGGTTAATTAATTTAATGAAAAGGATCCAAAGGCTAAAGAAAGAAAACATGAAGGACCCCCTTCACATGAATTCACGTGTCATACTTATTAAATCTTAATATAAATTATCAACACAACTTGGAAACAAAACTACAAAGCTAAAGTTGCAAAAATCAATGGACCCCTTTGCTTCAATAATTACTCTCTCTCAAATTTGGATCATCTTCTAAACTAATCTTTGTTTTAATCTAAAACATTTAAAGATAATATTTTATATTTAAAAATAATAAAAGTTAAATAAATAAAAAAAATAAATATCAATTATTATTACATATGTCACTAGATCTATTTAGATAAAGATAGAGAATCCAAATTTCTCTTTTTGTATTTTTAAAAAATAAAAATATGAGACGATGGAATAAAAATAAATATATTCTCTCTTTTGCTGTATTTTGCTTTCCAAGTGTTGTCTCCCTATACCCACTTGGTGTTTGCTTGCGACTCCTGAGCTATCTTTAAGACCATGACTTCAATAATTTTGAAAGGGGAATCCACTAACTCTGCATTAATGAAATGTAGACCATCCATTAACGCCACTTAATATTTTAAATTAAAATTAGAAAAATTTAATTATAAGCTTTCATGGTGGCTGGTGGGGTAGAAGCAACCAACAAATCTAACATCATCCTTGAGAAATCCAGCAACATGTTGTTAGCTTTTCTTCCAAATCCATTGTTGATTGATGCTGAAATTCATCAATCTCGGCTGTGGTGCCCTTGTCGTGGAGTACACGTCATCTTCTTTGAGATATCCAATATCGAAGCATAGTTTTAACCTAGATATCGAAAACTATAATCAAGGTCATACTCTTTTGCTTTTGTAGAACCAATTGATGTTGTTAGGGTTAGGCGCGCTCTTTTTCTTGAGAGTGAAAAGGCAACTTTACAACAAAATTTTAATTGGGTAGTTAGTTGAAGCAAAACTGTCTTTGCCTGCAATCAGTGCTCCTAAAAAAGTGAAGCAAAAATACCAGAATTTGGTTGCATTTGTATATGTTTAGAGTAGATGATTGCCCTTAATCTAATTGTTTCATATGCCAACTGATGGAGCTAGAGATTTTATTTTATTTTTTATGATATTATTTCTAGGGTTTCTAACCCTAATTACAACTTTAGAATTTTAAATACTGCATTCTTAATTTGCAGGATTAATTAATTAAATCTTTGACATTGTCAATCATTATATATGCACCTATTTTGATATGTATAATAAGTTATAGGACTACTGCCCAAAGTTAATTTTCAGTAGTAGGAATGCTGCTAAAAAACCTAAACTGTTAAATTAACCTTCTTTAATTTGTTCACTCAATTATTAACATTCGTCTGTCTCGTAATTCTGATGTGAGCTTCTTATATATATATATATATATATATATATATATATTGATTCATATGTAACTTGGAAAGACTAATTATTTAGTAAAAATTTTTTTTTTTTTTTTTCTGAAACGGCAATATTAATCAAACAAAAAGCCAGCAAAGACGGCAATATTTATCGAGTAAAATTATACAGATTGTTTTGCAGTTTTTTTTTTTCTTTCTTTGATTAATGAATAATTGATTTACTTAGGTAACTTTCAAGAATATGTTAGGGATTTTAGTAATTAATATTTCGGAAGGCATATGATCACAAGCTAGCACATTCTTGCAGCAGAAAAGAACTGGTCAAAAAGAATTATTTATGACTGACATCTAAGTTTACCACTTGCTTAAACATTGTACAGGCATGAGAAATGGCATAAAATTAACATTTTTTTTTTTTTAAATCGGACTGACCTAAGAGGGAAAAAGTATCACATACAATCATATACTGAAAAACCCTAAGACAAAACTATATATAGAGAGAAAAAAAAAAAAAAAAAAACTAAAGGAAGAACAATAGAAGGAAAATAAAATCAATAGCAAAGGGGCGCACATATCCTAAAACATTAATCTAAATAGGCACGTGGGCCTCAACCGAAGGTAAAAAAAATGAACTAAACTAATTAACCAATCTATCTAGACCGGCAAACAACATTGTCAGAAATAATCATTAGGGATATTCTCTAAATCATTTCCAACCTGAGTGAGCCAATTAGTAACAAGACTTAATTCTGCTTGGACTACAGAAGCCGGGAAATCAAGGCGAATCTTAGTCCTCACTACAGAGAGAAGAGTATCCAATCTCACCAAAAGGGTGGAATAGTTGGTAGCAAAGCGAAGTTTAGCCCAAGACTTGGAAAGTGGAATCTGCAATCTAACTTTAGGATTCGACACAACCACGACAAAAGCCAAAGAAGAGGTAATATCAATCAAACCCAGCTGAGCAGAAGGGACTGTAGTGGTGATAGTTTTCTCAAGAATAGAACTCGTCCTCTCAACTGACACAGAAGAAGCGGTATAGGACTTAAAACCATCAATCATAACCCTTTGTTCAATCAAACTCTGCTGATCAATCGTATCCTGTAGAGGAGAAGTAACTGCAATAGCTCTAGAAAAATAAGAATTGAAGTATCATGCATTGAATTTGTCGGTCATTCAAATCCCTCTAATCAATTGAATTTGTTCTAGGAATAGAACTCTTCCCCTTAACTGGCACAAATCCATAGAAGAATGAACTACAATTGAATCTTGAACGGAAATATTTAGATCAAGAAGAGAGCTCGTCTCATCAACTTTAGGACGATATTCGATCTTTCCTAAACTTTGAGCAATCGCGAGATTTCCGTGAAGGTTCTCGCTTTTTTGTAGTCAAAATTATCCAAAGGTGATCTGTTAATTGACAGACATATGCCAATAGAGCTGCATGAATTACAGAAATCAGGCAAATTCTCATAATGAACATAAATAAATAAACAAGCACGGTCTCGTTCGAGCATAAGAGTATCCGGAAAGTTGGAAGAAAGTTCCACATCTACAAGCACCCTAGCGTAATGACCCAAGCCTCCTTCAAGGGTTGTCTTATCAATTTTCAGTGGCACTCCAATACCCCTAGCAATGTCAGTCAAATTTTGGGGATGCCAATATTCCTAACCAAGTTCGTAAAAACGAACCCAAACTTGTGTGAATTTGTTGCCTTTTGCATATAAGGATTAAAATCAGATTGCCTTTACTGCAATCTTGGAATTCCTAGATTCAATATAATCGAGCCAAAAGATCATACTTTCTCTTTATCATAATGTTGTCCTTATTAACATAATTAACATAATGTTGTCCTTATTTTAATAGACTAGAAAAGAGGGATGGCTTGATTTTTAATTTTATTAATCATCAATTCAACTTATATAAAAACAGAAAATGTAGACTAATTACATTTATATTATAGGATAGAGTAACATTAGGCTGTCCAAAAAATTTGTCTAAATTCATGCCCAAATGAAGTGACACATTAGTTGTCAACAACATATAAATTATGAAATGATATGGTGAATGATGTGTAATGTGTTATTGACGTACAATTTATATGTCATATCATTTGGACGTGAATTTAGATAATATACTATTACTCTATGGGCTATGGGTTATAATAAGAGAACAATTACGTTTTTATGCTATTATATTTATGTATGAAAATTAGTGCATAATTTTTTTTTAAAGAAACATTTTGTACAACCGGAGTCATGGTACAGCCATGGTCTTGTAATGTAAAAAAAAAAAAAAAAAAACACACACACACACACATGAATCCTATGTATTTATTACGTCGGCCCCTCATATATATATATATATATTTTACACTATGGGACCGTAACCCCGGTTGTACATAGCATTCCTTTATTTATTTATTTATTTATGGTAGGGTTGACTAATTTAGTCGAATTAAATAATATCATGTGAAAAATTAGGATGATTGCTACCCAATATCACATCTGATACCATTATCTAGGGTCAAGATCTCAATTTTCAACCATATTCAATGAATATTTTCTTTCTCATTCAAATGTTATTAATGGATTTATTCTATATTCATGATGAGTCAATTTTTCTCTCGTAGAAACACAATATAGATATATTTATAGTATATTAATACACATCAAAATTGTGATGATATGTTTTAATATGCTATAAATACACATGTGCCTATGAGAAAAAAGTTACATGTTGAGTTCATATTATTATACCTCTATATATATATATAAATGAAGTAGTACCTCAACTTGAATATAATGTCACCTCCCCTTTACCATTGGGTCCCTTACAAACGTGGTTGGACCTTCCTTTAGAACCATCCACCACTCGGGTTCAATACCCATGGCATGCACATATTATGTATATATATATATATATGCTATTCTTGTCCCTCGGTTTAACACCAAGTGAGGGTGCCTTCTCCCCATTTTTATGGGAGTAACCTTCTCTCCTTGTGGGAGTAGACTTCCGGACTGTACTTATAGTTGAGTCTATCTTCATTGGATCATGGCTTTCAAAAAAAAAAAAAAAATGTCACCTCTCCTCTCAATATATATATATATATATTTTGTCACCTCAACTCATCAATATCATCACATTAATTATCTCCATGTTTAGTTTCTAGAATTTCTTTTAAAGGATGTTTAATTTCTAATTTTTAGATTAGACGGCTTATTTGGTGATGAAAACTTAATTAATTAGTAATTTTTAGATAATTAAGATTGAAAATCTTAGCTTAAAAAAAATTGAAAATCTTGGTAATAATTAATAAATAAGTATTTTTTTTTAAAGGACTAAATAAGATAGTTGACATGGACATAATTACATAACCTTCCAAAATAATTTTTACAATACTTGTATACACAAAATATAAATTAAATGAAGCAATTTAATGGATTATAATAGTGAATTTTTGAACACAAGGGCTCTTGCCTTGGTGGTTGGACTTTCCTTGTGAGTTTCCACCATCAAGGTTCAACACCTTGGTGTGTATGTATATATATTCATTTATCCCACCTTGGCCTTTAATCTCCAAGTGTGGGTTGCTCTCTCTCGGTTTGGAGAGAATCCCTTTAATCACCATTTGTATCCTTTCTCCTCTAGTGAGAGTAGTGTTTACAGAGTCTAATATTGGTGGTTCTAGCAATTCAAAATAAATAAATAAAAAAGAAGTGAATTTTGATATAATTAATTGAACGAATACATTATAATCGTAAATTTTGATGCAATTGATTGAACGAATATATTCTAACACAAATTATTAATAAGAAAATAAAAATAAAAATGGTACCAAGTACCAACAAATACCCCTGCCAACTTGCCAAGGTAATTAGAGTAGAAAAGGAAACCAGTGATATAGCACATGGTGGGACCCACGGTTGTAGTTACTTTTTCCATACACAGCAAAAATGGGTGGTTGACCAGTCAAATATATTATATAATGCCACGTGGTAGACGTATGAGCTCTGCAGTCCCTGTAAATCAGCGGAATTTATGGGCTCATAGTATTCATTAAAAATGATATCTTAATTTGGTAATTTGTTTCTAACAAATCAATTTAGGATATATGTTTATATTTAATTTTTTTTTTTTTATCAATTTATTTTATAAATATATATACGTATTCCAATTTGATTGGTTATACATAAATTGAACACCATTTTTAAACGACTGATTTGAGTCTGGGTTTTATTTTTTCCTACCTCAAATGCGGAGACTGTGTAGTTTGTCACCATGTATGCCTTCTTCACGAGTTCATGAACCATTTTCTTCCTTTTACAACCACAAACAAGTTTTTTACTAAGCTATATACAGTGACACTAAAATAAATTGTTTGTTTTCATGCAATTTATTTTGTAAATAAAAATGTTTTACGGTTTAAGAAGAGCAAAACAAACAACTTAAACTGAAAACTATAAATTATTAAAACGAATGATTTTGAGATTTATTTCTTTTTTCTAAAGTTATTTCAAATAGCATTTTTTTTTTTTAATATGTCTCGTCCCAATAGGTGTTTTTGGCGCATTTAAAACATAGTATGTTTTAGTAGACATTAAAGACTCTTGGTCTATTGGAAATTTGGAATATTTCCTTTTCATTTAGAACGTCTTCCATGCATGAATTATTATATCGATTTGGATTTTTTACCAATTTAAACCGTATTAATTTAATATATATATATATTGTAGAACATTAACAATGATTTGATTAAGATTTATTTATCTTATTGATGTTAATTTTATTTGCTAACTTTTATTTACGCACTTTTATATCAGCAAATAATAATATCATTGTATGCATTAACAAGGAATCCAAGCGAAATTTCTTTATCCGACTGTATACAAATAAATTAACAATATATAACATTACATCGAAATTGCCTTACGTGTCTAAAAGAGATCAGTTGTGGCAGGATATCTGCTCTAGAGATCTTTTTTCTTCTCTTCTTTAGTTGTTTTTATGTTGTTATCTTCAAAAAAAAAAAAAAAAAAAAAAAAAAAAATGACGGTGAATTAATTTTCCATCAATTAGGTTGAAAGTTTGTAATAAGGCTTTCTAGATAAATTTCAAATGATTAGAGCTTTTAAACATAAAGTAATGTTAGATTGACTAAATTTAAACTTAAATAATGAAATTGCAACCATAGTCTATCTCAGCAATCATGAATTATATGATAATTACAACTCATATACGAGGTATTTCTAAAATTACAGTCAAAAAATTGTAAAAGATTAGAACCAAAAAAAAAATGTTGAAAACGATTTCTAAAGCCTTTTTTTTTTTTTTCCGATAATATCAATTAATTCGGAACCAAATATTTTTTTGAAAGCTTTCATCATTGGTAAAATTCGAATCGCTGACCTGTGAATCATTTGTTCAAACCTTAAACTCGTCTATCTACCAGCTGAGCTATACCCTTGATAGCTATTTATACAGCTTCAGAGATCTTTAATACAATATTTTTTTAACAAAAGATGAGTGAACAATTCCAACCTTTCACATTTCTTTTACACCAATCTCCATTCCAATTGGTGTTGATTTTTACCATACAATTAAAGACACGTTTTTTTTTTCTTCTCAATTTTCAAAGGATACGACTTTGAAAATGTATACTAATTTTCCCAAAAAAATATAGCAAAAATTATAATAAATAATTAAAAGCCCCACTTTGTCATTGATTTGAATTTGTCTGATGAGGACATAGATGCCGGCTGTGATTTATATATAATATTTTGCTTGGAAGATTTGTTAGGATATTTGTGAATTTTATATATTTATAAAATGATTTTCATGTTTTACATGAGCATTGACATGTTTTTGCCTGGACATTTGTGAATTGTATTATAATTATAATTAATTTATAATTTAATACAAGATTGTCATGATTTGAGAGGGGTTTTGGGTATTATGTGTTTGGTAATTACAAGGACCAAGAACTTATCTCATCAAAGGCAGAGAAAATCAACTTTTTTATTTGGACTACGTGTTTTGGATTAACTATTTTTTTTTTTTTTATTTTTTTTATTTTTTTTTTTTTATGTTTTGTATTTAAACAAAGATATTGTATTAAAATGTTGCCACCGAAGTCACACTCATTTAATTATTCATCTTGAAGTTTTCTTTCTTTCCTATCTTTGTCGTTAATTTGTTTTTGTTTGTTTTTTTTTTTTTTAAAAAAAAAAAAAAAAAACAAATCTATGATCCAATAGAAATAAGCAACCTCCACAAACTTGTGGCCTTGTATTTTAAAATGACATGAAATTGTATTGTATACATATATTAAGGAGTTTAATCATTCTTTAACTTATCTAAGTTTTGCCCCAGTGGCGTAGCTCAGTTAGTAAATGGAAGAGCTTGAGACTTGGATAAATGACTCTCAAGTCAGCAGCTCGAATCCTACCAATAATAAAAGTTTCAAAAGAATACATGATCTAAATAGATAGATTGATATATAATATATTAAAAAATTAAAAAAAAAAAACCCATCTAAGTTTTGGCTTTTTTCTATTAAAAAAAATCTAAATTTAAAATTTTTTATGACACTTCACCCATGCTCGAGTAAAAATTCTTATGGGTAGACTATATTATAGACGAGAGCCTCTCCTTACAATCCACAAATTATCTATTTACACTCTAATTTAAATAATTTTTATTAATAACAATTTTAACATGAACTAAAATTACTTAACAATACAAAAAAAAAAAAATATAAAAATTATAAAACACTCCAAACTAATTAAATTATTTTTTAAAAAAATTCTCTCTCCTAAATTATTAGATTAAATATTATGTATTAAACTCTCTCTCTTAAACATGTTATTACCATATTAAACACTCTCCTAATTACTCTCTCTCCCTCTCCATTTTTCAAAAAAAAAAAAAAATTATTATCTCCATACTTTCTCAATCAATCTCTGATTAATAATTAAAGAAAAAAAATTATAAGTATTTTGGTTTTTTACTAACAGTATAAAAAATCTATACAAATGCCTTGTTTTTCAAAAAAAAAAAAAAAAAAAAAAAAGAAAAGTTATATGAAAACTCGATTTGGTTAAACTCAGAATTTCTAAAATTAATGGAAGAATTAAAGTTTTCTAAGCGATCACATACCTACATAAATACTAAAATGCATTTTATATTTCGATTTTTTTTTTAATTGAAAACATGGTACTCTTTTTTTGAGTTTTTTTTTTTTTTTAATATATATATGGTTCCTAAAAATCAAGTTTATTCATAAGTTTGTTTTCTTAACTGTTAGTCTTACTTGAGAAAGAATAAAGATAGAAAAGTAGAGATATGTATTGGAAAAGAGAGTTTAATATGATAATTAAAATTTTTTAAGAGATTGTTTAATATGTAATATTTAATCTAATGATTTATAAGAGATAGTTTCTTTTTTTAATAATTTAATTAAAAAATATTACTCCTTGGATGAATCCAAAAGCTACAATGATTCGTTATAACTTTTATTAATAAAATGGAATGTCTATAGAATTTTATTTTTTAAAATAGAGTGTCTATAGAATAAGAGTGTCAAAAGATAAAAATGATAATCATAGAATAAAATAAAGTGTCTTTAGAAAAAAAAATTTAAATTTAAACTTTGAGAATGTAGTGTCTTTATAAAATATGTATAAAAAGAAAAAAATGGATTGTCAAAAGAAGCTCTCATTACATACAAACATCATTAATTTGAAATTCATCGAAAACTCTCATTGAAATTCTTCAAATTTACACAATTCTCCCAAAAAACAATCTCCAAAGAAATACTAAATTTCAATGAATATTCATTATTCTGGAACCTTTGGGAAAGATGAATGGAGATGTTAAACTTTGGGTCATCTTTATGGTCCATCAATTAAGGCCTGTCTTAGTGGCCCAACCCACCAAATCATTGTTGTTTCCCCCACCCAACTTCATTTTGAGTAATGATATACAACCTAAATAATAGGTCCAAATTTCAACCCAAATATGTGGTAAGTGAATTATCATCATCACATACAACATGAGATGATGTGGCAAATGAAAAAAAACCACTTGTCACATCATTTGGGTTGAAATTTAGGCTAAATTTTTAGGTTATCTAACATTTATACTCTTTTTATCGGTAATAATGTTCCACCCAAAAATCTAACACAACTGACATGGCATCCTACTAGGCTGCACACCTCATCTGACATCTCAAACTCCTAATTTTATTAAAATTTTAACTTCTACTAAACTATATTTTCCTTAATTACATAATCACCCCATTAAAATACCAATTACAACGTAAATTATTTCTCAAAACCTACTTCCATCATGAACTTCACAGCAGCTTTTTATTTCTATCTCTACAACAAGTCATTCTCTATTCATCATCAAATTCATCCCTTCAACTTTGGCATCAACATACAATACTTAGGATTCGATTCTCTTTGGAAGATTTTCACTTGAGTTAAGGGTTGTTTTGGATCTTTTTCTTCTTCTTTTTTTCTTGACAACTTTTTTACCGTAACTCTGTTCATGTTTTTTTTTTTTTTTTTTTTTGAAACATCTCTATGTTTAGTTCTCATCATTCTGTAACTCTGGTCTTACTAATTTATCTGTGATAAAATATATTTTTTTCTAGGAAGTGGGGACTTTTTTGCAACTTTGATCTATCCCACTTATAATTGGTGTTACCAAATACATTCACGTCGGAGTTTCAACATAAATTTTATTGTAATTGAAGTATTTTGGTTCAGAGTCAATTCATTGATTTGCATATACAATCTTATTGTATTTTTGTTTTAAATTCTACGGATAATATATTCTAGATATATTAGTTGTCATAAAACTTTGTATACCAAATGTTCGATAAAATGTCTAAACCAATAGTCTTTACATGAATTAATTGACAAGCATATTGGTAGAACTTTGGTTTGATCCTATTATTTTTGTAAATGAGATTCATATAGCTTGATTGATCAAAAAATCGTAAACAAAGATGTAGAACCAACACACAAACAAAGATGTCTCAATTTAGTTCCATAATAAAGCATAGCAAGTTAATCAATCATACACAAGCAACTTATAAACCCATGAAAAAAAAAAAATGAATGAATGATTTGCTTGACCTTACATGGAGCATTGTTGGCCTGGCACTACGAGGAAAATGTCTCCCTCTTTTTGATGGTGAGACTGTTGAAGGTTATATCAAGGATTGAATTATTTCAGTTCTAGAGATGAATGATAGAAAACTCGTAAAAGCAAAGAGGTTGCACTCTTAAAAGAATGACAAAAAACACTCTTAAAGGAGTTTAATAAGAGTAATGATTAAAGAAAAAGGCTTACTCCAAAATCTTTAAAGAGTTTCGTAAGAATAATGTTTAAAGAAGAATACAATGACTGATCCAACTACTTTTAAGAGAAAAATCCAATCATATCTAATTGCTAGAAATTATCATAATGAGTAGAACAAGAAGAATTTGTTACAAGATTTCGTTTTGAGCACTACATAAGTATTTTTGCTCCATCCTAGGTAATTAATTAGAATGATGTATTCAAATTGTGCTGATAGCCTCCGTTTTAGTTTCAATACATATGCAGAACAGTATTCGTAGCCATGTATTGAATGAAGAGCAGTGTAAGCAAATTTGAAGGGATCACAATTTGAAACACAAATCCCCAATTCTTCAACCAATCACTATTAGCCAAATACATAGACAAAGCCGTGTGGCTCCAAATAAAAAGCCCAGTAAAAAATTGAATAATACAAATAGAAAGACAGAGCAACCGGTTTGTATCCTTTGATTAAACTTGCACTTTTCTTTAAAGGCTTGAATCCCCAGCTCGATTCTACAACCACAACTATAGAAGTCATATTCCAGTTCACTTGCAAACCCGGTAAAATAGGGTGAAAAGTAGTCAAACTGATCAACCAACCCAAAAACGTTGACCAATTTGACAACCAAAAGAAGGAAGATAACAAAAACAAAAACCAACCCAGTTATGATAATCTGAGAAGCAATCGTGGTGGCTAAGAGAGGCAAGAAAGAAGTGAAAATGGAGCTAAGAGCAGAGAAAAGCTTGACGGGTCACCGTAGAAGCTATGGAAGACATTGTAGGTGATTGAACCCAGGGCCGCCCCGAGCCTCTTTTTATATGGGCTATATTTACATGATTTCACTGTTAGTTTAGAGACCCAATTTTGTTTAAGTTTAGTTCATAAAATGACTAAATTTCTATTTTGAGTGTTAGTTTAAAAAAGGCTCATATTTACATATTTTTAGTATTAGTTTAGGGGTCCAATTTTGTTTTATTTTAGTTCATAAAAGGTCCACATTTCTATTTTGAGTATTAATCTAAAAAAGACCCATATGATAAAGCATTGAAGCCAACTATTTAGAATAAAACAAATATATAAAATAGGGTCAGCTTTGAGGGTTAAAGCCCGAATTAGATTTTAATTTTTTTTTTTAGATATGAGACATTAGTATTCAGACCTCAGTATATCATCTAAATCACTAAAGGATTTAGGGTTTCTTAATTTTTTTTTTTTTTCCCTCCAACCACCATTGAATGATTTCTTTTGATCTCTCTCAAGTCTTAGAATTAATATGAAAAAAAGGGCCCACCTTAGAATTTTACCCTGGACCTCCAAAAAGTCAGGACCGACCCTGATTGAACCAACAATGCAGAGTGTGAAAATAGAGAGAAAGATTGTGTAAGCGAGAGCGAGAAAAAGGCAATTTTTCTCTAGCAGGCACACAATATGAGTATATTTATAGCATACTAATATACATCACCACACTTTTGTCATGTGTATTATTATAATTGAAGTTATATTACTTATATGACAAAAGTGTGGTGATGTATATTAATATGCTATAAATGTGCTTATATTGTGTGCCTGCTAGAGAAAAATTGGAGAAGGAGGGGTTGGTTGATAAAGTTGCAGTGAAGTTCACGATGAAATTAGGTTTTGATAAATAATTTACGTTGTAATCGGTATTTTAATGTGATAATTTTGTAATAAAGGAAAATATTGTTTATTAGAAGTTAAAATTTTATAAAATTAGGAGTGTTATGATGTCAAATGACATCATATGAGATGTGCAGCCTAGCAGTATGCCATGTCAGTTGGGTTAAAAATTTTGATTAGATTTTTTGGTGGAACAGTATTACTCATTTTTATATCAATGTGAAAGTTAAACTAAATTTTAATAAACTATTTTATAAAAAAAAAAAAATTAATAAAGACACTCCACCTATTTGATAATACTAATGTTATACAACACAAAAAATAGTCATAAATCAACCCAAATAATGGGGTAAGTGATTTGTCTTTGTCATATAATCCACCATGTCATCTCATGATTTGTATGGTGAAAACAACTCAATTGCTCGATCATTTGGGTTGAATGTTTAGTTGTATAGTATTTACTCAATTAATAATCAAGGATCGAATGGTGCATGTGCGATTTGCGGTTCTGATGTGGAAACCATTGATCATCTCTTCCTTAATTGTTGGTTGATATGAACCTTACCGAGAACCAATATATGGTAACAATGATCGTTTTCTAATTTTAAGTTTGTAAAACAAGAACAATATAGGACCGTGACCCCGTTATCTATAAGGAGATAAGAACCAACGGTATCAAAGAAAGTAAAGACTCCACACTCAAAACAAGAAAGAAAGGTGAGTGATAAGTCGAGATTTTGGAACCAAAGAGAAAACTCTCTCAATTTTTAATTCAATTCAAGTCTACCAAAATATTACATCAAAATGTCCCTTATAAACTAAAACCCTAATAGAAAATAAAGAGAACAAAACATTCGGTAATTAATGCCTTACATCAAGAAACTAATTTGGACAATAATTGCCTTACAAAAAGGAAAGAAAAATAAAGAATAAAACATGCAATCAGTTGACTTGCTCCCTATTTGGAAGGCTAAATTTGGAAACCAATCAGCCCCCTTAATTTGAGAAACAAATCAGCTCATTATTCTTTGGAAAGGAAAAAAGCTGAAACTGAATCTCTTCCACACGCCTTAGCTTGTGCCTCACGCCCAAGTTTGTGCCACACGCCCAAATCCTCTCTTATTCGGCCCAATCAATTGTCTTGATGACGTTAATTAAGCATCGGTCTTCATGTGGGCTTGTCTTGGACTTTAACAATTCAGAAAAGTGTCTTGAATCAGGCTATTGAGTGCTTCTTTGAATCTTTTAGCCCCTACCCTTGTTATTGGCCTAACCGGAACATGCAATGGATCCCTTGGTGCAGCTCCCTTATTTTCATCATTCCTTCCCTCTTGAAAAGGATTTGTCCTCAATCGTCACCTACATCAAAAGGAGACAAATTAGAAACATTGAAGATTGCACTAACATTATACTTCCTGGAAAATCTAGCTTGTAGGCATTGTCATTGATCCTTTTAATCACTTGAAATGGGCCATCTCCCTTTAGAAGTAGTTTAGAACGTCGTTGGACTGGAAACTGTTCCTTCCTCATATGCAACCACACCCAATCACCTGGCTCAAACACAACTTTCTTACGCCCTTTATTAGCTTGGTTGGCATATTGCTCAATTCTCCTCTCAATGTTTTGCCGAGTCTTTTCATGGATTTGCTTAACAAAATATGTCTTTTTCTTCCCATCCAAGTTAATATGCTCATTCACAGGTAAAAGAATTAAATCCAAAGGAGTTAACAAATTAAAACCATACACAATTTCAAAAGGTGAAAATGAGTTGCACAATGCACACTCCTATTATAAGCAAACTCTATATGCAGCAAACAATCTTCCCATGTTTTCAAGTTCTTTTGAATTATAGCACACAACAAGTCAGATAAAGTCTTATTTACTACTTCAGTTTGACCATCAGTTTGTGGATGACAAGTAGTAGAAAATAAAAGTTTAGTTCCTAACTTACCCCATAAAATCTTCCAAAAGTAGCTTAAGAACTTAGCATCTTTATCCGAAACAATGGTCTTAGGCATGCCATGCAATCTAACAATTTCTTTGAAAACAAATCAGCAGTATGTGATGCATCATCAGTTTTATGACAAGGAATGAAATGTGCCATTTTAGAAAACCTATCAACAACCACATATATAGAATCCCTACCCTTTTTTGACCTAGGCAAACCTAACACAAAATCCATGGAAATATCAATCCAAGGTCCATTAGGTATAGGCTAAGGAGTATACAAACCATGAGGCTTAATCTTAGACTTAGATTGTCTTCACATAATGCATTTCTCACAAATTCTTTCTACATCACGTTTCATATGAGGCCAAAAAAAATGTTCATGCAAAACTTCTAGTGTCTTGGCTGTACCAAAATGCCCCATCAAACCTCCTTCATGAGCTTCTTGAACAAGCAATTTACTCAAAGAACTCTTAGGCACGCATAATTTAGTTTCTCTAAACATAAATCCATCACGACTATAAAACTTTCCAAATGCTACTTTTTCACATGCATTGAATACATTGTGAAAATCAGAATCTTCCATATACAATTCTTTAATGTAGTCAAAATCAAACAATCTAGCATCCAAAGTAGAAAGTAAAACGTACCTTCTAGACAAAGCATCATCGACCACATTTTCCTTACCTTTTTTGTATTTGATCACATATGGAAATGTTTCAATGAACTCCACCCACTTGGCATGCCGCTTATTTAGCTTGTGTTGCCCTTTTAAATGATTCAAGGACTCATGATCCGTGTAAATCACAAATTCTTTCAGTTAAAGGTAGTGTTGCCAAGTTTTCAATGCTCTAATCAAAGCATACATCTCATTATCATATGTAGGGTAATTCAAGACTGCTCCACTTATCTTCTCACTAAAAAATACAATGGGACGCCCTTCTTGCATTAGAACAGCTTCGATACCTATTCCTGAAGCATCACACTCAATCTTAAAAGTTTTAGCAAAGTCAGGCAAAGCAAGCAAATGTGCATTTGTTAATTTTTCCTTAATCAAGTTAAATGCATTTTCTTGTTCATTACCCCACTTAAAACCCACATTCTTTTTGATAACTTCAATTAAAGGTGCGGCTAGACTACTAAAATCCTTCACAAACCTCCTATAGAAACTAGCCAACCCATGAAAACTTCTCACTTGTCCTACATTTGTAGGTTTCGGCCACTCCTTAATTGCCTTAACCTTTTATTCATCAACCCAAGCCTCTTAGCAATAACAACAAAACCCATAAATAAAAGCTTATCCGTGCAAAAGGTATACTTTTTGAGATTAGCAAACAACGTTTTTGTTCTTAAAACACCTGAAACAAGTTTTAAATGTTCAACATGCTCATCTAAGTTTTTGCTATAAATCAGAATGTCTTCAAAGTAAACAACCACAATTTCCAATAAAAGCACGCAAAACATAGTTTATTGATCTCATGAAAGTACTTGGTACATTAGTTAATCCAAAAGGCATAACTAACCACTCATATAAACCATATTTTGTTTTGAAAGCAATTTTCCACTCATCACCTTCTTTTATCCTAATTTGATGATATCCACTTTTAAAATCAATTTTAGTAAAAACAATAGAACCATGCAATTCATCAAGCATATCATCTATTCTATGAATAAGATGTCGAAACTTTATGGTGATATTATTGATAGCACGACAATCAACGCACATCCTCTATGTTCCACCCTTCTAAGGCACAAGTAATACGAGAACCGCACAAGCACTCATGCTCTCACGCACATACCCTTTTTCCATGAGCTCACTAACCTGCCTTTGAAGTTCTTTTGTCTCCTTGGGATTAATTCTCTATACGGCTCTATTTGGGATGGGTGCTCTGGGTACAAAATCAATTTGGTACTTAATCTCCCTTATTGGTGGCAAACCAATAAACATTTCTTCGGAAAACACTTCATCAAAGTCTTGTAAAAGTGAAACAACAACACTAGGCAAAGAAGAGTTAATTTCATTAGTATTAAAACAAGTCTCTTTGTACAAAAGTACAATCATTGACTGATTTGAAAACAATACCTTTTTGATCTCACTCTCTCTTGTATAAAAGCTCACTTGTTTTTTCTTTTTTTTTTCTCATCGGTCTCTTTTTCTTTTTCACCTTTTTTTTTTCTTTTTTGCTGTTTCAGACTCTCTTTCTTTTGAACTCTCACTCTTCTTTTTTACATTTTTTTTTTAACCTCATTTGATCTTCATATACTTATATTAGGGTTAAAGGTACAAGAGTGATTGGCTTTTTATTGAGTACAAAGAAGTATCTATTGGTATATACATCACGTGTCATATGCCTATCAAACTGTCATGGTCTCCCCAAAAGGATATGACCCGCATTCATTGGTACCACATCACAAATGATTTCATCTTTATATTTCCCAATTGAAAATGACATCATCACCTGTTTAATCACATTGATTTCCCCACTATCATTCAACCATATTCAGTTTTTCCACCAACTAGTGCTAGCCACATTAGTACAACTCCCCCCATCAATAATCATGCTACATACCTTATCATTAACATAGTAGAGGGTGTGAAAGATATTGTCACGTTATACCTCATCATTTTTCTTGATTTGAGCATTAAGAGCTCTTCTTGTGACCAAAAGCTCTTCATTCACTAAATACTCAATGTCACTTGCATCCTCCAAATGTGGCATGGACTCATCATCAGATTCATCTTCGGATTCGATACCACCATCATCCTTCAAAACCATTACTCTCTTGTTTGGACATTGAAATGCAATATGACCTGCTCCCAAACACTTAAAGCACTTAATGTCACGGTTTTTAGAAGGTTGAGAATCTGATTTACCTTGATTTAATGTGCCTCCAGCCTTATGATCTTTGGAAGATTCGGCCTTGACCTTGAAACTAGGTTAGTCATCCCTTTTGCTCCAATTTGGTTTTCATGATGACGAAGAACCTAAATTTTGCCCCACCTGTGTGGAACCCTTCCTCTTCAACTGTTGTTCCACCTTAATGGCCATGTGCACCATGTTAGTCAATTCAACATAATGTTGCAACTCCACTACATTTGTAATGTCTCGGTGTAGTCCATTTAAGAACCTAGCCATAATAGCCTCTCGGTCCTCCTCTACATCAACTCGAATCATAAATATCTTCATCTCCTTGTAGTAGTCTTCAACACACTTAGACCCTTGAGTAAGAGTTTGCAATTTTTGAAACAAACCCCTATAATAGTGACTTGGAATGAAATGATTCCTCATGACAGTTTTAATTTCCTCTTATGTCTCAATAGGTCTTTCTCCATTCCATCTCATACTCACAATCAGTTGATCCCACCAGACAATAGCATAATCAGTAAATTATATGGCAGCCAACTTCACATTCTTTAATTTGAAATAGTCATGGCAATCAAACACCAATTCTATTCTTTTCTCCCACTCCAAATACGCTTCAGGATCTGTTTTGCCTTGGAAAGTTAGGATCTTCACCTTGATACTTCCCGAGTTGTTATCAACCCTCTCTCCATACCTATCTCCTATATTCTCATACCTATCTTCTCTATTCCCATACCTAACTCTTCTACCTCCTATTCCACGCCTAAATCTGCCCGCTCCCACATTGGACATGTGATCATCCTCCTCTAGGTCATTCCCATATTCATCTTCATAGTCAATCCTAGGTGGATTTCTTTCTCTTCATTCCACATTAAGAGCTCTGAAGGGCTGCTACCTTTGTGAACTAGACTCCACTTTGTCTATCCTATCATGCACCTCACCAAACTTAATCTCCATCCACTCCATGTTTTGTCGTATGGCTTTATACAAAAAATTAAGATCTACCGTTTCTGGTGCATCGTTGGGTAAGTCTTTACTGTTATCATGTGACATATTTAAAACTTGCAAAACAAAACAAGAATTAGTAAGTCTCACCAACACTCCCTCACGTGTTTACCCTCAAATTGATGGCACTCACACGTGTTTCACTCAGTTTCTTTGGCTTTTACCCTCTAATGAGCTCACACTCTCTTGCCTTTTTCCACTATTTGTTCACTCTTTCAGTTCCTTTGTTTTTTTTTTTTTTTTTACTTAAACGGGCACTCATAAGAAGTTTAAGAAATAAGATGTAACAAGTGAAGCAATAGGACAAGAAGAACAAAGACAAGATTCTACTACCGTAATTTTTATTTTTAATATCAATGCATGAAATCAAGAAGAGGAATAACAATAGTTGATATATTTCAACTACATGACTTTTCAAAAAAAAATTTGTACTTTTTTTTTTTACCGACCTTGATCAAATGAACGCAAGCAAAGCTTTAAATTTGTACATTTTTTTTTTACCGACCTTGATCAAATGAATATAAGCAAAGCTTTTGGTGTATATATATATATTTTTTTTTTTATTGGACTTGATCAAACAGAATCAAGTTTGTGATTTTTTTTTTTTTTTTTTTTTTTGTGATCAAACGAAATCGAACAAGAAGAAGAACATGGATAGATTAAACCTGACTTTAGAAACCTGAGCTCTGATACCAACTGATATGAACCTCACCAAGAGTAGTGAGACATGGAACCAATATATGGCAACAAAAATCGTTTTCTAATTTCAAGTTTGTAAAACAAGAACAATATAGGACCGTGGCCCATAATCTATAAGGAGATAAAAACCAATGGTATCAAAGAAAGTAAAGACGCCACACTCAAGAACAAGAAAGAAAGGTGAGTGATAAGTTTAGGTTTCGGAACCAAAGAGAAAACTCTCTCAATTTTTAATTATATTCAAGTCTATCGAAATATTACATCAAAACGTTCCTTATAAACTAAAACCTTAATAGAAAAGAAAAGCTACACGCCTATCACAAGAAAGGAAACAAAACATTTGGCAATTAATGTCTTACATCAGGAAACTAATTTTGGCGATAATTGCCTTACAAAAAGGAAAGGAAAATAAAGACTAAAACAATGCAATTGGTTGACTTGCTCCCTATTTGGAAGGCTAAATTTGGAAACAACTCAGCCCGCTTAATTTGGGAAACAAATAATTATTCTTTGTAAGGAAAAAAAACTGAAATTGAATCTCCTCCACACGCCCAAGCTTGTGTCATATGCCCAAATCCTCTCTTATTCGGCCCAATGAATTGCCTTGATGACGTTAATTAAGCCTTAGTTTTCATGTAGGCTCATCTTGGACTTCAACAACTCAGAATCATTCCAAGTGTCTTGAATCAGACTATTGAATGCTTCTTTGAATCTCTTAGCCCTAGCCCTTGCCCTTGTTATTGGCCCAACCGGAACATGCAATGGATCCCTTGGTGCAGCTCTCTTATTTTCATCACTGGTGGTCTTGGAGGTTGTGGTCGAAAGCTATGGGTTAGTGAGATGTCAAAAGTGTACATAATGCTAAGTTGGGGGATTGGTTAAAAGATTGGACTGGGCTATGTCCCTTTCCTTGTAACAGTAGGGCTTGGGTGACTATCTTTGCAGTTGTAGTTTGGATTATTTGGGAGGAACGCAACCAGACCATTTTCAATGGGAAAGAGATAGACTTCAAGAAGGCTGAAGATTCGGTTAAATTTAGGACCGTCTGGTGGTTCAAGCACTTCAAAGGAGGGTCCTTAGACCAAGTCACAGTTCTCCTATTAAACTTGAAAGATCTTTGTGTGGATCCTACTTCTACTATAGCCCCAAAGCTAAAGATCTGGAAACCTCCTCCTCTTAATCATCTAACGTTTAATGTTGACGGGTTGACTAAAGAGAAACCTAGTCCTGCGGGGATCGGCGGTGTCCTTAGAGATTCTAAGGGTCAAGTTCTTGGCCTTTTTTCATTACATATAGGCAACCAAGATTCTAATATGGCGGAACTAATGACCATCCACAAAGCCTGTGCTCTATGTATCTCTTCAGCCCCTTTACCAATAAGGACATTGTTATCAGTAGTGACTCGAGAGTGGCCATATCCTAGGTATACAACACTAATAGTTTTGGTAACATTAACCATGTCAACCTCATTTTTGACATTAGAACCTAGTTACATCAGAAAACAGAGATGGTCATTGTTCATCACCCCAAGTCTTCAAACTCTTTCGCTGATAATTTGGTGAAATCGGGGTCAAACAATGATAGGGACAAGCTGGTTTGGACGCTAGACTGACTAGAGTTGGACCAGTGTCTTTCATTCCCTATTTTGTTGTCTGTTATTTTTTCTCTTTTCTCTCAAGGCTTTTCGTTTCTTTTTTTTTTTTGGCTTTTATTCTGGTTTTTTGGCCCCTATTTTGTAAGTTGGTGCCTTTGGGTCTCCTAGATTGATGGCTTTTTGTGTTGTGCCTAGTTTCGTTCTCCTTTTGTCGGGTCGCTTGCAACTTTTTCAATAAATAACCGTTTCAAAAAAGGAAAGATATAAAAAAAAAAAAAACTCATCCCCCAATTCTAAAATTACTAACACAAATTAGTTCTCTCATGGGAAGATCAAGTATAATTTTATAACTAACGTGAATGTATTTAAAATTAAAATATTGGGAAGAAAAAAAAAAACTGTAATAGGATTTAATTATTCTAGTTCACGAATTATTTGTAGAGATGGCTATTTTCCCCGGGACCCCAAAACCCCGCTCCCCCATCCCCATTTAGGGAAATTTTTTGGGGGGAAATGGGGTGGGGGGGGGGGGGGGGGAGCTTTTCAACCCCAAATCTAAATGGGGTTGGGGTTGGGGGTAGGTGCCCCAACCCCATTTCCCCATTTCCCCCAAATAATATAATATTATAATATATTTATATATAATATATATATATATATATATGTATATTTTTTTATATTTTCAATATTTTCAATATTTTAATTATTTATATTTTATTAACTATATATACATCTTTATAACTTAAAACCTAACCCTAAATCATATTTCTTATTTCCTTCCCTAAAATTGTATGAAATGTTATTTTGTATTTGAATTTAATAGATTGTGTATTTGTGTGTTTTTTTAAATATATAATTTTTACAGATACAGAGAAAATGGGGGAATGGAAAAACGGGGGACACGGGGAAGTGGGAAAACGGGAAAACCCCAAATTAAAATGGGGGAAATGGGGGAATGAGAATGGGGATGGGGATGGGGATGGGGATGGGGTGGGGGGACCTCCTCCCAAAACTACCTCATCCCCATTTCCCCCAAATAGGAAAATGGGGGAAGGTTTTGAAAATGGGGATGGGGTTGAGGGAACCTACATCCGCCCTCATTCCCCCATTGGCTATCCCTAATCATTTGGCAAGGTTAGTGAAACGCTAAACAATTAAAAAAAAAAAAAAAAAGATTTGGGAAATATCAAATATGTTACGAAACTGACTTGGGCCGATATAGTTATAACTTTGAGATCATAATGGCCCATGGATCAGGGTTTGATGCCCATGTACTCAACAAGGAGCTAACATTTTATCAAATTCTTATTATTTTCTTGTGGTGTTGATCGATCATTGGAATTTTATTTAATTTTATTTTTTCTTGAAATATTATAATAATTTAGGATTTAAAAGAGAAGGGACCGACTCCAACCCACAATCTCATGATTTAAGTATAAGGAGCAAACCAATTGGTTAACTCATCTTGTTGGATCTTTCGATCAATCATTAAGCTAACATATCATACAAATAATTGAGCATCATGAAAAATTCCTCCATGATAATGTAAGTTTTTTATTTTTTATTTTTAAGTATTACTTAATTATATAAATTTGGTTTTCGTTTCTTATTTTTAAAGGGGAAGGATTCGAACTCCGACCTCATAGTGCAGATGTGAGAGGTTTACCACCAGACCAACCTCATCTCATTGAGGGTTTTGACTTGTTAAAGATCTATATATGCTTCTAATTGGGTGGATTAATTGGACAAATGATTATTAGTTAAGAAATTATAATAAAAAATCAACTACTAGACTTTAGAGTATCTTAAATTATTGCTAATTTTGAATGCTACAATAATATTGGGTATTTTAGTCAGCAGCATTAAGTCTTTCCAAATGTGCAAAAGGACACAATTCCCACTTTGTTTTAAAATCAACATATATAATCGTTAATTAAACACATATTATAGGATTAGTTAATCAGTTTTCCATCGAGTTGCATTAAAATAGAAACATGAGACTTATATTAGGCTCAGAGTAGGAGGGTTTTAGATTTATATCTCAAATATATAACTCTTTGTTTTTTGAAAAAAATAATAATAATATATGTTAGTTGACACGTTGTAAAACAAAATATATATATATATTAAATACAAATTGAAATAAGAATATATACAAACAATTCTTTAAAAAAAAAAATTGCATTTGTTTTTATGAAATTATATGTAAATTACACCTAAAACTTAGAAAATTAATTAATAGAATATTCTTAGTTAATTCTGTTATTTATTTTATTTTATTTTTTTTATTATTATTAAACATTATTCTGTATAAAGAACCATTAAGATATTATCCCACGAGGTCATGACATGCAACTTTGTAAATGTTTTATAAAAAAATAAAATAAAATAAAATTAACTTTGTTAATTATATCATAATCTTAATTAATCGATCACAAAACTTGTAACCAAACACTATATCTACTTGTGGAATAAATTACATACATGTAGTGGGATGTATCATGTGTGATTTCTTTTGAAATTATCACTATATATCTAGCTAGTACTACTGTACTAGTATAACAACGCCTTCTTCAATAAAAATTATCGGTGCGAAATTCTGAATAAAAAACGCACCGGATCAGCTTTGCCTTCCCAAGACGCTCTTTACGCCAAACAACGGAAAAAAAAAAAAAAAAAAAATCCTTTTGTCACTTTGTGTAATGTTGAAACATAACAAGTACAGCTAATTACATATGTAACCAAACACTACCGCTTCTAGAAGGGCAAAGTGGGAATCTGAAAAGGGTGGTTTTTGTTTATTTTACTTTGAAGGATTATATAAATTTGAGATTTTTTTTTTTGTTTTTTTTTTAGAGTCCACGACTTCATGATATATGTGTGAAAGACAAACTGCTGAATCAATTTCATATCGTCTTACTTATTTATTTCCTTGGTACAGCCTCATAATTGTGATAAATAAATAATATAAAATTTTTGTCCACATTTCATGTTAACTTGAAGCTCAGCCCTTGAAAAGATGGCAGGTTGAAGAAGGTTTAGTAATTTATTAAGCCAACATTTAGAAGACAGCAAAGTCCAAATTACTAAATTGGGAAATATTAATTTATATTTTAAGAATACTTTCTATAAGTTAAAGAGCCTGACATATCCGGACAAGACCTTCTTTTCTATTTTTTGATATGTCCTTGTTATTGTAAATTTCAACTTTTGTATAAATGTAGTTTCATATTCAGTTTGTCACTTTATTTAGGTAATAAATTTAGATAAATTTTTGGAATTATTAAAAATTGAAATTAAAATAATAAAACATGAGTCTAGTGATTAGGGGTGAAATTTTTTAACATTATATTTGAATACAACATAAACACAAAATGAATTTAGGGTAAAGTTTGTTATGATTAATTAAACCTTTTGTGTTCAAGTTAAATTCAAAACGAATTGTCACATTAAGTTGGTAATTTTCACTCTTTACGAAGTATATAAGACAAATTTAATATATTAGAACTGTAAATTCTGACCTACTTAATTAAATAAAATGAAGTTTGAATTAATCCTAACATAACACAACAACAATGAATCACCGTCCCTATTTTCAGATCAAATCTATAACCTATAAGGTGTTTCAATTTGAGTTTAACTAATCAAATTCAGTCATATCAACAACTATTATGTATTAAATATAAATGTTTTTTTTAAATAAAAAAATTAAATGTATATAATAGTAATTAACATAATTGATATAGCTGAATTTGATCGGTTAGATATAAATCAGACACTATTTTTTTAACGGGTCTCAAATGAGTCGTGCCAAATCTTCTTTTAAGTTTTAACAAACCAACGAATTATCAATTATTATTTCTACTTTCTTTCTTGTATACAGAGCCCTTTGACACAAACATTTTATCCCTTCGAAAGAAATATATATAAAAACTAACACCAAGTGGGTTTTGAGTTCTCTACTAGATTCACTTCATGAAATCCAATTCTATAAAAAGCCAAAAAACAAATGATGTTTATTTTTTAATATTTTATTATGGGATGCAGAGCCCCTGGGTGCAACACCTTTTTTTTTTTTGGAAAGAACAAAACTTTTTTTTACCAGGAACAAAAACCATACTTGAAGAGGCGTTTTTGGGCAAGTTGTATAATTATATTAATGAACCTCATCATTCACATTTTGACTATCTTATTGATCCTAAAATGATGCTTGATTTCTCAACAAGCAATGTTATCTGGTTCATATGATATGCCACCTTCTTGTGAGACATCACTTATTGATGATTATAATAATGCCTTGTTTTGTTTTTTTTTTTTTTTTCTCAATTTCACTGTTCATAAAAGTTATGATAAATGTTGAATATCTATAGACGATATGAATTGGTTTTGGGTGTTCAAGGTGATCCAATTATATATATATATAAATATTTGATTAATGGGATTTGGGATTCAAAAAAATTTTTAGACTTTAGCAACATCTCAATAGAGCGTGTATATATACACTTGCTCTTTAGCTGTATTTATATCAAACTTCAAGAGAGATGAGTGTATTAACCCCTTGTTTTTGTCAGAAAATTCCATAAGTTTCAACAAATAGTCTAGATGAATTGTAAAAATATCATATAAAGCTATCTCTTCAAAATCACTTTTACAAAAGGTAGTTTAAAGCTGAAATATCAGTATTGAAAAAATTTAGAAGCACTTTTACAAAAAAGTAGCTGTTAAAGATAGTTACTATTTTCTAATAGCAGTGATTAGTTTAATCTAACAACTACAATAAAATAATTTGACTGATAAAGTGCATGCATTGTATCTCTTTCAGATATCCATTCAACAAACCATAATAAAGGTTAATTACACTTACTTGCTAACTTAATCTTACTTTATTGAATCTAGCAATATTTTAAAATAATGTCTTAAATTAACACAAACACCCCTTTCTGTCAAATCAAACCGTTAACTTTAATAGTTGAATAACCTTGACTTGTGGAAAGCTAAATATACCCTTACTACATCATTCAAAATATTAAATATTTTTTAATTAAAATGAAAAATATATATAATAAGATAATCTATCAACCTCCGACGGAAATATCCATGATTCGTAGAGGAACCTTCTCTACGAACTGCAGGAAGTTGATCTCCTCCTATAGAAGAAGATTGTTAAAGATCTCTTGCTTTCTGAATGATGTGGCAAGAGTATATTTGGCTTTACAAAGGTCAATGTTAGTCAACCGTTAAAGATAACTGATTGACTTGATGGAAAATGGAGTTTATGTTAATTTTATGAATCCTTTTAAAATCTTACTAGATTTACTAGAATAAGGGTAAGTTAGTTCAACTAACCCACCAATAACAACTAACCCCCCAATAACCTTTACAATTCGAGTATATCTGAATAATTAAGATACATTTCTCTTTCTTTTTAACAAAACTCGACAAGATAGAAATATCTAGACAATCGATGCCAAGTGAATCATCATGCAAGGGAGCAAAATGTGTTATCGAAACTCACCGTATGTCTAATCAGTAATCACTGACATAGTGACATCATATTACATTACGTGAATCAATTAGCCGACTTATCCACACAAAAGATTTTTCGATAAGTTGGATTCAGATATTTTAAAATAAATAAACAATGTGTGCCTTCGTAAATAATTACAATTTTTTTATGGACATCATTATATAAATTGAGTAATTATGGTTGTAAGCAAATTTTTAATGACAGTTAAAAAAAGTCGAAACCAGATTAAGATTTGGAGAATCTTAACCGATCTACATAGGAGAAGAATAAAATGCGTAAGATGAAGATGATCAATCAATAACGTTGAAACTTAAAAGACAAGGGTTGTTAAACCGAGCATGGTTAACGCTAATCATGGTTTAGAAACCAAGAAATTGTGTGGGGATTTGGTCAATTATTCCATGAAGATCTAACGTTAAGTCCTTCCCATTAAAATAACCAAAACCTAGTTGGTTTTTCAAACCAAGGCAAGGGGGTCCACCTTGTATGTCATTGAAAGTCTTCACTACCAAGATTCATGCAACTGGTGGGGTGTTGTTTACTGTTGAGGTCCTGAGGAAGATATTCATTTATTTATATATATATATATATATATATATATAAATGAAGTTATTATAACCAAATTAAAGAAACAATGAGCTAAACTTGTATACCAATTTGACTGTGAAACTTGTGTATGTAAAACATCTCTCTATGCTGGGCTGGGGAGGGGTCAAACAATGTTCTCTGCTTATTTCATTCAGACCTCTCTCCAAAATTAATTCCAATCTTTCATATTGAATTTACACTATTTTGTTTGCCTGCAGCAGGACTTTTCGAAGCTCGTTCGCGATTCCTTGTAGAAGAACTGGTTTTCTAATAACACCATTCATACCGACCTGCTTACATCTTTCCCGCACATCGTCAGCACTTGCCGTCAAGGCCACAATCAGTGGCCAACTACGACTCCGGAATTTCCGAATTCTCAGAGCAACTTCAAACCCATCCAACTCAGACATCTGAAGATCCAAAATAATTATTTGAAAGGAAGATGCTGCTGGCCCAATAGCACTAAGGCATTCAAACCCAGATGGAACTGCAGAAACAGTGCAACCTAATTTCTCAAGCAGCTTACGAGTCACAGCCCGGTTCACATCATCTCCATCAGCTAATAAAATTTGCAAGCCTCTGAAAAGAGAGTTTGAATGTGGGTGCTCTGCAGATTCTCCAGATTCAGATATGGCTATTGCAACGGATGGTCGGAGTTGAAACCGAAGAACAAGTCCCATGCTTTGAGCAAGACCATGAGAATTTGGGATCATCCAGATATTCCCTTGCATATACTGCCAAATAAATAAATAAAATCCATCACAAATTAGTAAAACAAATAAAAGACTACAAGCAACTATAAATGGCCACTTCCACCATGTATTAATAATCATTTGCATTTACAAACCCTAGAGAAGCAACATAATAAACTCATCGAAAGCTGGAACCAGGCAACATAGCTTTACCGATAAATAGAAACGAGCAAAAAATACAAATATTTTCCAGCATATCCTTGCAGAGAGCAAACAGGTACATTAAAATGCAGGACATTATAATCAGCAATCAAATATGACAAAAGAAGGCTCAGGTCCCTTATCCTATTTAAAAAGCCTATCCTATTAATCCTAACAATATAACAAAATGAGAATGAGTTCATTGCTGTGTGAACAGTTTGTTTACAATAAAAAAAAAAAAAAGGTAATCTGATTTCTTCAACGCAGAGCATCAATTATAAGTAAAAGAACGAAAGTTTTAAGCTATTACGAGCTATTCAAGTATCACAATTAAATAGACTTTTAATTTATAATCTATAAAATGAAAATAAAAAATATGTTTTAAGTCCAAATACTAATAATAATGCATATGCACGTATATGTACAATTCTCACCTGCACTAGCTTTTTGCAAATACTGAAGCTCAGGCGATCTTCGATTCCATCACTGACGGACCTCCTACTACCAACCTGTACCAATGAAGTTGAGCTCTCTGCTTGTGAACCACCACTATTGTGCATCGCAATTTCAAATCTTATATATACATCCCCATCATTAGAGCCTTGCCTCCAGGTTGCCCATCTTTGATCATTCCTCTCCTGACTTCCAGTCTCCGAGACAACTCGAAACATTACAGTCCCTCCTCTATTGTTGCAATTCAACAGGTTCCCAACCATATGCAGTATCACCTGAAAAACCCTCCATTCATCACCCATAACATGATCAGGCAAGGACCGCTCAACCTCAATTGAAAAACCAAAGCCCTCATAAATACACAGGCACCTGGCTAGGCATGCTGCTTCTTTTATCAAAGCATGTAAGCGGAAAGATCTTATCTCCAATGGAAATCTTCCACTGTCCTTTGTTGAAATATCCATTACATCATTTATCAATGTTGAAAGTACATTGCTGGTTTTCATCATTGTATCAACAATCATTTGTTGGTCACTGTTCCAATTCCCATCCTGCATAATTGAAAGCAAGCCCATAATCGAGTGCATCGGCCTCCTCATCCCATCGCTCATTACTTTCTGAAAGGAATTTCTTGCCTGGCTTGCCATGACTGCATCGTTTTGTGCCTGTTGCAAGGCTCGATTTTGCTCCTCCAACTTCTCCCTCATGAGCTGAGACTCTTCAAGAACTGCAGCATGAGAGAGTGCCACAGCTACCTGATCAGCAACAACCTTGACTATCTCTATCTCCTGATTGCTCCAAGTTCTAGGTTGTCCACTTGGGAGAACACAAACCAATATTGCATAACAAGCCGGGACAAGCTCTGGAGTTCCCCCTTTAAAATTTGAAACTCGAAGCATTGGCATCCTAATTGCAGCTACTGGTCCCGGCTCACCAGACTCTCCACTGCTTGCAGTAGCAAGTACTGAGTCAGGCCCAAGGATATTCACCTCATCACTCCTTTTAATCATAACAACATCTGGATCAGTAATTGGTATGGGACGATTATACAAATTTGAATAATTCCACCCATTCAACTCACGAGGTAAATACATCTCTGTTTGAATCTCATTAGGCATCCAAACTGCACAATTCTGCAAAACTAAGGTCTTGGATAACTCAACCAAAGTTGTATACAAGATTGTATGCCTATCAAGCGATTTGCGGATCTCTTGAGTAAGCATTCTAACATGCACTCCAGTCTCTTTCTGTTTCATTATAATCCCAACTTCTCGGCCAAGATCCCAAGCCTTTTTCTTCAACATGAATTCTCTCACCTTCACTTTGAGAAGTAAAGGGATGAGAGTAATGAGAGTTATCGCTGTCGCACATGAGACCAAAGCAGTGAGGATCTTGAACACAGTGAGGGTCAACATTAGCTGAAAAGAGTGAGGACCATAGCTGAATCCATTGAAAAAGTGAGTCATCCCACACAGAACAATGAAGGCAATGAACTGAGAGAGGACCCATTTGAACGGTACATTTGAGCAGCTAACGAAGTAAAGCAACTCAATTGGAATTGAAAAGTAGGCAACAGCTATCAAGAAATCACTCACTTTTTGGATTTCTAAGATGCTGTCAACAGTCAATAAGCTACCCTCATCGTCACAATTGCATCTGGGAAACCCATTATCGGCCACTGATACCGATATTAGAAGTGAACAAATCAACAGCCCAGGAGCTAATGTCTTCGACATTGCTTCCAAAAATGGACTGGCAGCTTCTTCAATCCATTCTTTCAGTTTATCTATTGGACTAAAAAAAAACTTCCTCAACTAAAACCATATTAACACCCCCAATCTTCAGTTATCATTTTCTCTGTACAAATAAATAAAGAAGAAACAGTTCAACAAAATTGTAAAACACCAATAAACTTTGGGGAAAAAAATTCTACCTATTAGCATTAAATTAAGATCTAACACAACAACCACTGAAACACTAATAAATTTTCAATTCACTCTTCCTTCTCAAATATTCAGCTTATCATTCATTGATTTCAGATAGCACAGCAACGTTGAACACGACACCTTTTCCTCACCCGAAGACCCGAAGAGACATATAATAAATGTTATATATAGTTATATACCCAAAAAAATAAAAATTAAAAAATAAAAAATAAAAAATAAAATAAAATAAAATAAAAAGATAAATCCACGCTAAAGATCCCTCCTAAAAAGAGAAAAAAACATTTTCACACCATGATCAAAGAAATCGCAGCAGAAACTGAAAACCCACCAAAACAAAACCAAAAATGCACAATAATAATAATAATAACACGTACCTGAAAAACCCAGCCCTCACTGTCACCGGAAACCCAGATTTCTAATCGCACCAACCTCCAGATCTTATGTTCCCATTAACATGCAGTCTTCATGGTTAAATCTTAAGTGACTTTCCCTTTCATTTTCCACAGGCCAGCTCAATCACTCAATAGTCCTTTTTTATATAGCAGTAACTGACCCCGCCAGTTCAGGTCATGTAGTTTATAAAAGGTTAAGGGAAGGAAAAACCCACAAATCTCAATAGAAATGAGAGATATATTTAAGCAGAAACCACCAAACAAAACCCCGGCCAACCAGGGCCGTTTACAGCGCTGATACAGATTAGCAGGCGGTGATGCAGCGAACAAAAACCTTGGCTTTTTCTTTTTCGGCTTCAACTTTTTTTTCAAGACTTCTCCACCTGACCTGCCTTTTATAGGTACCAGTAAAACAAATCAGCCTCTGTGTTTTGTTTTTTTTTCTTCTTCTGAAATTTACAAGAGACCAGACGCGTGAGAGAAGAAAAAAGAAAAGGAATGATAATAGATATAGAGAGTTGTTTTTAAGAGAGAGAAAATATTAGATTTTTTAGAGAGAGGGAGAGAGGGAGAGAGTTGTATTGTTTGTAATGAGTTAAGTGTTCGCTCGCGCCGTTGTTTTTGTAGGAAGGTGAAATGAAAGGGAAGGGTTGGGAGGTGGGACCCACTTTGTTACATGAAGAGAACTTAGACGCTCTTTTGAACCAAAACGTCCTCGTCAGACCCAAAAAGATTTGTTTTATTTTCTCTCTCTCAAGTCTCAACAGCACAAAGACGTTTCTTTCTTAGTTTCTTTTTCCTATATTTAATTTTTTTTTTTTCATTCTTCCCTTTTTTATTTATTTCTTTTTTAAAGTATTTATCTATCCACCTATTTAGTCCACGAATTTTTTAAACCTTTTTTGATATGATTTAAACAATTGACTTGGAAGTCACTACGTCCCTTTGGGCATGTTGAATAAATTGTTAACTTGTTATTAACATATAAATCGAACTAACCTAAATTAGACAGTGGGTTGTTAGTATCATATAAATCATAGAATAAGATGGTAAATAATACGGTAACGACAGTACAAACATTTGACTAAAAAAATAGATATGAAGTGCATGGATCAAATAACATCATCCTTTAATTCTTTTTTTTTTTTTTTTTCCATCTCACACCGAGTGTATTTTTGCTCACCTCCTAAAAGGGGGTGAGTATTACTCTCTCCTCACATATTGATATATATTCGATTGTTAATTATTAATTTATATGTTTACCTTTGTAATATTTAATTTTATCAATCATTGATTAATAAATTGACACATATCAATACGTGGGAAGGGGTTATGCTCACCCTCGAAGAGGATGAATAAAAATGAACTCACCCACACCCCACCTACAAGAGTTCACTTTTGCTTACTTTCTCTCAAAAACATAACATGTATCTATAAAAGGGGTAAATTTGCCATAAACATCTTTTTAAATAACTTTACCTTCCTTGGACACATTTCTTATTTTTGGGTGCCCCCCAGCAAAAATGGACTCCACCTGCTCCCTGTTTTTATTTTTATTTTTATTTTTTTCCTTATTTATCATCTTGAGCAAGCTCGATTCCACGTGGCAACTTGTGGATTTTCTTTCGAGCTCCGTGTTAACAGGCGCGTGCTGTCACGGTTATGGCTTGTTGCTAGTCTGCTGTAGTTAAAAAAATAATAATAAATAAATAAATAAAATTATCATGAAATATTACAATTTTGAGTTGAAATTCATAGTTTTCTGTTCTTAGTCCTCCATACATATTTTAATCTACACATAGTAAATCACTACTTTTATATAAGTTGCAATTCAATTTTGTTTGTTACAAAAATTATGAATGATACATGTATTTCATGTGTATATTTGTAATCTTCTTGTTGTAACAGAAAATATTACTTTATATATATATAAAGTAATTTCAATTTTATTTGCATTGGAGGTCTAATCTATCTATATTGATTGATGACCTTCATTGATTTTCCATCAACGGAGGTTTTTGAAAGAATAAAAAAAAAAAAAAACCTAAAATGGTAATAAATATAAAAAAAGAAGGAGATTATGAAATTTTTGTCTATCGATTCTAATTAAATTTAACTTATCAAATTAGTGTTATTCTTAAAAGTCCAAATAAAAAGAGTATTATTTCCTCTTATTTCCACCCATGTATATTTATGATTATTTTTTTGTTACCATTTTATTTTTTCATTAAAAAAAAAAAAGAAAAAGTATAGTATAAAATATCTAATGTAGTACACAGTTATGCTTTTTCACAGTGAAGTTGTATATAGTAAAAAACGAAAATGACAAAAAGGAAAGTTATGTTTTTATTATATGATGAGCTTATTATTAGTCCTAATACTAAAAACGATAAATATTATAAGTAAAATTGCCTACAAAATTAAGATAAAATAATGAGTAATGCTACTTTGTCCAAATTTAGTGTTCAAATTTAGTATCAAAATGACGTGACATCACTATAATCCATTTATTTAAATCATACAAATCTAATACAATTTAAATGAATGGATTATAGTGATGACACATTATTTGATCACCAAATTTAGATAAAATAATATTATTGTTAAATAATTTTGCATATGCAATTCTTCTTATCGTCTATTCTCATTATAAAAACCATGCTATCTTTTTCATCAAGTATATAAAATTGAGAAAATAAAAAAATTAGGTAAGAGCATGATTAAATTAATTCAATGTATTAATTTTCTTATCTACTACAAATAGGATAAAGTTCACCAAAGGAAATCATTATATATATATATATATATATATATATAAATATATATCAAGATGGGGTTGGTTCGGTGATAAAGCCCCTCACACCCACACCACAAGGTTGTAGGTTCGAGTCTCCCTTCCCTCCCCATAAAACCCCAAATTATTGTAATATTTAAAATAAAATAAAAAGTTGTCTAAGCAAACTTGTTTAACTAAAAAAAATGCTAATATAAATTTTAATCTTTCGAACCTTTTTTCAAGTGTCAATTTAACTTTTAAAGTTTATTTGGTTAATTTAATTCTTGAAAAAAAATGTAATTTAGTCTATCTAGTTTGTAATTTTGCATCAATCATTTTTTTGTTATAAACAAATTAGGGATCATAATTTGGGTAACAATACAACTACCCGACATAGATATGAAGCAACTTATCGGTTCCGAGTTGACTTAATTGTATTTACAATTTACATATTTAACCATAAAAAGACCGTAACTTGTGTATGAGTTTGTCTTAGGCTTAGTTTGGCATTGCTTCTCGATGCTTTTGGGTTCTCATTTTTTCATTTAGGGGAAATTAAAAATGACTAAAAGTACTTTTCTAAAATTTTATCAAACATCCCAATCATTTTTTGTTTCTCCTAAATGAGAAAATGAGAAGTTATATTTTATAACTTCTCCCAAAAGCACCTTAGAAAGCAATACAAAACTAAGCCTTAATAAGTTCATGTTGACACAATTACTATCGAGTACATTATTAATTTTAAATTGATTTAGGGTATATTTATAATTTTGCAATAGTATATATGAAATTGTTTGCTTTTATTAAATGATTTAAACGGATGAATATATGAAATTTGGGTTAAACATATCACATGACACAACATGACCGATATAATAAACAAGTTTTACGGGATGTATCATGTCACCCATTCAATAAACGTATTGTGGCGATTAATTAATTAAGTTGTGTTCACGTTGAATAAAAAGTAAATGGTTCGTGTCGGGTTTGGTCAAACCTGATCCGTCAACCCAAATTACCTACCAAAAAAGAATTAAAATTATTAATTTAAGAATTAAATTAGATTAATTATTAAAAAGTGAAGGATAAATAAAACTCAATTGAATTTTAAAAAGTAAATTGATCCAATTACAAATTTTCAAAATTTTAAATCTATTAAAACTGTAAATATTAATTTGAGATTTGAATATAATCTGAAACATAAAATTGTAGTTTACAAAGTATCTCGACAACAAAATAAAACAACATTTTAGTGTCTATTAATTTGTACGTAATGAAAATTGTCAATTTGTACACGCGCGTTAGAGGTACAGGTGACACGGTTCCAGTTTGGTTCCAGTTTCGGTTCCAAACCGATGGTTCCAGTTCCAAGGTTTGGTGGAGCCGGTGGTTCTCAACTTTTTTTTTCTATTAAATTGTACGTAATGAAAATTGTTAATTTGTACACGTGCGTTAAAGGTAGAGGAGACACGGTTCCGGTTCCGAACCGGTGGTTCCATTTCCAAGGTTTGGTGGAACCTGCGGTTCTCAATATATATATTTTTTTGGTTAATAAAAAAAAAAATCAGACTTGTAAGCTGTAACTATAAATAAATAAAATATATAAATGACAAATTACAAAATAAAATAAAATAAAATAAAATTCATTGGGTTGGGTCACCTGAAAATAAAATATAATAAACAATTGACAAATTGGAAAATTAAATTAAATTAAAACTAAATAAAATTACAAATTACAAAATTAAATTAAAATAAAACTATAAAAAAAAAATGTAAAGTTATTAGTCTTAGACTTAATTTTTACCATAATTAAGTTGTCTACGTATCCTCTTGGGGGGTTTAGAGGAATCAAAGACCACATAATTCTTTTACCTTTTATTGTAGGCTTGGTGATGACGTGGACTAATTGTTGTCGTGATGACGTGTCGACGTGATCCGCATCTGCAAATCTGCTATTCCGGCTCCGTTGCTCTAGTTTCAGGTTCGTCATCTTTGAAGAAATCATACGTTGCCTCTTGCTCGATTTCTTATTGTCTATATTGCGCCTTCGTCCAGTCATCTACACAAATCTGTATCTGTAATGCTTTCGGAGTCAAGCATGAACGCTTTTTCATCCAAGATATTCCCCCCGACGTTAAACTCTTGTTCCACCGCCACTATAGAAACTGGTGTTGAAAAAATATTTTTGGCTATCATAGTCATGATTGGATAGTAACTTTCGTACTCTTTCCAATATTGTAAAATATCAAAAAAAAATTTCTGTCGTATCTTCTATAAACTCAAAAGAAGTATTTATATAAGATTCAAGCTTAGAATACTTGTCGGAGCCTGATGAAGAAGAACATCTAGGTTTTTTTTTATTTATTATTATTTATTATTATTATTTTTTATAACAGACTATACCCTAAATTCATAAATTCGGAGGATGATGGGGGCTGATATGCAGTTTGTGTTCGTGCAACATCTAAGTTTAGTAAAGATCCATAAACTGTAACATATTCATCATAAATCATATAGTAATTTCTTAACTCTATCATAACATGCATCAACATCAAATTCAATTTTTAAACCTTGGTGGCTATAATAAACATTTAAATAATAAGACAAATGTTCTAATTTACAACGTGGATCAAAAACTATGGCAATCAAATAAATATTTGGAAACTCATTATAATAATCTAACCATTTTACCTTCATAGCGTTAACGGCTTCCGTTATTTCTATGTCGGATTCACAATAAGCAAATGCACTAGAAATATTAAGACTTTCAATAATAAACAAATGAGTTGTAGAATAATAAACACTAGATAAATTGTTAGTAGTATTATAAAAGACTTTTAAAAAATTGAAAACGTTGTAACAAGCATCCCAATGAGTTTGATAAAGATGAATGTGACTAACATGAAATTAAACAAAAAAAAAAAACTAATAAATCTCTATAATCATAACTTTGAGCATGCAATTTATAAGTAGAATTTCAATGTGTTAGAACATCACGGGGAAATCTAACGACACGTCTACCATATTGTTTACAAAATGTTGACTATGCTTCCATTGTAAAAGAATGTTTCCATAAAAACATTAGGGTTTTTTTAATAGGTAGAATAAAATGTTCAAGAGTTTATAATCTTTTTTGAACATATAAATTTAAAACATGGCATGCACATCTTTGATGAAAAAATGTACTACCAAGATAAGGTTTGCATAAATTAATTAAAGATGGAATATCAGCAATATTGCTAGAAGCATTATCAAAATCAATTGTAAAAAATTTATTTTAAATTTTATACTCTAAAAAAATAATTCTAAGCTATCTAAAAATATTCTGAGTAGTGTGTACATCATCAAAAACTCTAAATTCAAGAATTCTTTTTTGGATATTCCATGCATTATCCATAAAATAGCAAGTGACAATCAAGTATGAATGTGATCGCCAATGGTCACTCCATATGTCGGCACATACGGAAATACGACCGTTATATTTTTTTAAAAGAAAATTATTACTTTCTTTTTTTCTTTTTCATAAATATTTTCAAGTGTTGCTGTGATCGTGGCTCTAGGAATACGACATGTAGCAGAGTTTAATGCTCGTAGACAATAATTAATAAAACCATCACTTTCACAAAAACTGAATGATAAGTGTTCTACTGCTACCATTCTAGTTAATTCTTCTCTATTTTGTTCATCAGTATAACAAAATAATTGTTTGTTAGGAGTAGTGTACCTGATAATTTGTAATTGTGACATCGATCTGGTCTCTTCTTCTGGATGTTTGGTTGAATTATGCTTCCGAAAAGTGTCATATCATCCGGATTTAGTACACTTATATACTTTTTTTGCAATAATTGCAAAGCTGCTACATAGCTTCTATCATCTTGCCTAATTTTCTTCATATGTTTGCCGAAGAGATCAGATTTGCTTAGCTTCTGTATCAGATCTTCCTGCTCTTCTAGTTTCGGTGGATCAAATTCAAAATCCGGAGGTGTATCAATATCAGACATATTTTCTGACTGGCTTGTCAATTTTTTTTATTTTTTTTATTATTTTATTTATTTATTTATTTATTTTGGGGGGGGGGGGGGGGGGGGTGGTCATTGGGATCGAGTTTAAAATTGTTAGAGGGGGAGTAGGACAGTCTAGGCCTAGGTTTTCAGCATAGACCCGGTGTTGCGGATACTCATGATATGTGGTGTCGTTACAATCAAGATTATCAATCATAGGACCCTTACTTTTTATCGAAATTGAATGCCTAGAACCATTACAGTCGTGACCCCTTCAATTTCCACCACTTGCCATTTAAAAATAAATTTGTGAGAGAATTGGAAACTTTGAAGAATAATAGTAGGTTGTAAACTAGTAATTGCAAATAAATGAAATTGGAAACTTAGTAATTGACTAATTGGAAATTAAATAAATTGGAAATAAGATAAATTGCAAATAAAATATATTGAAAATTAAATAAATTGTAAATAAAACAATTGTAAAATGAAAATAACTATTAAAAATCTTGGAAACTTAAAGAGTATTGGAGAATTGAGAGAGAAATTAGAATCAGAGAGAATCGGGAGGAAATTGGTGTTTGGGGCACAGTTTGAACGTCAGGTCTAGTAAGACTGTAAGAGGGTCGGTAGTGGGGCTTTTGTTTTGAGGGAGTAATAATTCGTTGTAAACCAAGAATTACGAGCTTGACTGCGTTTGTAATCAAGACCGTCCGCCAGTATCTTCAATTGAATGTTAGCGCCTTGACCGATAAGATGCGGAAAAGTTGATTTGATACTCAACAAATAAGTTGTTAGGAATTTAATTAAAATACTAAAAGCAAACTTATCATATAAATAAGACAAAATAGTCATATATTTCATTGAACCACTTTATCAACTAACTTGATTGTTCTTTTTTAATTCATAAAACATAAATTGCTATTTTCTATCATGAAAAAGCTAAATTTGAATTAACTTGTATTTTTTTTTCCTATTTTATTTCTTTTCAAGTATTACAATAGTGCTGAGGAACCCGCTGAGATAAAAAAAATAAATGTGCGTCTCAGATATCTATTTTTACAACACTAAGAGAAAACTTCTCACACGTGTTTAGTGAAAAATGCTTATGGTGGAATAAAAACTCTCACCACTAACGTGTAACATGAGGTGCGCCACATGTGTCCATAGTTAATTTTTTTTTCTTATTACTTGGATTGGCCACTAATGCTCCAAATTCCAAACAATCAGTGCCTTTGTAAGGCCTCGTTTGATTTTTTATCTGAAGACTGAACAGTGTTGAATGTTACTGAAGATTGAATAGTGATTGAAAATTGAAAACTGAAAAACATGTTTGTTTTTTTTTTTTATAATTGAAAACTGAATATAAGTGATAAGTTGTTTGTTTTTTTAAAGTTATAAATATATGAAAATAAATATTTTTACATCTATGTCCTTCTAATTATTATTTGTTATATATTTACATTTTAATATATTATAGGCAACTCTAACATATAAATTAATTCTAAAATAAATTTATTTAGTTATTAATAATATTTTAAATTTATATTACTGTATAGAATCTAATAATTACAAAGCTCTTAGCTAGTGACATTATAAATCTAATGAGCTTTTATTTTTTGTCTTGCATATAGACAAACGGCAACAAAATGATCCACTAGGGAATATTGAGGATCAACGTCCTTACCAAAAGAAAATTCAATGAACAATTTATTCTTTAATTGATTTGGAATAAACTTGGATAATTATATAATTTATATATTTCATGTAAAAAAAAAAAAAAAAAAAAACGTTATAGAACAAGTAGTTAGTTTTGGAAATAGATTGACTTAGTGAGGATAGTTTTGGAAGTAAAATTTTGCATTAAATTATACTGAATTTATGTTAAGTGAAAAGTAAAAAATTTTCACTTTTCAAAACAAGTTGTTTTAGGGATTCATTAAGTGATTTTAACACTAAAAAAAAAATCAAACAAAATAATTGAATGGAACACATTAAGTATCATTCAGTGTTAAGTGAAAAAAATCAAACAGGCCTAACTCTAAAAGATGTATATATGGGGAATTATGATTTAGTCCTTAATTTTTAACGGAATATTATTCTTTTAAACATATTTGTTTTTATAATAACTATGGTCCCTAACTTTTAACTAACTATGCTTAAAAATTTAATATTTCACTAAAGGTTAGAGTCTAAATTGTAATTCCTACTAAGTATCTACATTATTACGAGGGTAACACGACTACATAATGTATAAAATTAGAGATGACAATGGGTCGAGTTCTCTCAAGTTTCATTTAAATTTTAAATTTATAAGATTTTAAATAATACATTTTTAATGTAAGACGGATTCGAGTGTGGATTTTTTTTCAAACCCGAGCCCGCTTCCTGTTTGGATTTTACATATCCAAACCCGGTCATTGAGGGTCAGGTTCGGACGGATACCTATGGGTGCGGGTTAAATTGACACCCCTATATGAAACATTGTATGTAAACAACAACAGGTAAATTACATATTAGATAAATTTAAGAGTTTTCTTCGAAGTTAATATGTCTGAGTCAATGAGTCTACAACTCACATGATAATTTAAAATTTTCATATGATTATTGAAAACACATAAGACGCGTTTACTAATTGAGAATGAGTGGTATCGGAATCAAGTTTCGCTAGAAATGGAATGAAAAGGAATCAGAATTAAGTTACTTCCATTACTGTGTTTACTAACTTCTTTAGAATTAGAATTGAAATCAGATTTACACAAAGTTGATTACAAAAATATCATTGTATACAAAAAATAGCCTTATGTATGGTAGATTGGAAGATGTATGAGTATAACTAATAAATAAATAAAAAGTGTTTTTTTTTAAGAAGAAAAAAAATTCAAAGCAAAAACATTATGACTTTGTGATCAAGTCAATAGTTCACATTTTTTTTTTTTGAAATACTTTATAGTTCTTTTTAGTTTATATATATATATATATATATATATATTATTTTAAAAAAAAATTAAGTGTGTATATTCTACTAAAAAGACATGAATTCCCCTATTAATAAAAAAATGGAATTTGATTTTTAGGGTGGGTGGGAGGAATCAATTTTCCTTTCATTCGATTCCTGACATGTGTGTGGGGTAGTTTGTATAAATATATATATATATATAATATAGAGTAATTTTCCAATAAGAACTTTTATAATGCATACTTTAAACACATTTGATGAAGTTGAATGTAATCAAATGTTTTTCAATGAGATTTTTTGTATGCATCCTAAGAAAATTAAAATACACATTTGGTAAAAATTTAGAAATTTTTTGGATTTGAGAACTATTTTTTCTTTTATTTCCCTATTTTATCTTTAAAAAAATTGGAAAAAATTAGTTCTTGAACCTGAATGTTTTTTAATTTTTGTCTATAAATGTATTTCAATGTTTTCACCATCCATACAAAAAATCAAATCAAAGATGCTTAAAGTATGCATTGTAAAAAGTCTTCATTGAAAAATTACTATATATATAGTTTTATTTTAAAAAAATTAAGTGGGGATATTTTAGTAAAAAGATATGAATTCCCATTTCAATCTGGGAATGGAACTTATTCTTAGGGTGGGTGAGGGAATCAATTTCCCTTTCATTAAGTTTCTAATATATGTATGGGTCCACGGAATTAATTAGCATTATTCATTAAATTAATTCTTGATTATTTCAAAGTCATAACTTGAATGAAATTGTTCACATTAGATTAGAACCTTATTTTCCTAACATGAGGCATCGAAACACATAATAGAATTAGTCAAACAAGTACACTATATCTACGGACAGAAGCATGAAGCATCTAATAGACGGCCTAGATTTCAGGGATAATTGTTTTTAATTTTTTTTCTTTCTAAAAGGAGTAGCACCACCACCGAGAACGCGAGGCACGTGATGACCGATGATCACCGACCAAAGAGTAAACGACGCGCTAAGTTCAGGGAAAGTGCGCGTGGGGGATGGTGTTGCGTGTTGTTGTATATTTTGAGAGCATTTAAAATGGGGAGGTGGAGGGAGATTGTGACGGAGATTCAAGAGTGAAGAAGTGATGCTAAATATGGAAAATGTTTCTTTTTTATTTTATTTTGTAAGCAATGCTTGTCGGATTTGCTTTAAGAAGATAGCGAGTGATCCACAAGTCATCTCTCCCTCTAACTCAAAGAGGAGAGAATCTTAGCCTAATGTATCCGGCCACTAAAATAATGCCACATACCAAGGAAATTTAACCCCATTGGTTATCCATGCCATTTGTGGGTTAGATGGATTAATGCATACAAGATTTTGAGTTACAGGATGCACATAATCCTCGGTTTCGAAGGCATCACGTTATACGATCGTAATGGGAGATGCATGGTGTATTTCGCTGTGATCAAAATTTTTCATCAACTCATATTACTCTTTTTTTCACTCATTTTAAAAGAAAATCCCTCTAAAATTTGACTGATTTTTAAAAAATAACTCTCTAGCTTTAAGTTGATAGGGGAAGCCTCCTACTGTATGTATTCCAATCATGTAGTTTCAAATTTTAGCTTAAAATCCTATGATTGTGTACCCAAAATAATCCACTGTTTTTGCATGAATTCTAAACTATTTGTTTGTTATTGATAATGATCAAAACTTAGTGGGGGTTTTGTGATTCTCCCTAGTTTACAACTTAATAACGTTGCGTGAATTTGTTTTATTTTTACTTTTTTTAATATACTATATACGGTGGTGGCCACTCAAATTGAATATGGAAAATTGTAAATACTGTCAAACTGAATGATTGATTTTACATTGAACCACATTCCCACTAGCATTGTTGTAATTAGTTAAGGGAAGTTTGATATAGATTTTAAGTATAATTATATATATATAAAGGATTAATTTATTTTGAGAAAATAAGTTTAGTTCGGATCACATTTCTTTTATATATATATATATATATATAAATAAATAAATAAATAAAGTGACGTGTTTTGAATAGATAGATGCACAAGTATCGTAATGGAGTTGCCCTGTGAGAAAGATTTATCTCATCATGTATACCAGCTCATGAGATTAAAGACATAACAAGCCTGAGTGCCACATTTGTTATGTATGTAGTAATATATAATTTTAAATTCAATTTTTTTTTTTTCAAAATTAGTAATAAAAGTAAGAAAAACGTGATGCACTCGTTTCTTTGAAGCTTTTCAAATGGAAAATAGTGAAATATTGACTACACAGACGGCATTAGTTGGTGAAAGAATAAAATGATGTCAATCAAAGAAATTTGGACAAAAAATAGTTTGCAATCTTTTATCGACTTTCTTGTATGACCATAAATATTATATTTTTCTTGAATCAAAACACATTTCAATCTTTACATATTTTACGCTTATTTAGAAAAAGAGATTTTTTTTTTGAAAATTAATGAGTATGAAAAATCGAGTTTACTTTTGCTCACCCCCCTCTCAAATGGATGACACGTGTCCGGAAAGATGTAAATTTGTCCCAAAAAATGACAATGGTTGAATAAATTTACTTTCTCCATAAATACGTGTCATCCATTTAAGATGGAGGTAATACTCACCCTATTTGAAGGGGAGAGCAAAAATAGACTTTGAAAATTCGAAGGCAAATCTAGATTATATTATTAATTGCAACAACAAACTTGACTGTTTACATTTTTTTTTACGTAAATTTAAGGATGACTTCAAATAAATCACTTTTAAGTGGTCAACATTTTTGGCTAAGGTTCATTCCTTTTCTAGCAATCCTGCTGGCCAAGGCAATCTTCATATTAACAAAAAGATGTTAAGGTACTCTTTTTGTTCTCACCTGTATCTAATTCTAACTTCGTTGTAGAGAGAATTAAATCATCTTTTTTTAAAAATTAATATATTCAAATAATTGCAGCCAATTATGATCACTTTTACGTATGTTTGTTACGTACGCGTTGAAAGAATTTTATAAATTTAGAAAAATAAATAAATAAATAAAAACTAAAATAGAAGAAAAAAAAAACACAAAGAAAAAGGAGTTGGTGAAAGGTATTTTAAAGTCATAAATAAATGATAAAAAGATGCTATTTATAGGAAGCGTCATTAGCCAGAATTCATATCTTCAGACCACTGTATATTCAAGAGACAGAAATTTTACATCCAATTTTTAATAAGTAATGATATTTTATCTAAATTCAATGTCAAAATGATATGGTTAATATAATTATTTAAATCGTACAAATCTAATATAATTTAATTGAATAGATTATAGTGATGCCATATCATTTTGGTACGAGATTGAATTATAGTGATGCTACATCAATTGAGTACGAGATTTAAATACCAAATTTAGACAAAACAGTATTATTGATTTTTAATAAAAACATTTACAGTACACGATTTGACCGTATATCGTTATAAATTGGTGTTGTATTGATACAAAACTGAATTTTCATATAAAAAAAACGTACAAAACACCCGATCAAACCAAGTTATGACCAATAGAGAGATTATGAAAAATTTCACAAACTAACGTCAATTGCCGAAGGCATGATGAGAATGGAAGTGTGAATTATGATGATAGGGGTGTCTGATCAGAATGGAATTGCTGGGTCGACGGCCCTGATTGATTCTTTGTTAAGTGGTGGATTTTTCAATCAAAGTACATTGCACCCTCCCAAACCAGCACAATTTCGATGCTAATTCATGAACCCTAGATGATGATGATATTGATGACGATGGACGTTAAAAGCTATAAATGGCTTGCAATTTTGTACGTATCAACCTCTTATATTCCATCTCTGCTATCTCTTTAATTTGATGGCCCCGGGAATTTTATTAGTACAAACAACTCATATTATTAGTTACTGGTTTATTATATATATATATATATATATATAATAAGTATCAGAAATTTTCCTATGAGGATACCCTGGTAGAATTATATAAAGACATTTAATGTGAGTCATTGGTTTTACATACTTTAACTTGGTTTGTATGCACTTGTCAAATCATTTTGATAAATGAGTGACTCACATTCAATATCCTAATAAAGTTATATAAAGATATCCTAATAGGAACGAGACCGTATTAAGTATCATGATAGTAGATATCTATTAACTGTGGAAGTAATTATCCCACCGTGCATAAATTACCTAATCTCCGGTAGGTTCCACCGTGTTTGATAAATTATTCTTACAAATCATTAAATCTGATGCAATGACAACAAAAGAAATGAAAAGAAAAAAAAATAGAAATTATTCTCATCTAATTTATATACTTTTTTTTTTTGTTGGAATTTATACTTCCTTATTTGACATGAGTTTTCAGCAGAATTATTTAGTTTAAGTATTATTACTTGTTTCCATTATCCATCAAAATTATATCCCTAGTGTTTTTTTTTATTAATTGATTATTTGAATATGTTGAGGACAAAATATGTTCATTATTTTTATTAACCAAGGGTGTACGTTTTAATTTGAAATCCAAATACAATCACTTGTTTTTAGAAATAAAATTATAGATATCTTAAAAAATGTATTGAGTTGGATATATATATATATATACATACATTTTTTTAATAGACAATTATTAAATATAATCCTATAAGGCCAAACCATTTTAATTCTACAAACTCATGTATGTTTTTTTTTTCTCTAAAAAGTGTAATCATGACATCATATCAATTTTAATTTTATTAGTAAATAAATCAAATTTAAAGGTGAGAATAAAAAGCTGGAATTGGGAAAATAATTTGAACTTTAAACCTCAGCAATCAGCATATGTTGAGGTAATTAGTGAGAAAGCAGAATGATTACTTGTCTAAAATGATTAAATTATTAAAAAAGAAAACGATGACAAGTTTTCAATGTTTTTGTTACTTGTAATTTTCCTTCTCAATTCTCACCATTTTCACATAATCAGATAATCTTCTCTCAGAATACAGGGGGGACTGCAGTTTCAAATCCACCCATTGTTTTTGACTTTTGAAATGGGGTCCTCTCCAATGATTTCATTTTTCTAGCCATCATAGAAAACTTTTCTGGAAGACTATTTCACTGCCAATTTTTTTTTTTTTTTTGGTAAACCTAGTTTACCTGAGCTAGGCTCCTTTAGTGAAATTTTGTTTTGAATTCGTTAAGAGCATCTCCAATAGGCTCCTTAAATCCATTCTTTACCTAAAATAGAGAGTTAATTTGGTTTTAAAGCACTCTAAGGGGCTCCCTATTTTAGAGAGTTTCTTGGTGGCTCTCCAAATGAAGGGAGCTTCCTATCTTCTCTTTCTTATTTTTTTAATATTTATAAACTGATTTTGTTATTAAAAAAATGATATCATGTGAACATGGTTATTAAATACAATTTAAAATAAAATAAATTTATTTATATTTTAAAATTTTTAAAAATACTAAAATATTAATGACTAGATATAATAGAAAGCATGGTTGGAATGACTTCATGAGAAGTTGCTAGCTAAAATAGTTTGTTTTATTTTTTTATTTTTTTAATTTTTTAATTTTTTTTATAGCTAAAATAACTTAAATTTAGCTAAAATTTAGGGAGTAGAATAAAATTTAATAAAAGTCCGGGTAGGATATGATTTGAACCCATAATGTTTTTGATATTTATACTAGCAATTTCTTCAGTAGATCACCTAAACTTCAGTAAATTCCATTATATTGTTCTTAATTATTACATAGAATAGTTCTTTAAGGCCTCATTTGTTTAGTCGTATTGTATTGTATTAAGCAATTAAAATATATTAAAATAATACAATACTCGTATTATTTTAGTATATTTTAATTGCCTAATATGGAAAACACCGTATTAACTAATACATTATATTTGGTAGTATCATGTTGTATTGTATTAGAAAAATACCTTTTTCTTTTTCTTTTCAATGAATATGGAATATTGATAAAATATATGTTATGTTGTTAATATTTTTTTTATAGTTTCAAAATACATAGGATTTTTTTAAAAAATTATTTGTTTCAATTAAAATAAATATTTATTGATTTTTTTATGTAAAATTATATCGATTTATTCATGGTAACGATAGTTAAAATTAATTATTAACTATTTAAAAAAAAAGTGATATAAGAATAACCTAATACGATATAATACAATACATCACCAAACACATGTTTGTATTAATAATAATACATTCCAATATAATACAATACAATCCAATACAGTGTGTCAAACGAGCCCTAAATACATAAGTATTTTTGTAAATAATATCTTACAAAACTATTTTTAATCAATATTTTGTATTAATTGAAAAGAGAGTTTTAATGTGAGAGGTTTTCTTTCTAACCACCTCAAGTCCTCAACTTTATTTAATTCCATGGGGAATTTAAACCCCACTTTTGTTATTACTATTACATGGAATGGAAGAGTACTTTGAATACAAAAGTATCTAGAAGATGATGTCTTATACAAATATTTTAGAAACAATATTTAATGAAAATGATTTGATATGTTTAATGAAAAGTATCTTACAAAATTGATTTTTTTTTTTTTTTAAAATCCTAAAATATATTTGATATAATATCTTGAAAAGGTTATATGAAAATGAAAGAAATGATACATATTATTTCAGTTGACACACATTCTCTTTAAGTACCATTTAAATATTTAATGGTCAGTCAATTCCATAAAATAATAGAAAAAAGAGTGACGTTTATTTAAAAAAAATAATAAAAAAAATAATAATAATTAAATAAATAAAAAAAAAAACTCAATGGTCATATAAAACACTTGCTTGATTGAATTATTTTCTGCTCATCAAATAATCTAAATTACATTTTAAAGAGGGTTCACTTGGTAAATTTTATTTTTTTTAAGAGACATCGGGAAGTAAAACCGCTATATCATGATATGGAGTCACTAAAAGAGAAATGCTTAAATGCATTTGGCGTAGACATCTAACCCAATTAAATCATATCATGTGCGAGTGGGGATAAGTTATTGAACGTGCCTAGGTGTGTTTAGGATAGTGCTCTGCTTGTGTCTAAAGTTCACTTGCCGCCGTTTTTCTTGCTTTATTTGTTGTTCGTTCGGCCTCCTCTCCTTCTCCATGGAGAACCCAAGTACAGAATTCATCTTCTTGTCACAAAAACCTATCGTTGAGTGTTTGGATAGTAAAGTTAATGTGGATATAGAAACAAGTTTCTCAGCTAAGAGAGCTAGAGACGAACAAGGCTCTCTAGGACGCAATGATGTCGGAGGTGTTTTTTGCAGTCAAGAGGCCGCAGGAAGCTTCAAATCGAAGCTTATGAACATGTCTACCCCTAATTCCTGGTCGGGCTTTGGAGCCTCCAAAGAAAAAATCAAGATTGGTTCGGAAGATATCTCAATTTTAGATGGACCCGATGGTCCATAGATGAAGCTTTCCTTAGGTTTGAAGGAGCAGCTCTAGAAACCTTGGGCCAATGCCCTAATTCTTAAGAATATGGGTCGACCTCGCACTCTGAGTTTCATGCTCACCAAGTTGACCCAGAAATGGTCGCTTCTAGGGCAATGGTAGTTGACTGATTTGGGGGAGGGTTATTTTGTAGCTCGATTCTAGATGAAGGAAGACCTAAATTACGTGCTCACAAGCAGACCCAAGGTTATCATGAACCAGTACTTGGCGGTGCAAAGATGGAAATCCAATTTTGTGCCTGGTGAAGACGCTATACAAAGTATGCCGATTTGGGTGAGGTAATCGAAATTGCCTATGGAATGGATGGATTCTGAATTGCTATGGAACATAGGAGGCATGTTGGGGAAAATGTGTAAAGTGGACTCTATCATTGTAAATCAAGTTAGAGGTCTGTTTGCCCGCATTTGTGTTGGAGTTGATATATCGAAACCTCTCTGGGGCTATCCCAGTATTGATGACAGAACTATTAGAATAGAGTACGAAAGTCTTGGACTAGTCTGTTTCAAGTGTGGAAGATATGGCCACAGTAGAGACATCTGTAGATGATGACACGTCGTTGCAGTGTCGGTCAAAAGATGAACAATTAAGTTCGACCTCGTTAGCGCGTGAGTCACAGAGACTAGCACATCGGCAAGTGAGGGTATCGTTCCGCAGGGAGGTGGAATCAGTCGACCGTCACCGATTCTAGCTATTATTACAACACGTCAAGAGAACTCGTATGTTGCGTTTGTAGAGAAATGTAAATAATACTATAAATACCTAAATTACATAAACTAATATTTACAAGGATATGATGGAATGGAGAGATGCATGAAATGTGGTTATACTAAGGAAATGTCTCAACCATAGCAATCCTTCTAGTTACGGAGTAGACTCACTTAGCCCCTCAAAGTGCAAGTATATAATAGACTCGTGTCCCCTTAATTGATCTATAATCTCTCTCGAGTCTTAGAAATCATATCTACACATACGTATGGATTCATTAAGTACTGTGAGACACAAATAAGAGACATGTATGCCGATCTAGTGATCTCTCAACTTTTCAGTCAAATACATTTGTTATTTCGTTGGGCATGTAATGCGTTACCACGTGGGCCATACTACAGCCAATAATTCATCTACGAGGCTAACCAAATAAGGGATGGCAACCAAGTAAAAGCATTAAGAATACAAGATACCCCTATAACATGAATGTTATATGCTTGTGTCCCCTTAATTAATCTCTACCCTCTCTCTAGAGACATAGAGATTACATCCATGCATAAATGCTTGGATTCATTAAGGACTGTAAGACACACACACGAGCTCTACAAGCCAACATAGTGATCTCTCATCTTTCTAGTCAAATGTAGAGGATATCATGCTGAGCATGTCAATACGACACCACACAATATATAATATACGGCCTAAATATCATTCACAAGGTGGCTAACCAAGTGAAAGCATTAAGCAATGAAATACCCATATAACTACACGAGCATAAGAGGAATTCAATTTGTCTTTACTCTAGATATGGATTCGGTTTTATAAATCTCCCTAGGATGGCTAAAAATGGGAAACAAGTTTACCTAACACTAATATGCATCAATGCAAATTGTTAAACATAAGAACATTCAAATGAATTAAGGGTTCTCCTCTTGACTTGAGAATTTTTCCTAAATCAATTCATCACCCCTTCCGGCCAAGGATGGGCAAATGTGTCATAAAAAGACCCATTAAGTACAAGGATGTGAACCAAAGCCAATTTAGCAACTAAATACATGAACTAGCCTTTTCTACTATTTGGGGATAAAATCCATAACACTAAAATCATTCAATAAATGGTATTTTGGTCATACATTAACATACAAACAATCATGGGAAGCTAAATTACTCTACTTCTAATCCCAATCATGCATACATATCAATTTCTAACCTCCACAAACATGAATTTCACAATAAGAGATTGAATATACATAAATCAAAGAGCAAAACAAAACCCAAACAAATTTATGAACAAAATACATACATATAGCACATGTGAAGGTTTACAATATTCTTCAAATCGGGGTTACACATCAAAGAAATAAAAATTACAAAGAAAAGAGTACATAAGAGTAAACTCTTGAAGACAATCCTCCAAAGATGCTCCATAGCTTTCCTAGTTTGAAATTGACTCATAATTCCTTGCAATTTGCTCTAAGATGGTGGATGAAGTGAGAAAAAGGTTGTGGAGATATATGGTGAGCTCCCATGGAGGAAGAACCTCCATGGGAGCTTGAGTCTCTCTTTATTATATGAAAAAGATGAAGAATACTGAAGAAAATGGAAGAAATTGGAGTTTGGCGTGAAAGAGGAGAAGAGAGATGTGTGAGCTTAGGGATTTTTAAGAAAGGTGAGAAAATGAGATATTTATAGTGGGAAGGGGTTAGGGCACGAATGGGGTGTGAAAGGACAAGATTACCCTTCAAAATTTGGCTAAAAATCACAAATTTAGTGCAGGTCGGGGTACAGGTCACTGTACCCTTTAACTAGTCATTTGACGAAATTCACCTCGGAACTTTCTCTATTCGTCTCGCTATACGCTTTAATGACTTGTCTGATGAAACTCTTTTTGGTGTCCTCTGCTGACTTTCGTGGTATAAGTCGCTATACGCAATTTGGTCTTTCGTGGTACGCTTTAACGAAATCTGAAAAATTTCAACAAAAATTTCTTTCGTTCTTTCTCTCTGTGTTTTGGCCCCGAAACACCCTGTTTCCGCATAATGACTTCTCAAAACAAAATGAACCTGCACAAGGCTCACAAAACATATTATATTCATAAAAACGCTCGAAAACGAGAGTAAACGACAATAAATGAGGACCTCAAAAAGTATATAAATCATTCCGATCAGTAGAGAAGGGAATATAGAACAGAGTGTGGAAGAGATGGCCACTGATAAACAACAGGAAGTTGTTGCCAAGAAAACCAAGTCCTCTTATGATCCGTGGCTCCTGATTTCGTATGGAAAACAGGATTATAGTACTACTATAGGCATGGCTGGGCACATGGGTAATGGAATTGGTAATGTAGTGGATAGAAAGAGAAGCACTTGTAAACTGGGTGAGGCTACCCCTATGAAAAACAAGGCTGGTGATATTGCGAAAATAAAACTAGGGAAAACCAAAGGTGGGAAAGCTATGCAGACTGCTACCAAAGCTAAAATTTCTAGTGTTGTGATTGGTGATGGGTCGAGGTTTGAAATTCTTAGTGATGAAGTTGATAAGATTCTTGCTGAGGATAATAATGCAAGTAATAGTAAAGAAGTGGGATGATTTGCCCTAAAAGACAAAAATGTGCTTAAGGATATTACTAATTAGAACAAGAAGCAGGGTGAGAACGGAAGTAGGATTCCCTCAACTAGTGGTAAAAAGAGTTTTAGGAAAAGTGAGAAGGCCGCTATTTCTATCAACAGACTAGTCACTGTTCTGAAAATTTTGATGAATCTAGTAGCTTCATGGGAAGTTTGGGTAGGAGAGGTAAAAAGTATGCCCAAAAGTCAGAGGTACATGTTAAAGATAGTAAGGAAATAGAGAGTGCAGAGGTTTTACATCAGTTTCATAAGGACATTTCTAAGTTTGAAGCTAAGTTCATTGGTAAGAAAACTGATGAAATGATTGAGTGCAAACCGATTATGTAGGCTGATAAGAGCTTTGAAGTGGTGGCCTTTGAGTTGGAGGAGGCTATAGCCATGGTGTCAGAATAGAAGGGCCTCTTTGTTTTTTTTTTTTTTCTTTCCATGATTTGTGTCTGGAATGTGAGAGAGGTGGGTAAGAAACTGTTTTCGAGGAACATTGTTGATCTTCGGAGATTGCACCAATTTAATATTTTAGCTATTTTTGAACCCAAAATCAGTGGTTCTATAGCTCAATGTGTCATCAAGAACTTAGGGTTTGAGAATAGCTTTGTTGTGGAGGGTAAGGGGTTCTCTGGGGGTATATGGCTCCTTTGGAATGACTGTGCACTAAAGTTGCATGTGGTGGCCAAAACGAGGCATTGTGTCACAGCCTTGATCAATGATCATAATTCCTTCTGGATTCGAACTGTTGTGTATGCTAACCCGTTTGTCTCTACAAGATGCCTTTTTTAGAATTACCTTGATTCCATTAAAGAGTGTTTTGATATGCCTTGACTAATCACAGGAGATTACAATGAAATCACAAGTATTACGGAAAAAAGAGGGAGTAGTGATATGTATTCCAATAGTGGCTTTGCTAATTGGATTGATCGTAACAATTTGGTGGATTTGGGTTTTACAGGTTCGAAATTCACCTGGATGACTAAGAGGGGTATCGGAAAGGACATATGGGAAAGGCTTGATAGAGCCATCTGTTCTATGGATTGGAGGCTATATTATGTTGCAGGGTTTGTTAAACACCTTCCTAGAGTCATGTCAGGTTCTTATTAATCTCTATAGTAACCAGATTCCGAATCCTAGCTTAAGGCCTTTTAGGTTTGAAGCCATGTGGCTGAAATATAAGAGATTTGCAGAAGTTATCGCCAATAATTGGGTTCCTCAAGGAGAGAATGTTGTGGTTAAAATTCAGAAACTGATTGAGGTCCTTCAGAGGTGGAATAAGGAGGAATTTGGCAACCTTTTCCGTCACAAAAAGAGATTTTTTGCTCGAATTCTGGGCATTCAACAAAGCTTGAGTGTTAGACCTTCTCAATACCTCTCCAAGCTTGAAGATTCTCTTTTAGAAGAGTATAATGTCACTCTTGAGCAAAAAGAAATCTTCTGGAAACAGAAATCTAGTGACTGCTGGCTTTGCGAAAGTGACAAAAATACGAAGTTTTTCCACTTATCAATTGTTATAAGAAGAAGTAGAAGAAATAAAATTAAAGGCATTAAGACTGAGGAGGGGTGATGGATTGGTGAGATAGAAGAAATGAAAAAGGAGGCTGTTTGTTACTTTCAAGAGCTGTTTGAAGAAAAATATAACACTGGTGAGTACTTAAATATGCCGCAGATGTTTCCTAAACTTACTGCTAATGAGATTTCTGGGTTGTCTTGTGCTGTCACTGAACAAGAAGTTATGCATTGTATTTTCGAGATTGGGGGTTTCAAGGCTCCAGGTCCCGACGGCTTCCCTGCTATCTTTTTCCAGAAGTTTTGGAATCAATGCAGCCGAGTGTTTGTTGAAGGGTCTCATTCCTGATAATCTTAACCATACTCTGATCTCTTTTATACCCAAAATTTCAAACCTTGTGTATATGACTCAATTCCAGCCTATAAGCCTATGTAACACTACTTACAAAATGCTGAGCAAGATTTTGGTGAAGAGGATAAGACCTTTCCTTCCTAAGTTGGCGAGTCCTAACCAGGCGGCTTTTATTCCTGGGAGACAAATCCAGGATAACATCATGGTTGCTCAAGAAGTCCTCTTCAAATTCAAAAAAGCTAAAGGGAAAGTGGGGTTTATGGCTTGGAAGATTGATCTTGCCAAAGCTTATGATAGATTACAGTGGGGTTTTATCAAGAAGGTGTTGGAGGAAGTGGGCATTGAGGGAAATCTTCTAAAGCTAATTATGAGCTGTATCTTTAGTGTCCATTATAAAATTATCATGAATGAGGAATTATCGGAGAGCTATTCGCCTAAGTGTGGAATTAGACAAGGTGACCCTCTTTCCTCCTGCATTTTTGTTCTTTGTATGGAGAAACTCTCTTATATCATTAATCAAAAGTTGGGTGAGGGAAAGTGGACTGTTATTAGTGTCTCTAAAGAAGGACCTAAAATTTCCTACTTATTTTTTGTGGATGATCTGATTCTCTTTGGGTAGGCTTCCTTAGAGCAAGCAGAGTGTATGAGAGAATGCCTTAATATTTTCTGTGACCTCTCCGGTCAACATGTCAGCTTTCCTAAATCCAGAGTTTTGTGTTCTAGTAACACCAGTGATAATTTTGCTAGTGCCTTGGATAATGTTTGTGGTTCGTCGATCACCAAAAATTTGGGTAATTACCTTGGTGTCTTTCTCATCCACAACCGAATTACGAAAAACACTTACTGAGATATTTTTGATAGATCACAAAAAAGACTTGCATCCTAGAAAAATGCTTTACTCTCCTTGGCTGGTAGATGCACCCTAATAAAAGCCGTCGCTTTAGCCCTCCTTATCTATGCCATGCAATCTATTAAGCTTCCCTCAGAAGTTTGCTCTGGTTTAGATAAGCTCAACCGTGACTTTCTTTGGGGTACTACTGCTGATCAGAAGAAAATCCACCTTGTCAAGTGGGATGATGCGTGTTTCCCCAAGAAGAATTGTGGGTTAGGCATTGAAAAAATGAAGACTATGAACCAAGCCTTACTCGCCAAAGCTGGGTGAAGATTACTTCATAATGACGATGGTCTATGGGCTCATATGCTCAAAGGTAAATACCTTAAAGCTGGTAAGATAGCTATGACTGATATTATAAAGCCAAGCTGGTGTTCTAGCACCTGGAGAGGGATTCTTTGTAGGGCTAATGTGATTTCGAGGAGTATTCTTTGAAGAGTGGGTGATGGCGAAAATGTTAGATTTTGGTTTGACAATTGGGTCCTGGACTTGGGTTACCTCTATAATTTTACTACGCTTCTCCTTACTGATGCTCACAATACTGATATGGTTAGTGATTATATTTTGCCTTATTACTGGAATGTCCAAAAGTTGGCTGCTATTGTGCCTTGGCAGGTGGTGCTCAAAATTGCATGTATTCACATCGGTGCCCATCATAGAGAGAACGATAAAGCCATTTGAGGTCTATCCAATAATGGGGAGTTTTTTTGATAAGAACGCGTATGATGGGAGCTTCAAGGGTGGCAACACGCTGTCTTAGGAGTGGAATTTTATTTGGAGGCTAAGACTCCCTCCTAGAGTTCTCTATTTTCTGTGGGTTCTTCTTCGTAATAAGCTCCTTATTAATGTTCACAGAGCTTCAAGGGGGCTGACTTTGGACACCTCCCGTGAAAGATGTGAAGGGCGCTGTGAGAATGCTGACCATTTATTTAGAGGATGCCCTAGCTCTGTTGGTATTTGGGAGGATGTCTGTAAATGGGTTACTAAAAATTGTGCTTTCAACCTAAACTGGAAGGATTGGCTTATCCAGAATCTGAAATGCAACAAGCTCATCATGCATAGATGTTCGAACTACCTCATTTTCGTTGTGGTCCTTTGGTTCATCTGGAAGTGGAGGTTTGATATAATTTTCAATAATAATTTCAAGATTCCCGCCTCCCCTAGTCTGCTCATCTTCAGGAATGTAAATTCTTGGTTGTTTGTGAATGTGAACAAAGATAAGGACTGTGATATGTAGACTTGTTTGCTCTTTTGGAAACCTCCTCCGCAAGATTGGGTGAAACTAAAGGTTGATGGCAGTAGGATTCTTGAGAAGGGTGGCATTTCTATGGGAGAAGTGATCAGAGACCATCAAAAAAGCTGAATGGGTGGTTTTGTTCTTAACAGAGGAAAGGGAACTGTCTTGGAAGCTGAGTTGTGGGGTGTTTTTGAAGGCCTTAGGTTTGCTTTGAGGGTTGGCTATATACAAATTGTGGTGGAGTCTGATTCCCATGATGCGGTTGTTCTGCTCCATTATGATATTCCTCGAAACCATCCTCTTCTCAGTCATCCATGCTTGTAAAGAGCTCATTAAAAATGACTGGGTCTATTCTATTAAGCACATCTTTAGGGAGTTCAATAGAGTTGCAGATGGCCTGACTGGTCTTGGTCATTCTTTGGACTTAGGGATCTCTTTCTTTGATGCTCTTTGGCTTGAAACTACTGGTCTTCTGAAAGACGACTTTGAGGAGTCTTCTATCGCTGTTTGCTCTTTTGGAAACCTCATCCGCAAGATTGGGTGAAACTAAAGGTTGATGGCAGTAGGATTCTTGAGAGGGGTGGCATTTCTGTGGGAGAAGTGATTAGAGACTATCACAAAAGCTGAATGGGTGGTTTTGTTCTTAACAGAGGAAAGGGAACTGTCTTGGAAGCTGAGTTGTGGGGTATTTTTGACGGGCTTAGGTTTGCTTGGAGGGTTGGCTATATACGGATTGTGGTGAAGTCTGATTCCCATGATGCGGTTGTTCTGCTCCATTATGATATTCCTCGAAACCATCCTCTTCTTAGCATCATCCATGCTTGTAAAGAGCTCATTAAAAATGACTGGGTCTATTTTGTTAAGCACATCTTTAGGGAGTGCAATAGAGTTGCAGATGGCCTGCCTGATCTTGGTCATTTTCTGGACTTAGGGATCTCCTTTTTTGATGCTCCTCCGCCTGAAATTGCTGGTCTTATGAAAGACAACTTTGAGGAGTCTTCTATTGCTGGGACTGTGTTTAGTTGCTAGTTTCTTGTTTTGGGCTTTTTTGCCCCCCTTTAACTAAAAAAGTAAAATAAAATCTTATCATGTGATATGAATAAACAATTCATTAAAAAATACATATCATAATACACCATATAAGTGGATCAGGCATATTGAACTAGACCTAAGGGTCGTTTATTTTTTACACTTAAAACTTAATGGATCTGAATTGAAATTATTAAGTTTTTTTATTTATATTTTTTTTATTTATAATTATTAAGTTTTTATTTATTTATTTATTTTAATTTTTTATATTTTTAAGTGGTCAAATAACTTAAAAATACCAAAAAATAACTTAAAATAAAAAATAAGAAATCCTGACTTTTAACTTAATTTCAAATCACTGGATTGCATTTAATATATTTTCCTCAAAGATTATCCTACCAAAGATAACATATTTCCATAATTTTATATTATACAAATTTATTTTTTCAACTTATTATTTATGATAAACATCTAAAAAAACATTATCACATTGTAACTTTCAACACCATAATTGAATCTTCAATTCTAATTTTTTTTATTTATTTTTTAAATCAAAACCATTTCTAAATCATTATTTATCCTATTTCTTTTTTTTTTTATTTTAAAAAATTACTTATCATATCTTAATTATGAATAATATATTGCAATTATTACATAAAAATGATTTAAGATTTGTTAAATTATTTTTATTTAGTTGTTCGTACCATATAAAATGAAAATATATAACAATTAATAATAACAAGGGTATAGATGTCAAATTACTTGTTTTAAAACCATTTTATATTTAAAAAAAAATAAGCTAGTTGACGTTCTATTCAGATGTGATAAAAATAAAAAACAAACATGTCAATCAGATTTAGATTTCAGTCACTATTCAGTTTTTAGTAAAAATTAGAGCTCTTCGTGTAAGCGTTTTTCACTTGCTTTTTTTTGAAAAGAAAAATGAAAATGGAAACCAAAACGAAAATAGTGTTTTTTGTTTAAGTTTCGAAATCCAAAAATACTTCTGGTAACATATACTGAAAGCTGTATTTTGAAAATGAAAACGAGAAAAACGCATCTGGTAGGCTAACGAAAACTATCGAAAATTGAAATACCAATTTTTACATTTTGTTTAATATTATAACAATTATAAACAAATTGATTAAATAATTAACCAATAAAGGTTTTGTATTGTAATTAACCAATAAATAAGTATAAATAAAACTAAATTCTTAAATTATAAATAAGTATTCATTTTAATGAATAAAAATAACAGTAAAAAAAAATAAAAAGAGAAGAAAAAGAAAGGAAGAAGACAATCTGTGAACAGGCAGAGGAGGAGGTGGAAAAAGAATAAGAAGAAGAAGAAGAAGAAGACCAGTTGAAGAAGAAGAAGACCAGATCAGCGGGAGCGAAGAAGAGCAGATCGGCGGCGGCGTCGAAGAAGAACAAATCAATGGACTTGAAGGAGGAGGAAGAGTTGTCATTGAAGAAAATAAATTGAAGAAGAGAAGAACAAGTAGAGCTGTCATCTGTCGAACAAAGAAGAAGAAAATATTGTACAAAGAAGAAGAAAATATTGTAAGTTTTTTTAAATTTACAGTTTTAACGCTGGTTTTGTTTTTCAATTTGTTTTTATTTTTTGAAAACAAAATGAAAAGCGGTTACCGAACACGAATTCAAAATTATTTTCAAAAATAAAAAACAAAAACTACTGTTTTTTGGTTTACCGAACAGGCCTTTAGGACTGTTCAGTCATCAGATAAAGAAAACAAACAACCCCATAGACTTGCAAACGGGCATTATATTCAACACTTGTGTAGATGTTCCTTTTGAAACTAAAGCCAATATATGGTCATAAACCTAGTGGGCGGCACAAAGCATCTGGTCGGAGAAGCTCCATAAGTCCTATTTTGATTAATTTCGGTCAAGCTTTGGGCCCCAATTCTGCTGCAATCAACTACCCAATTATGTCATGTTCTAATTTTTCCCCAAGTCTCTTGACTTCTTTCCAATCACTTGTCTAAATGTCTGTTTCTTAACATTCACCGCTACAAATATAATCTTATCACTTGATTCGATATCCCTCGTCTATTTACTATCAACAATATTTATGAACTACTGCTGTACTGCACATCCCCTTAAACTTATGTGATGTGCACCTTCCTTTCTATAAAATCAAACAAAAAAATTTGCGCATATATATATATATATATATTTTTTTTTTTTTTTTGAAGGGATTTGCTTATATTTTAATTGAATTTTTATTCATTAGTCGTTGAAATTTAATAATAACGTGTTATTCATATAAAATATCTTAATTTATATATTTATAAAAAACATTTAAGATGATTATTGATTAATGATTAAAATATATAAATAAGAATAATGCTAGACATTCGAATTCATATTCTAACCTGTAACTTGAATATCTAATTCATATGAATGTGACAAAAGAAAAAATTATAACCGAAGTATATCAATTTATCAATTGACACATCATTAATTGGAATACAAGTTTAGATAGAGTTGGAATTATGGAATGTCTAGTATTACTCTAAAAATATATAGAAATAAGCTTAGAATTTGAAAATTTAAATTTAATAGCACTCTTTAAAGAGTGAGTTTTAAGACTATCATAAACTTAATAACTTAGGGGGTGTATTCAATTAGGATTGTTGATGACATTTAAAGATATTATAAATTCTGATGTATTTAATTCGAACATTTAAAGACTTTAAAAGAATCTATATTAATCAAGTGGTACTCAATTCAGATTTTTATGGACTTTCAAAGAATCCTTCTAAATCCAGGTGTATTGAATTGGGATTTTAAAAATGTCTACAAGAATCAAGGTGTGTTCAATTAGGACTAGATTTTAAAGGATTTTCTTATGTCATGGATTTTGATGGATTTGATGGTGAGAGATATAAATATTAAATGCCATAACATGCCAACTTTCTCCCTAAATATTTTGGTGGACTTTGCTCTCTCTCTCTCTCTCTCTCTCTCTCTCTCTCTCAAAACATAAACTTATATACAATTCGTTGTCGTGACTTATTTTACTTTTTTTAAGCTTAAAAAAAATAGAAATTTAAAATTCAATATTTAAAAAAAAAAAGGGACATGAATTGTTTTTTTTTTATTTTTATTTTTTTATTTTATTTATTTATTTTTTTTTGTATTGGGACATGCTAAATCATTTCGTCAACAAGTAATGTAATTATTTATATAATTTATTTATGACTTGAAGACGGTTTCTGCAACTAATAATATATTTTTTTTGCCCCATTAATATGTATTTTTATGAATAAATTATACACACCAAAGAGAAAGATATACAAGATATTTCAAAAAAAAAAAAAAAAAAGAAGAAGGAAATTAGTTATGTATCCGAAGGCAATGTATATATATATATATATATATATATATATATGAACACTATGAAAAAATGAATAGCCAAATTGATATTCATTATCTTTTCATTTCACTATTATTATGACCATCTGAAAAGTATTTTTAATGGTACATTGGTACACGATGGTTGTATATCATTCGATGGTCCACTATTATTAAGATTATTCTTCAAGACGATTGTCTCTCCGTATATACCGGTGTGATTGACGAAAATCTATATTCAGAGATTTTGTTAGTATTGCAAATTGTATTAATGGATCATATTGGTTGAGTGTATATATTGTGTTATTGGTCCATATAGTGGTATAATTCTCCATCTATAAACAAATCCAAGAAAGTACATGAATGTCTAAACAAATCTATAAAAATCTGAGATAGATGTCTAAACAAATCCATAAAAGTGTGAGATAGATATCTAAACAAATCAATGAAAGTCCATGTGGATTTATAAAAGTCTGTACAAATCCATGAAAATCTGTCATTTAAAAAATGTCTTTAAATGTTTACGAGAATTCTAATTGAATATACCCACCTTAAGTTTTAATAGCACTTAAAGTGTGGATTTGACAAAAATACCGTTAAATACATTTACAAAAATAAGTCTCATGCTTTTTTGTGTTTTTGAGACTTATTTTGTTGTTTTCGAGATTTATCAGGTATATTTGCAATTTTCAAAACTTATTGGATAAAATGAAAATTTTCAATTTTTTTTTTGTCATTTTCGTCATCGAGACCTCTATCGGAGGCCGATTTCGACCTTCGACCTACACCCAATCAAGAGATGTTTCGACATATATTCCTACTAATGTAATTTCCATTACAAATGGACAAATATTCTTATTCGTGGATCTATTCAATGTTGGAATTAGACCTGCTATTAACATGGGTATTTCTGTCTCCAGAGTAGGATCTACAGTTCAAATTAAAGCTATGAAACTTCTAGCATTTGACTCCGCACCACCAAAGTAGGGGTGTGCAGGATCCAATCCAATCCAATACGATCCATTGGATTGGATCCAATCCATTGAATCGGATCGGATCGGATACAGAGAGGTGATTGAATCGGATTGGATCCTAAATTCTAAAATCCATTGGATTGGATTGGATTGGATCTTAGATTTCCGTTTGGAAATCCGTCGAATCCGCCAATCCGCCTAAAATATTAGGCCTTATTTTTATATTGGGTAATTTATTTTATCCACCACTTTCTAATGTAAATGCCCAACCAAAATACAATTTTTAGTGTTACTATTTTGGGTTTTCTTTCTCAATTTCTTTACAACCAACAATCCATCATCTTCTTTTATTTTATTCTTCTTCATTAACATCACAACTTATTAATTTTACATTTGGAGTTGATGTATAATGTTTATAAACTTTTTGAATTATATAAAGTTTACAAGTTATGTAATGTATTTTTTTAATGTTAATTTTATTTGAATTAATTAGTAATGTACTGTTTGAATAATTTATTTGATTTTATTTATTTCAGATTATAACTTTTATGTATTACGAATGACTTTATATTAATTCGATCCATCGGATCGGATCCAAATATTTTTATAATTGGATCGAATCGGATCCCGCTATAAAATCGGATCGGATCAGATCGGATCATGGATCATGACAAATACATTGGATCCGATTCGTCGCACACCCCTACACCAAAGCATTTAGTTGCCTCCTAGGAAGATAGCCCATAAAGTCGATATAATCTTTGTAGCAGTGGTTTATATGAATCCTTCCGGGTTGGTCCTCCATCAATGGAGGTTTTTGAAAAAAAAAAAAATCTAAAAAATGCACAAACTAATAAAAGAAGTAGATTTTGGTATTTTAATTCATTGGTACCATTTAAACTTAATTTATTAAACTAATGATATTCTCAAAATTGAACATAAAAATAATGCTATTTTCCACCGTTTTCATAATAAACTTGTGACCGTAATTAAAGATTCAATAATAGCTTTAACAATTAGAAAAAATAAATTTAAATTTAAATTGTACTTCTAATATAAAATATCTAAATAATTAAGAATAAATACAGTATATATCTAAGTTTGGTTTACATATTTTAATTATATAAATAACCACATTTTTAATAAATAATTTATCAAAAATATAATATGGTATAGAATAAGATAAGTAACATCGGGAGGGAAAAACAATCAATTACCGTAATAATGATGAATTAGTCGAATCGATTGAATTGATATTTGGGAGGCTAGATTCAATTAAAATGTAAAATGTAGTGATATTATGGAATCCATTTAAAACTCGATTGGTTTAGAATAAATCAAACAATTGAATAGATTGATTTGAAAGATAAATATGGCCAAATAATAATAAAAACTTTAATTAAAAATGTCCCTAAAAAGTTATAATCATAAATCAGTCATGTTTATCTAATTCAAATGTTTGGATGGTTGGGAGTGACGCACGGTGGAATTTTGTGGAATCAAATTATACGTGACGAACGGGGCATGGCCCATGGACTAATAATTCATCACACTGTAGTTGCTCAATTCATTTTCTTTTCAAATTTATGACTTTAGACTTTAGACTTGAAAATATCAATTAAGCTAATGGAAGCAATTACACGACAAAATTAATGACTTTTAATGCCCTTTTCCTCTCAATATCCCAGTCATGAAATATCTAGAATTATAAGTATATCTATGTTTACAATTAAAAAATATATATATTACTATAAGAACTCTTCATAATACTAATAATACATTTTACTTGTAAACCTTCTTAAATTATTAACACACGGAATTTATGTAAAAAAAAAAAAAATCATATTATTTTTAGAATTAAATCTTTTTCTAATGATGGTCCAATTTATTTTTGAAAATGTCTTAATTGTAAGAGCTTTATAAAAAGAGAAAATATGTAGAATTAGATTGTATATAGGGTCTAGAGATTTTCAATATGGAATTATCTTATATACACAGTATCACTCATTGATATTTACAACTATTTTTTTTTATAAATATTTTATTCATAACTAGATATAAAAGAAAGAAAAAAAATAATAAAGTAAAGAAATACCTACCTCTGTATGATCAGAGTCTTTTGAAAATTCATTTTCCATTACTTTGTTATATGATAATCATGTGATAATGAGAAAGTTTTGACACTTGAAATAAAATTAAATTTTAATTAGGATTAATCATAAAAATCCAAGTTTATCATAAGTTAGGGTTTATTATAAGTTTTTTTTTGTTTGTTTTTAATAAAGAGGTATAGTTGAAGATATGTGTTTTATTATTATTATTATTATTATTATTATTAAAGATATGAGTGTAATTAATGAGTGTAAATATTATTTAGTTTATTTTTAATTAAAGTAATCTATCCTTATTAGTAAATTTCTATTGAGATATTTTGTAATTAATATTTTTAATCAAATATGAATGTAAAAAAATAAAATAAAATCGGCACCCATAATATTATTGACACTTGATAACCACTGTATTGAAAGAAGATAAAAAACTTTAAAAGGAAAAAAATAATCATGATCAACTCAATATAGCAGAATCATTTTAATTTCTTTCAGAAGATACTATAATTAACATTTTATCAGAATATAAGCTTGAATAATAAACAAACTATGTTTATTAATTTAATTTATTTTCTTAATATCAGAAATATTCTCTCTAGTAAGGCTGCTGAAAAAGTCAGACTCCCCCATTCCTAATTAATAAAAAAGTTGACAAAACAAGAAAATGAAATCACAAGCCATATATACAAAAAATTGACTTAAGTAAAATAAAGAAAACTCAAAGAATGGGACTATAGCTGATGATGAAATTGCGGGGCAGTGGAAAAAAGAGCTTGTCCAAGCTAAGTGCCTTTTTACTGTAACCGGATTTACTAAAAAAAATTAGCAAAGGGAGATGAATGATTGTGATTTGAGAGAGAAAATTATTCTTTCTTCAATTTCACCGGACAGCCAGAGAGTTTTCTTTGTTCATTAAAAAAATAATGACTTGGTAGTGGAACTATGAAAATGAAAGTTATTTATTTATTTTATAAGTCTGACTCCAATTTTGTCGAGGTTCAATGAACAGAATTTGATAAGGTGATTAGATTCTTTAAATACGGTTCAAAATACAACTCCCACTACTATTAGATAAATGTTTACACACCTTTTATTTGGGAGAAAGTGGAAATTGAACCCTTTATCATAAGAGTGAAAGAGAAGTGCATATCTAACCAATTTGCTAAGAGAGATCAAAATGAAAGTTAGGTTCCATGACCATCAAAGATCAAAAGTCACTGTTATCCGGCTAGATATTTAGTTGATGAATTTGGAAGCAAGCTAGGTTCATGCATGCACATCAAAATCTTTTTGAAAAAAAAAATGAAATCTTTTATCGGTGCGCTATTGGCTCTAGTTTCTCGATCGATTTGAAGGCCATGTACGATGCACACATGAGTACAGACAATGGTTCCTCCTTATGTAGAAATCTGTTAAATCAAAACTTTATTTTCTTTCAAGCATCATCAATACTGTTGCCTGAAATCTATCTAAAGACAGACATCATCATTCATTCGGTTAATTACTTTCCTTGTTTTCTTAAACCACATATAATTATCAAAATTTTAATATCACGATGTGCCAATCCAGATTGTCGTTTCAATTTTAATTTCATTTTTTTCCTGCTAAATTTAGATTCCCTTTATAATTTATTGACTATATATAATGCTTCCACTATAAATGTGGTCAAGATTAGATTATTATGAAATATGAAAAGCTTGAAAGAAATCATTTAAATTTGATCTTTGTAAAAAAATATATATTTATATATATATATATATATATATCTATTTTTATGGAGTGATTATGTAAAGTATTATTATTATTATTATTTTTTGACAATATATATCTATCCATCTATTTAGATTTTAGACTAGGTAATTTTTTTTAAAACTTTTTGTTATTGATAGGATTCGAACCGCTGACTTAAGAGTCATTTGACCGAACCCCAAGTTCGTCGATCCACGCCCCTAAGGACAGTATTAAATTTTTTTAATACTATATACAAATATTTCTTCGTATAATTTTACTACTATACATGACTTGTAATGAATGAGATCTACTGCTAGGCTGCTAGCTAATTAAAATTCGGATATTACCATCTAAATAAATGATGTGTACACCCATTATTATTATTATTATTATTATTTTTATTATTATTATTATTATGGGTTTTATGGGTAAATTACATAAACTTACCCTGGTCATATAAATAATTACACTAAAACCAGTACAAAATCATAATGATACTAAACTCCCATTGATCTGTTGACTAATGGTTGACTACCGCTAGTCAATCATAAAAAAGGGACAATGTCCTTTTTGCCCTTATTATAGTATTTCAAAATATTATATTAAATAAATTAATGAATTAAATATCAGAAAAAAATATGAATATAAAAAAAATCAAATAACTGTCAAAAAGAAATCAATTTTTTTTTGAAAAAAGAGATATAAAAATCAAATAATTAAAAGAAATCAGAAAACTATTACAGAATTAGAAGAAATATATATATATATATATATATATATACATATATAATGATCTTTCTAGATCTCCATGGAGATCAAATGGAGGAGAACTCAATTTCCATTATAGGAAATCTAAAATCTCCATGCATATCACCATTAATGGAGATTTTGGTTCCGGATCTTCTCCAAAAATGGCGGAGATCCTGATTCTCTATTAATAAAGATTTATGTTACAGATCTTCTACAAAAATAGAGGAGATCTGGGACCACATCTCCTCCATGGAGAATTTCTATTATATATATTTTTCTCTAAATTTTTAAAATAATTTTTAATATTTGTGTTTTTGGATGAGATTGTAATGGTAAAGAAGATGAAGGGTGGAGAAGAAGAAGATGAAGGCTGTAGAAGAAATAAACAGAATTATTTTGGGTTGCGATCTGGTCTCTGAAAATTGAAGAAGAGAATGAAGCAGATTTTTTTTTATTTATATTATATTTAATTAATAAATTGTTAGGACTAATGTGACGATATGTTATTGGATAGTTATTTATTTATTTATTTAATATCATTGTAAAATATCAAATTACCTTTCATTGGTTATTGACTAACTATTGTCAATGGTTAGTCAACCATTAGTTAACGGGTCAATGGTAAATTAGTGTTATTATAGTTTTTTTTTTAATCAGTTTTAGTGTAATTATACATATAACCAGGACAAGTTTGTGTAATTTGTCCATAAAAATGGGTGTACAAATAATTTATTTGGATGGTAATATCTACACCCTTAAAAATTTATTTCAAAAACTTTAAAATTATATTTAAGTAATTATGTTTTAATAGCCCATGCCAATGTCTTGGTGGTAAAAGATATTCTAACGAAGTGAAAAACCATAGGTTTTTGAATCCATTAGAGAATTTTGCTCGAAGTGAACGATTTTTATTAATATCAATGAAAAAGTTACAAATAATTATTATCACTCTTGCTTAAATAGAAAAAACAAACATGACTCCTTTAGGATTCAGAAACCACCAAACGATATCTCATATTCATTTAGCTTGAAAAAATGTAAAGGTTTGAGTTGTCGCACACATAAGATGGTATATCATATATATATATATATATATATATATATATATATATAATATAACTAATTATAAAGAAATTAGATATATAAATTTTTTTTTTTTTGACTTAAAAGAGATATTGGAATTTGAGACCTCAACTTCAATCATAAGTAATAGATATATAATTGCAAATAGTAATTCACGAAGAAGAATATAAATTAAATTTTGAACTTTGAAGTCCTATTGATCATGAAAACTTCCCCATTCCTTTGTGTAGTATAGGTAGAGATGCAAGTTTAGGGAATGAGGATGGATATAGGTCCCCCCTCCCCCATTTGGGGAAAATGGAGATGGGAAATTTTGGGGGGACCTATATCCATCCCCATCCCCAATTCCCCATTTTTTCCGTTTTTTTCCGTTTCCCCCGTTTGACTAAAATTTACAAATTAAATTAAAAAAACAAACATTTCATTACAAATACAAAATAAAATTCATTAGTACATTTTATATAAAATGTGTATATATACTTAGGGAGTTAGGGTTTTCAAAGAATAAACAAAAAAATTAAAAATATATATTATAATTATATTTATATATGTTTAAAAAAAAAAAATCCCCAAATGGGGATGGGGACGCGAGGAATTGGAGCCCTGGGGAAAAATGTGCATCTCTAAGTATAGGTATGACAAAGGGGAAAATGAGGCTAAATATTGGTTCTCCCATCCCCACCCCCAACCCTATTTCCTAACCCCAATCCCCCTCTCCATCCCCATCCTCATCTCAATTTGAGGGAAATGAGGATGGAGGAATTTGGGGGGAGGTATACCCATCCCTCCCTATTGTCTGTAATCCTCAATCTTATATTTTCCACTGTTTCTTTCATTTGATTGAAAATTTAAAATGTCTACAATCAAATGTACTAAAATTTACACATTTAAATTCAAATAAAAATGACATAATATAAATAAAAAGACAAATAAAGTTTAGGACTATAAATTATACTTAAGGTTAAAATGGGGAATATAGGGAAATTGTTGATACTTATTAAAAAAAAAAAAAAAAAAAAAAAGAGTTTTTGAGAAATGTGGGAAATGGGGATGGGAGGGCCTATCCCTATCCCTATCCCCCATTTACATTTAGGAATGAAATTCATCCCTATCCTCATTTGGGGATGAGTTTCCCCCAAATGGGGATGTGGATTTGGGGCCGTGGGAAAAGATGTCATCCCTAGTGTAGTATTTGAAAAAAGAAAAAGAAAAGGAGATTTAACAGAGAATGGTTGATATATTTGAGAATCCAAATCCAACTCAACAAGTATGGGGATGGGAATTGCTTCAAAGTGTGGAGACATAAGACATAATTGAGTATGGGAAAGTCAAGATATATCACACAATAACTTGAGACCATTCTTATTATGATTTTCAACCATGTGCATGCTATGCTTTATGTACATAGAAGATGATAATTGATACATGTTTAGCAAAAAAGCAATTGCTTGGTGAGTTGGTGGTGGAGGGGTCCCTGCACCAATGCACAATTGCACATGCTCTGACAACACTTACATGTGTCTATACACACCATGTGTCAGAGACAATTGGGGTCAAATCTATGCCTTATGGAAGGTCACTTACCAACAATTTTAATGGAAATTTCTCCTACACTTTACACACTTTACATGGTCAACAATGTTTTTCCCCACTTTGATTTGAATGCTTTTAGACGGAATACCCAATGCCAAACCAATGAGTTTTGGTTTGTAGAAGCTTCCATATATATCAGATATAATTTCATGTTGCCTATGGTTTCACCTTAGGCTTCTTTCCGAGCCGGTTATGGGTCGGTTGGAAATTAACTACTGAGATTTAGTGTAGTATCGTATTGTTTCAATATCTAATTCCACAAAAAAGATATATATATATATATATATATATTTTTTTTTTTTTAACTAAAATTAAATTGTTTAAGGAAAAAAATCACAAATGATCATATATTGAAAAATTTTATCTACTCATGCGACATCGAATAAAAAACTACCCATGTATGTCTTTAAAATATATATCCGTCTAAATAAACCCAATTAAATGGATTTAAAATTGATCACTCATTTAATAAATGAATACATTTTGAATACAGGAGCCAGGAGATGCTCATGATTTCACGACAAATTAGAGTCGGCCTTCAATATTGCAACCCTATCAACCCCCACCCCCCCCCCCCCCCCCCCCCCCCCCCAATCTATTTGAATTTTACTAATAAACTGTTGCCTTTCATTTTTACTTATAAATTAATTAACTTCTTTCTCATTTCTGTCGTGATTTATAGAATCAATTGTCGGTGAGGCATTTTTTCAAAGATAGCTTTTAAGTCATCTTCATGAAATCCAAGTAGGTTTCCACACATCCTATTTATACTTTATATGATCAAATTTGTAGGCGACAACAAAACATTATTATTATTAATCAAAGTGACCCTTAAAATTTATCCTCCCTCTAAACCTAATATGGTGAGTCTGCTTTTAGGACATGCACGAATTAGAATACAGTTAGATGCACCATGTAAGCATTCCCACTGCAATCATGCCATGTGATAACATCACATTGTGATATCTCGATGCGTCCAAGATCTTCTTCTGCTTTAAGACAAGGTAGTATGGGAGATTGTAGTGTTAGGGCATCAAAGGAAGGCTTTTTATAATATGAAATGAAAGTGAACCCATAATAATAATAATAAAAAAGAAAAAGAGGAAAAAAGAAAAAGATATTGAATCGAAATTCGAAAGTGACTTGTGAGTGATGACATGTAAACCTTAATTTCTGGCCCCGGGAAAGGAGCAGCCATGTCTTGAGGTTGGGAGATTGTCTTTGTTTTATCTTATATTTTATTTGGTTTTTGCGTGGGCAATGCCTGCACCATAACAATGCTTTATTTTTTGTTTTTTATTTTTATTACATAAATTAAGGGTTGTTTTTGGAAAGTGGAAGATTCGAACCTAAGATCCCAAGATCTTATGACTTAGGTGTGTATAACCTTGTATTGACGACTGTACTCACAAAAGCATTTACAGTTAAAAAATACAACCATCTTTTTATGCAGAGGACCCAACAGCCACTAATTTATTGCTACGTGGTTCGTGTCTAGAGTTGGTCCGGTGGTTACCAAAAATGCTGGACCCTTCTCGATTAGTTCCTGTACAGATGTAAGCCAGCATTTGTTTGGGCCACATTGGGTCAAATGTTGTGGAAAATTGTCGATGTTGGTGGGCATCGGTCAAGGTTTTGTTAGTAAATCTGGCCCTCATTGTGCTACACCCAATAACACAGCGACAGGACAGATAGTAGATATCTGGCCCTCTTTTTTTTTTTTTTTTTTTTGAAAAGTAAAACTTCATTAAACCTCAACAGAGGTAGCACAATGCAATAAGCTTCGTTAAATCTGGCCCGCATTGTGCTACACCCAATAACACAGTGATAGGACAGATAGTAGAAATCTGGCCCTCTTTATATATGCTTATTGTGGAGTGGGTGGAGTGGCCCATGTTGTAACTAGTTTTGCATCTTTAGCAAATTGTAGGGAACTGAATTAAATTTATTTGTGCAATTGATTGGGTGGTGAAGGGTAAACAACTAGAAATATGGCTCGATTGGGATAACTTTTATTTTTGGCTTTTGACAGTAGAAGAAGAGAAGTAAAAGCCTAACTTTTTCAGTTACTGTTTTGATTGTATATTTCAAAAGAGCTTTTGTATACATAAGAGCTTTTGATGCTGTTTGATCGGAACATTTTAAAATCTCTTCTAATTATGATATGACCCTTTTACCCTTTAAAAAGAGCTTTTGAACCTGTTTGGTTGTAAAAATTTAAAATCTCTTTTAATTGTAATATGACATTTTTACCTCAATTGGAATAAATAATATATGTACATTTGTTTTAATAAAAGTTTACTTCATATGGATAATATAACATTCTTTCAATTATATTTCCTTAAAAAAAAATTACTACAATAAAGAAAATAATAAAAATTCATTTTAAATTATAAATACAATCGTGCCTAATAATTTACTTCAAATGAAGTACGATATTTGTTCTAAAATAAATTTTAATGATAAAAGTAATAAGAAAATTATCAAATCATTAGTTCTCTAGCAATTATATCACGAAAAATCCTCATCTGACTTTCATCTATTGTTAAATTCCTATTTGATATTTCGTCCTTAGGCTCAGGCACATAATCTTCATTTTCATCACATGATTCAAACTCAACATTTGCAATAGCCTCCCTCCTTATGAAATTATTCAAAGCTAGTGAAGCAGTAACGATAGCTATTTACTGATCAAACTAGTAATTATGCATGTGTTGTAAAATTCTTTACCGTGCTTTCCAAACACCAAAACAACATTCAATAACGCTTTGTAATGATGAATGCACATAATTAAAGGTTTCTCAATAGTCTTTTGGTTGACCACTACTACGAAACTCTTGAAGATGATTTCTTTCTCCTTTATATGGAGCTAAACAACCCTTCATATTTGGATATCTTGAGTCAACCGAGTAGTATTTATCTGCAATATCAACTTCAACCATTAAACAATATTATTCAAAATAATATATATATATATATATATTAAAGTGATTACAAATAAATATAACATACTATTTGGTGGCTTAGGAAATTTTAACTCGATGTTTCTTATCGCCTCTAAAAATATGCGTGTGTCATGTGTAGTTCATTCCCATCGTGACCATACAAATGTGAAAAGTATATCAAATCAATATACAACCATAATATTTTGAGTAGGAAATCATTTCACTACAAGAAAAACCTTCATAGGTAACTGTTTTTTTATGACAGTTTTACAAAACTGTCATAAATTATAAGTTTTTTTTTTCTTGACAGTTAAAAACTGTTAAGAAATGTTTATAATTTTTTTTTTAAATTTTTATTATTTAATATTTAATAAAAATATTTAATTAAATAATATTTTTTATATTTATAATAACTACCTCCCTCATCGCCGGACCACCGCTCGTTGTCGGCACCGGCCACCCACCGCTGATGTCCGTCCATTCCAAAAATAATATATTATTATTATATATTATATTATGATCTATTATATATATTATTTTATTATATATATTATATATTATATAATATATATTATATATAAATAAATAATAACAAGAAAAACAACATAAATTACAATCTAACTTTATAATAAGAAATTTTTTTTTGTATTTAATTATAATGAATTTAGTTTAAATTTATGCAAAGTGATTGATTAATAAATATTACTAGACAAGTTTTTGAATTTGTTATTCTTCTAATTATTGGAAAATTATTGATTTATTATTTGTAAATAGATTAAAGTTATAAAATAAAGAAAAATACTAAGGATAAAATAAAATGAATCACAATAATAGATTGACTATTTTAATACAATAAATTAAAATTTAAGATTTTATGGTTTATTGATATGATGTGTTAAATATATCAAACTAAAACAATTAGAAATAATAAAAGTTCAAAATAATAATAGATTATTTAATATAAAATAAAATTGGATAAATGAATTAGAAAAGATGATAAAATAAAAAAGATATAAAAAAATTATCAAAATCAGGTAGAATGTAATTGTTAGGACTTGAAACCTTGTCATCAATAACAAGTACCCTACCCACTACGCTATTAGTTATCTTATGCGCGGGTTAATTTATATATATATATATATTATATATAAGCACAATATATATATATATATATTTTAAAAATTTTAGGTGGGGCACGGGCCCCACCTGACCTTAATGTGGGTCCACCCCTAACGACATACATATATTAAAAAATATTTATTGAAACTTTTAATAAAATTATATTTTTTAAAACATATATAGTCGAGTTAATGGTCTATATTCAATGATCATGAATAGTAATAAGAATGAGAATGAGAAATAAGAATGAGAATGAGAATGAGAATGAGAGTGGAAAGGAAAGGAAAACTGAGTTTTTTGTTTGGTTAGAACTTTGAATTAGTCTCTGAATCAGTATTATTTTATTTGGTTAACAACGGAATGGAATGAATTTAACTGTATTTTGACCATAATACCCCTAATTATAAAACATTAATAATATGCACTATATATAATAATAATAATAATAATATATTTATATAATATAATAATATAATATATATATATTATATTATAATATTTATTATAAATATATATTATTTAATAAATATATAATATATATTATTTAATATAATAATATAATATACATTATATTATATAACATTCATAATATATAATTTTTTATTTATCTTTGATAATTTTTTAAAACTTTTACTTTCTATTTTCAACACCAAATAAAATCCGGATATGGATTTATTTTACAGTAAGATATTGGTTTTTAAGCAAATCAATATTGGATAAGTAAAATTTTAAATATAATAAATTTATTTACTTTTAAAAAATTCAAAAAATAATTTTAAAAAATTGTTTGTTTATTTTACACCCTCTTGTTTCATACTAAGAGATACGTTAATAATTCAATTACTTATATAAATTAGTAATCTGAGTCTTACATTTGTTAATTAAATTGCAAGATACATGTTTAGAAATATCTCCAATGTAGTGATAGTTGTATTCCAAATCATACTTATTACAACTAATGTCACAAGTCTCCTATATACCATATTTGGTTGGATGGAATGGAAAAAAAGTTATTCCATTCGTTTGGTTTGTTAAAATGCAATAAAATTGTGATTCCACCATTTTGATGGAATGGACATTCCATCCAAAAACTAATGGAAAACTATTCTATTCCAAACTAAAATTTATATTCCATAAATACCCTTATATACCCCAACTCTATTATAAAAATACCCTCAACTCCTTTCCAAAAATAATATATGATTATTATATATTATATTAATGATATTATAAACATATATAATATAATATATTTATATATTATATTAATGATAGATAAATATATATATCAGAGCTATATCAAATATCCTCCATTGTCTCCGCCACTTCGGAAACCTACTTCCAAACACTCTTCTTCCAGACAGAGAAACAAACAACCTGCTCCACCAATCAACCCAATTCTGTATGCTTCGCAGCATCCTATCCATACTTCCAACAAATTCCTCCCATCAGATGAACCAGATGTTGACACCTCGTCAGACACCTTCTCCCAGTACTCCTCTCAGTACACCTCTGACGCCGTTACCACAGCCACCTCACAGCACTCTGATTCACCTGAAATCACCGATCTCACACAAGTTTTTATGGCCTCTCGAACGGATCCGCAACCGTCCAACCAAACTTATGACTCCCCTGAAGAATCCTCAAATGAACCCCCACCTATTATTGAGGAACCACCAGACCACCAGGTTCCCGGACACCCTCACGGATCTAGACCTACAAATGGTCCTTGGTTTGATCTCGGAGACTCAAACCCAGACTCATGGCGTAAGAAGATCTCAGAAATGAGCGCTTGGCTTGACCTCCAAATGGCCAAATCTGAACACAATCAAGAGGCAATCCTCAGAGAATTCGTCTCCAGATTCACTGGTTCTCTTCGCGATTGGTACCAAGCCCTTGGAGAGTATCGCCAATTACAAATTGTCCGATCTACCTCAACCTCCGTGGTAATGGGCATCATTTTCAGAGAATTTCTTGGAGATCCTGACCAATTCTATAAACAAGCTAGGCAAGAGTTCTTCGAGATGCGGTGTTGCTCGCTCAAAAAGAAAGACATCGATTTTCATTATAAACGCATGTCTGGCAGATACCACATCCTCGGCGGCATCAATGACCAGAGTCTCAAGAATGTTTATGTGAATTCTCTCCCTGCCGAGCTTCAAGATGAATTACACAGAAAGATAGATTCCTCTGGCAGACCCTTCACTGACATCACACTAGGTGAAATCCATATGTTCACCCTAAGTGCTTTGGAGAAACTTTGTGCCACTCAAAAGGTTTTCTCTAAGATGCTCAAAGAAGGAAAAAGGTACGAAGCCCAATGTAAACAACCCTCGTACCAGATCAAGTGCAAGTCCTCAGAGCAGTGCATCTGCAAGACTAAGAAAAACAAGCATTTCCAGACTACCAAGCGAAAGGGCAAAAAGAAGTTCAAATTCTTCAAGAAGAAATCCTGGCGTGCATGGAATAAGTCTCAGAAATGTTTTATCTGCGGACAAAAGGGACATTATGCAAAAAAAATGTCCTAATAAAAAGGCCAAGTCTGCTAAGCTGATCCAACAGCTAGCAGATGACGTTCCTTCTGACGCCGATATTGAATCTATCTTCTCCGAACAAGACCATGCTGATGACAACACAGTTTTTGTATTACAGGCTCAAGATTCTGTCTCCACCATTTCAGACTCAGAATATTCAAGTCTCTCTGAAACTGATTCTCTTCCAGTCTCCTACAAGGCAACCCCTGTCATTCTCCAAACGACACCGTCCGATGCACAACCAGGACCTCAAGTTCCAATCCAAATACTTCCTGACAAATATGCCAATCCTATTGATGCCATTGCCTACATTGACACTGGTTCCATTACTACCATGATGAACCCTAAGATTCTTCCTCCTGATGCTTGGAAGTCTCATGTCCGGTATTTTAAAGCTGCTGATGGGAAGATATTCACGACTGATCTGATTACAAAGACTAAAATTGGTCTCAAGATATTCCCATCCTACACCCTTTGGACACGTGTCATTGGAACCCCACTTCCTGACAAAGATATCCTCATTGGTTGGGATGTTTATTGTCAATTCAAATCTCTTCGGATCCTCCCTACTGGACTCAGATATAAAAGAGACTTCAAAGCATTCTCCAGTATTCCAAAGATCTTCCCCTTGTCTGACATCCGACCCTCCTTCCAGGCAATTCAACACAAGCTTTTACAATTCTGTGCCAACAGTCATGCTGATTTCCATCATCCAAATCCTCTATGGAAAAATCCAGATTTCTTTATTAAGCTTCCTTTTAAGCTCAATGAAGATATCAACCCTACAAAGGCCTCTCATTCTGGAATGTCTCCTTCCGACCTTCGTATGGCCAATGCTGAATGTGATGATCTACTTAAACAAGGACTCATTGAACCTACCTCTTCGCCCTGGGCATGCCAAGCCTTTTATGTTGACAAAAGAGCTGAACAACTTCGGGGAAGAAAGAGATTAGTCATTGATTACAAACCCCTCAATCTCTTTCTTAGGGATGACAAATTTCCAGTTCCCAGAACCAATACTTTGTTTTCTCAGCTCCCTGGTGCTACTATTTTCTCCAAGTTTGACCTCAAAGGAGCTTTCTGGCAAATTGGTATTCATCCAGATGACAGATACAAGACGGCGTTTTGCCTTCCAAACGCCCAATATCAATGGACAGTTTTACCTTTTGGGCTTAAGACTGCCCCCTCATTATTTCAGAAGGCCATCACTAGGATCTTCCATCCTATTCTCCACTCTGCCCTAATTTATATCGATGATATCCTATTGTTCTCTACTGATGAAAATTCTCACAATCATCTCCTCCACCAGTTCTATGATCTGGTTAACCAATATGGAATCATGCTCTCTGACAAAAAGAGTTCAGTAGGACAAACAAATATCGATTTCTTGGGCATGCACATTTCAAATGGAAAATACCACCCAGGCCCTCATCTAGCCAGCTAACTATTGGAATTCCCTAATTCCAATTTAACCACAAAACAAGTTCAACAATTTCTTGGCATAATCACATTCATCAGAGATTTTCTGCCCCACGTGACAAGATACACTTCAGTTCTCTCAGCTCTCCTAAAGAAAAATCCTCCTCCTTGGGACAGATGTCACACGGATGCTATTGTCAAACTCAAAGAGATAGCTCAATCTCCTCCGGCCCTCACTATCCCATCCACAGGCCAACTCATCTTTCAAACCGATGCTAGTGACACATGTTGGGGGGCCGTTCTCATTGAAGAGAAGGACGGACAAAAAAACTACTGTGGACATGCTAGCGGCCAATTCAAAGACGCCCAACAGCACTACCACACAATCTACAAGGAGATTCTCGCTGTCAAAAATGGAATCCAGAAATTTGATTTTCATCTCAGGACAAAAAAATTCATTATTGAAATGGACAACTCGTCTTTTCCTAAGGTCCTCGAATTTCGAAATAAGATTCCTCCCAATCCCCAATTATTATGGCTAAAGGATTGGTTTTCCAGATATGATTTCACTGTTCGACACGTGAAGGGCCAACACAATATAATAGCTGATATGCTCTCTCGACCATCAGCCATTCATCTCATCACCTCCTACGACCCTATACCTCTCATTCTCATGGCTACATCAGCATCATCCTCCTCGTCCCCATATCCTACAATGATGACTTATCCACCAGAGCTTCTCGAAATCATTCCTCCTACCACACAACCTTCCCTTGCCCGTATCCAGGAATTCGCCCACTCCCATCTACGGACCTATTTGACCCAGATCCAGAGCCAAGGAGTTCGGCATGAATTCTCCAACAATATCAGGCCTTTCTTAGACCCTTTCTTAATGCCTCCCTTTTACCTTTTCACCCCTCAAGTTTTATGGTTCCTATGGTGCATGTCTGTACTCCACCACCATGCTGTTGTTTTCCCCCTCCAAGCCTTATATGGCTTTGTCCATGATCCATCCCAAAAGGACTCTCTCCTCACAACTTTCTTGACCTGGTTCAATTCCCTTTCGTTTTGGCGATCCGAACTCACCAAACTCATGGGTTATCACAATCTCTGGAAACTTGATAAGGAATCTGCCTCGGCAGTTTCCTGTATTTGGATATTCCATCGACCCTATCGTTTCAACCCTCACAAGAGACTCCTTTGGACGTCGAACGTTTGCTATGAATGGCACACCACATATGATTATCCTAAACTATACCCTCAGAATCTTCAGATCTCATTACTCAATTTCCTTTGCGATGTCAATGGGGTCCCACCTCATCAGTGTTATCTTTTCCCAACTGTCATCAGAGACCCTAGCCTGAGTTGGCATCCATTCCAAGACTCTGTCCCGGACCACCCACAAAGGCACAACGACCACGACACATGGCCCTGCCACATTTGTGGAGCTGAAGATTCGGATGACGACTATCATGCCAATTGCAACTTGTCCAGCCAGTGACTTTGTCCTTACTCTATAATTATGCATGCAGAACGTGGGTGTCTTGTTTTCTTTATGTATAATAATTACATATGTAATCACGAGTGTACTTCTGTGTATACATATGTATCACATGTATGTTTTAGAAGTGTCGGTATGCTTTATTGTGTCGGTGACTGTACTGTTGTTAGCCAACTATTTTGCCACGAGTTTGGCATGGCACTGTAACATAATTTGGAAGTTTTCATCTTCTCTCCTATAAAAGGAGATGAGATCTCTCTGTATAATCATCGAAAAGAAATAAATAATATCTGTGTGCTTCAAAAACCATGACTTCTTAAATATCCTCTCCTTCTCTTCAATATTTCTTTGTAAGATAATAAACAGCTTGTAATAGTCCTAGTATGCTCTGTGCTTGCCTCTAGTTGAGGATCCTGCACACCAGAAATAGGATTTTGATTCTTTGGCTTAAGATCCTTAACCATCCTTGTCGCGTTACTTTGTGAGTACCCTGTTTAGACCATGGTAAGGTCGTTAAGTGGGGAAAACATTAATACTAATACAAGGTCGTTAAGTGGTAAGGTCGCGTTACTTTGTGAGTACCCTGTCTTCGGAATTTTCGAATTTAGCATCAGATACATCCTTGTTCACTAAGTTTGTGGGTTCTCATTCCTTGTTTCTCTTTGTATATGTCGATGACATACTCATCACTGGTGACAACCAGAGACTTATTCATGAGCTTATTGCCATGCTGAATCAAGCTTTTATGCTAAAAGCTATGACATGTCAACTATTTTCTTGGCTTTGAAGCCTATCGTGACAGGTTTGGTCTTTATCTCACTCACACTAAATACATTGGTGATCTATTGAAGAAGACTAAAATGTTTGACTCAAATTCTGTTGATACTCCTATTGTTGGTGGCACAAAGCTTTCTTTGTCTGATGGTGTATCTTCGATGATACTACTCTATACAAAAGCACAATCAGTGCTCTTCAATATCTTACGAACACCCGACTAGATATTTCGTTCATTGTTAACAAGTTTAGTCAATTCTTAGTGGCTTCAACTACGGTTCATTGGCTGGCTTGCAAAAGAGTTCTTTGTTATCTAAAGGGAAATCCTCATCTTGGTTTGTTTTTCCAACCTACTACAACTTTAACACTTGAGGCTTTCGCTGATGCGTATTGGGCAAGTTGTATTGATGATTGACGATCAATTCACTAGTGGCAATTGTGTTTTGCTTGGTGGAAATTTAGTTTCCTGGAGCTCTAGGAAATAGTGTGTGGTTGCGAGGTCAAGTACTGAGGCCAAATACCAATCCATGGCGCACGTTACTATTGATGTTTTATGGCTTCATTCAATTCTTTCAGAATTGTGCATTCCTGTCAAGCAAAGTTCTGTGGTATGGTGTGACAACATTGGCACCAATTCGCTCTCTCAAAATTTGGTGTTTCATCAGCGCACTAAACACATAGACAGACACTTATTTAATTTGAGAAAAAGTTGCCTCCGGTGAAATCGATACTCGTTACCTTCCAACAGAACATCAAGTGGCTGATATATTTACCTAAAACTTTACTAAGGATCACTTTTACTTTCTCTGCTCCAAACTAAAACCGGTGACATCTCCCCAATTTAGTTTGCAAGGGCATGATAAGGTGAGTGTTCTAGCAACTCAAACAAACTACCAAAAGGTATGCCAAGCATATTAGAGCCACTGATGGTCTATCTGGAACCAAAAACAAAGCATTATAATACAACAGAGCAATGCAACTCTTGTATCTCTATATGTGATAAGTCTTCATCAATCATCAGTTGATCACATGGTGATCAGCAGTATGAGAACTAACAAAAGAAGATGAGGCTGTTAGTCAACTAATGGTTGGTTAAGTCTAGGAAGTTAGTTGGCTGTTAATAAGTTTGTTAATTTCTGTTAGTAACTAATTAAGTGTAGTTAGTAACTAACTAGGTGACGTGGCTCAACCAATCAATGTTATTGGTTAGATTTTCTCTGAGATCATGAAAATGCCTTTTGCATGACTCTCATATACAAATATGAGAGCTTTGTAACAGTGATTATCGATCAACACATTTTCTGAGAAATCCTCCATTAATGGAGTCAATATAATTTCTTTAAATCTCTGTTATTTCTTTTAGTACTTTTGTCAAACGCTTTAGTGTTAGTATCAAGCACCTACTGCTGTTATAATAGTGATGATCTATAGTAGTGATGATCAAATGTACCGCAATTGTAAAGATTGCATGTGTGCGTCAGCAAATGCCGAACAATGTGTTGTGACATGAAATTAATAATTTATTTCGTGTCAAATGTCAATGCAAGCCGGCCGGCACACTCAATTCATGTTGTTTATCTTACTTTTTTCTTAATTTTAAAAAAAAAATTATTACTATTAAATAAGCAAATTATCTCTTACAATTTCTATTACTGAGATTTGGGCAGCAGACCATAGGATCTTAAATTATAATTAATGTCTTGGTACATAATAAAACTTCTTGCAATATATGCAGTGATGATTTTCTTTCAATCGTTTCTTCTCCTTTCTTCTTCGATCTTCTCTCTTTTGAAGATGAATCTTTAACTAGTATATATAAATCAACGTTTGATCGGGCCTGTGAGTTTGTATACGTAGTAATAATCAAATTAAGAACTTAAATTGTATGGCTAATGATCTCCTCTCTAATTAGGAAATTCAACTTCAAAACTCGCAGTTCTTACACAAAGTGTCATCGATTGTTTTTCTAACGAAAGATTCATATATGGTATGAAATGTGTTTTTTCTGACAAAAGATATATGGTACGAAACAAAACGATCGACTATATATATATATATATATATGTACAAACTGCCCATGTGCTTAAATATTCATAAACTCCACGCCATTGCAATGAGAACCTAGGAGGCTACGAGTTGCAATTTAAGGTCAGTCCATAAATATGCGGTACATTAATGTACAAATATATATGCATGTGACGAGGAGATCAGCATAAATGGATAGCTAATTGACTTGTTTTCAGCTTCGTGATCGTGTTCATACTAGAGAAGCTTAGCTTTCCAAGTAAAATTAAGGAGCAATTATATATAATATAAAAAGGAATAAAAGGATCACATGGACTGTTCAAATCATGGTTATAAATAGCTGAGGACTCCCTCGCAGTCTTTTTCTCTTTATTCATGCATCACTGTATATATATAGGACCCTATAGCTAGGGTTTCACATGTACTTTATTACCATATATAGGACCCTATAGCTAGGGTATCACATGTACTTTATTACCCTAAGATAATGACCATGAATCCTTGAATATACATCCATGATTAGTGTAGACTTACATATATCAATCGAATTGATACCACGATTTTTCTCTTTTATTAAAAGAAATGAAAGAAGCAAAATTTAAGAGGCTAGAGGGACATATTGATCCTTGTCACTTATCAATGAAACTAATATATCTAAAAGAAAGGATGGAAAACAAATATTGCATGATCATATGAAATATTGTATGTACCATCATGGAATAACTGATCGCCAACGTAGTAGAACCTATAGGTCTAAAGTGTAATGCTTAATTAATTTTCACATCCACACAAACGCGTACAATATGCTACCCAAGCTTTTGATAACTTCTGGTTTTTAATTAAACAGGAAAATGCAGCCAGAAATTCAACCTGATCAATGCAGTGATTAATAATCAAATAAATCAAAGATAAGCAAATTCTGGTGTTTGGTAACCTATTAAAATGCAAACATCCTTTTTTTTTTTTTTTGTTTTTTTTTGTTTTTTTTGTTTTTTGTTTTTTTGCATAGTAGAGTTATCTATATATTTTGATCTATCTAGTATTTATACATCAATTAATACCAGTAGTTACATAGAAGGGGAAAAGAGTAACAGTACCGTCAAGAAATAATGATAGACTTGTTAATAATATGAATTAAGTACACCCATACATAATTTCTCCAACATGGCTTATAATATAGAATTCAACACACTGTAATTACAGCAGATAATTAATATAAGAAACATGAAAAAACTTCTAGCTTGATGTACTATCAACTAATTAAACACACCATGCATACAGTATACTTATCACAGGAAGCTGATCAATAGGGACTTCATTCATCAACTCAGGCCTCGTACGTGTCTTGCAATCAGAAACCAAGAATCTCTCTTTAAAATATCTTGCATAGTACAATGCTTTTTCTTTAATGGTCTCAATATCAATACCTAATATTCTTCCCAAGAGCATCTTAATAGTACTCTTTCAATGAATCCCATCTCTGTACTGTGCACTTTATATATTTTCTCATAGTAAGCATTTAGGTTTATGGACACAACAGCGCGTATTATCAGGGGTTATGCCCAAGTCGAAGCTCCAAATCCAATTCGTCTTCTTTGTCTTCTTCGCACTTAGAGCTGATCCCCAAGCTCAAATTTGCACCCAAAAGGCGCTCTTGATCGTTTGTAGTGCTCAAAGAATTATATTGGGACCTTGGCAGATGAAATTCACTACCATGAAAGGCATGAGGGTTTATAGGGCTCGCAACGGATGGTTGGTAATACATGAAATAGTTACTTTGAGCCTCCAGAACGGGATGATACATTGCTTGTTCACCTGAAATCCCCGCGATGTATCTAGGGTTCATGTAGTCTTCATTGACAGTCGTGGTGGGTTTGCTTGAAAAGGAAGAACCAGTAACAACTTGCTTGTTCTTGGCTCGATCTTTGCGATGTATATTCATGTGTCCTCCTAAGGCCTGAGCATTGGTGAATCCTCGCTTACAAAATGTACATTCATAAGATCGTTTGGTGGTAGCAGACGTGTCTTCCTTGACTTGTTCAATTAGGTGATGATCATTTTCTTCGCTTGAAGTCTCCTCGCTTCCTTGTTTCCTTCCGGATTCCATTCTCAAAACCCTGTTGGATCGTTTGCTAGAAACTGTCAAAAACTTTCTAACTTGGAGTCAATAAACAGTCTAACACAAAGTTTCTCGGTGTCAAATGATCACGATGATATATAGAAATTAAAAAAAAAAAAGAAAAAAAAAGAGCGAAATAGAGAGGAAAAAGTTTTAAGGTTTGAGTATTGACATAAAGACAACAGATGACATTGGCTTTACCATTGTGTATGTGTATTAGTATTACGAGAAACACTATTTATTTTGGCTTTTTCTCTAGGCGTTTACCTCCTAGTCGGCTGTTTGATGGATCTTTTTTTTTTTTTTTTTTTGGGACAACAGCATGGATCTTTTATTTAATTAGTAGTTTATAACTTTTTCTTCTTATCTCTAACAAAAACTTTGAATATAATAATTTACCTGTTTGGTTACTAGTTGTGCTTATGTAGCTTTCAACAAGCTTTTTCTCACGCGGTTGTTTTCTTGGCATATATGCATAGTTTTTACAGTTTTCCTAACAACAATAAGTGCAAATTAAAATTCGAATATAGATCGTGTAATTGTAAAACTGAAGAAAAATTGTTAATTTGTTATTTGATTACAGATTATATATGTTCTAAAGGAGTTTTAAGGACTCTTACAAGATGAGATCATGGATGCACATGATCAAATATTTCTAGCTTTATATAGATATATCCATAAATGCATCATGTCTTCATATTGTACATCAATGTGAATGCAATTAAGATGGTGATCGATGCTATTTAAAGTAACCTAGGCATGGAAAAATTACAATCCACATAAAACCAAGTGAAAAGTTTTTATTGTTCATGGTTTTACTTTCGGTATATATGTTAAAACTTTTATACAAGGAGATTTATTTTTGCAGGCATGCAAGAGAGTACAGATGCGCGCTCTCGTTGTTAGAATTTTATATTTGTTGGGGTTTATACTCTTGGTTTACATGTTATTCGATCATCATATTTATATACCAAGAAAACTAGCTTGAAACTTTGATAGACAATAACTCATATGTTTACCTTAATTGGATTCATTTATTGATCAATTAATGAAAACAAATAATTATCATATGCCATTTTAGTCTTTTCTTTGGAGATCGAAATTATCTGGGCATATTATCATGAGTGACCTAGCTAGCTAGAGCTAATTGCATACTCAACATCCACTCATGACAATCCACATGCCTCTGGCTTCATCTTCTTCATTTAATGCAAGCTAGCTCCGGTCAACTAATTGAACGACTGACTCACAGCATATATTGTAGATGTTAATAATCCAAACAGAGATGAGAAGGGAGCAGTTCAAAAGGAATAAATTGATGTAACCCACTTTTTTTTTTTTTTTTTTTTAATGCAATATATCCACAACGTACATGTCCTGTAGTGTGGTACATGAATAGATTGTTCTTCTCTCTTTTCAATTGAAGACGGCCAAACAACTCTCAAGCATTGAACATTTCTGCAATTGCAATCTAATTACGTGATTAACTATAAACAAGGTTTGATCATAAAAATTAAAAGAAAGTTAGACAAATGGAAGAATTAAAGGGATCAATGACAACAACGTAAGTGCTGTATTACTGCCAGTTCAAGATCTTTGTCTGATCTGCCGCTGAATGAATTGAAATTCTTTGACCCTATCCAGTTCATGCATGGATGGTTCATTTTCACAGGAATTCATTTGAAATTTCCAAGGAGAAATCAATCTGTGCAGCTTCGAGACTGGCTTGATTAAGGGTTTGGAGGTTTAATTATTAAATGGACCCATTAACTCTGTCCAAAGAGCTAGGGTCATTGTCATTTGTCACTCACACCTATCACATAAGTAGACAAATACGTTTTACATATATATATAGTAAAGCCTGTATATCTAAAGCAATTGATATATAATGCTCCAATTTAATTAATAATCTCTGTTCTTATTACTATTAGCAGACTAATCTTATTCATACCGATAATTAAGGATCTTCTCCATGCTGATATTTAATTTGTCCTTACAATGACTAGGATTTATTTTTTCATTTTCATTATTTTTAATTGCAAACTATTTTAGGTGATCAGTACAAATATCAGCATAGGAAAGTATCTCAATTAGAGATTTGAATCCTCTTTTGTGTTGACCTAAAACATTTGAAAATAATGCAAGTGATCTATTTGAGATAAGCTAAAAGATCAATTCAGCAGATGATCTCAATTTCTCATATCTCAATCCCATTCATATATAAATTTTTTAAAGCTTTAATTTAAAATTAATCAATTAATAATTTGCTTTTTTTTTTGTTAAAATAAAAAAGAATGTTATCTTTTATATATGTATCACAGCATATACTACAATATATATTTCTCTCCATTCCACCTCAACTAATTTACAAACACAAATTTAACAAATTCTCTGTATCCAAGCTTGAAAATTGTTGAAACTAAGAAAAGATAATATAAATATCTTTTGTAATTTATGTTTTCATTTTATTACAAAATTTTGCCAATAGATAAGAAAACAAGATTAATTAAGATGTCAAAATAAAATGAAATTTTAACGATTTAATGCTTTATATACTACCTTTTCTGTTAATAATTACTATCTTCGACATCTGCTTAAGACATAGATTATGTAAGTCTGACATATATCAAAAAAAAAAAAAAAAAAAAACAGCTCGAAGTAAGAACAATTTTTAATTAAATGCACCATAAGGAAAACAATGTATAAAGACTTGTGAAACGATATATATACATATATATATATATATATATATATATAGAATGGAAAACCATGATAAGAATTTTTAATAATTTAATTTAAGGTTAATGTAAGAATTTAAAAATTTTATAAATCTGTGATGTATATAAGGTTTTGTAGGGTGCAAATATCGTTGGGTGCAAATATCGTTGCTTTAAGAGAATCTCTAATCCATGCACCAATTCTCAATTTATTTCAATTTTCCTCTCTAACCGGTACGTTAAAAGTTTCGCCACTTTGCTGCTCCTTCATCTAGTGCGCTTGATCAAGCGTAGTTCTTTTCTCTGCGCTACTTTTGCGCTCTTATACTTTACTCCCTAAATTTTTACTTATTCATAGATTGACTATTATTCAATAAAATTTATTCTGTTTGTATCCCTTATTTGAATGTTTTGTTTAATCACAGTTTTACCTTTATTAAATCAAATTTATTCTAATGTATCCCTTTTTTTATTATCTAATGCTTTTGTTTAATTTATATTTGTTTTAATTTAATTATTATTTATATTAATATTTATAATAAACTAAAATTAAGTATATAATACAAAAATTACTAAATGTTAATAAAAAAACACTAAATTGAAAACAAAACAATTAAAGCAACACACAACATTAATAAAAACATTAAAAACATTAAGGAAAAATACAACATAAATTACAACAACAATTTATTAGTCTAGGAGGTCATTTGCGGATCCTCCAAGATCATTGAAATATTATCCAAAAGAATTAAAAAGGGAATATTTATATTTTAGTTAATTTAATTTAATTTCTTAATTAGCTAATTTGTTACTTTCTTAACTTATCGTAATATTATATTAATTAAGGGGTGAAATGTTAATTGTTGAGAAATAATAAAAAGGGGAATATTTAAGGGACCATTATTTTTAGAGTAACATTTGATGGAATAGGTTAGAGATGGTAAAAAAAAATTGGTGTATAAGTTGCTTCAATTTGCAGAAAAGTTGCACCTAGCATTTTGGGTTGGAGATAATCTAAGACTTGAATCCATAACTTTATTGGTGTGGGCCGGTCCAAGAAGCTTATATCAAACCATTTCAACTTTTGATCAGCCAATTTTTTTTTTTTTTTTTTTTAAATGGTGACATTTCTTTTGTTCCTAGAGATGCTAACAAGGTTTTTTTTTTTTTTTTTTAACAATTTCGGAAATTTATTACCAAGCCAAGCAGCACACCAAACGAAACAACTCAAAGCAGAGAAAAAAGGCTAGAAAGACACCAAAGGGAAGAAAAACCCCAATCAGGCAAAAACAAAAGCCCAAGAGGCACAAACCAGAGAGCAATAAGGAAAGAAAAACAGCACAGCAACCAGAAAAACCAGAGCACTAAAACATCAGCTATCCATGATTTGCACGAAGTCCCCGCAATTTCTGGAACCCTGCTTGGCAAGCAAGTCTGCAAAAGAATTAGAATGCCTCGAGGTATATATCACAACCAAATTAGGGTGAGACTTCAGTCAATTACGAATATCAAAAATTAACTCCGAATGATCCAGACAGCTGACATCCTCACTATTTATCCATGAAACCGCCAACATAGAGTCACTCGAAATAGCCACCTTGACCCTATTCCATTTCTTGCTGTTAGCTTGAATGATGTTGCATGCCTTATGAATGGCCAGAATCTCTACAGATAATTGATCCTTTGAGCCTAGAAAGAGACAGAATAAGCAAAGAACTTTCCCCGACGAATCCCTCAAAACACCTCTCATTCCAGCTAACCCCAGGGATCTTAAAGCAGAACCATTAACATTGAAAAGCATAGAATCCAACTTAAGGGGAAGCCAGCAAGCAGAGCAAAACTTTTTAGGAATAGGAGAATCCACGTAGCGATCTTTAACATTAAGGAGCATCAGAGAAACTTGATTTTTTGACCCTTTCCCATAATGTTTGAACCACCAAACAAGTCTGAACCTGACCATATCAATCACCTGATGAATCGATACCTCACTGTTCTTAAAAACCCTATTGTTCCTCGCCTCCCATAAAGACCAGACAACCATTGAGAACAAAATCAGCCAAGCTCTGGCAAAGTTAAGAAGGGGATTAAAGGACGACCAACCTAAGAACCACTCAGAGATAGTTCCGCTCGCACAATACTCCACTCCCCACCACTCCATAACATCCCTCCAAACCTTCCAAGACCAATAACAGTGGAGAAATAAATGATCAATGGTCTCCATGTGGAGATTGCACAGTACACACTCAAGACCACCTAGGCCAAAACCAAACCTGAACATGACCTCCTTCACCATCACTCTACCACGGAGAAGTTGCCACAAAAACATATCCACCTTCGGAGGGCAGTATCTACGCCAAATGGAATCGAAAATCGAGTTGGAAATAACACCCTCTTGATCTTAACACTTATGAAGAGACCCCACATAAAACGATGCCATTAGGACTCCTCGACCAAAAAATAACATCCGGGATATGGCGGCGCACATTGAAGCTGTCCAGAGAAGAAATAAAATCATTCCACACACCAATTTCCCAATCGAAAAGAGGTTTACGCATACAAAAGTTCCACACCCACTTGTAATCTATCAACTTCCCAAACTCTTTCATACGACCATCCTTGTCCTGAGCAAGAGTAAAATCCTGGGAAAAGCTAATTTTAGCTGCTTGGAATCCTAACACAAATCAGTCCTAAACTTTATTCTGTCACCATTACCAACTAACACCTTTAAACCATCTTTAAGAATTTTACCAGTGGAGGATCCTTCCACAAAAAGAGACTTGATAGCTTTGGTAAAACAAGAAGAAGTAGGGTGGCAATCCCAATTCCAATTTAAATCTTTCACTGACCTGCCATACTTGGCACGAATAACCCTCTTCCAAAGAGAGGTTTCCTCCCTACCAAAATGCCATGCCCACTTGGCAAGTAGACTCAAATTTTTATCACTCATTCTGCCCACACCGAGACCCCTCCCCCCCTCCCCCAGCTTTTTGCTCTTGCAAATAGTAGCCTAGTCCACCGAATGGATCTTCATTTTCTCCACACCATCCTTCAAAAAAAATTTCTCTAAAGCTTTTCAATAGCAAGGGCCACCCCAATAGGCATTTTGAAAACGGACATATAATACGTAGGAATACTGGCCAGAACAACTTTAATCAACACCAACCTACCACTTTTGGAAAGGAGTTTCTTTTTCCATGGCGCCAAACGGGTCTCAATACGACTGACAAGATCCTTCCAGAATGATTTAGCGTTAGTCCTCACACCCAGAGGGAGCCCGAGATAGTTCAAAGGAAAAGATCCCTTCTTGCATATGAAAATAGTCACCCACTCTTCCTGAACCCGAACACTCTTGCCAATTCTAATAACACAAGATTTATGAAAGTTGATTTTTAAACCTGAAGCCAATTTGAAACAACGTAAGATCCTCCTAGCTGCTCTCAAGAAACAGGACGGTGTCATCCGCGAATTGAAGGTGCAAAATGAGGAGGTCACTGTTTCCAAAACTAGACCTCTAATCATTCCTAAGTCTTGAGCTTTTCTAAACAAAGCGCTCAAACCCTCCATAACCAAATTAAACAAAAACGGGGATAAAGGATCCCCCTGACGAAGGCCCTTACCCAAGCCAAATTGAGGGGTAGGGCTCTCATTAATGAGAATTGAAAACTTATTCGTAAAGATGTAATCCCGCATCCAATTTCTCCATTTCACTCCAAAACCCATATCCTCTATCATGACAATAAAAAGGGCATGGTCAACACTATCGTAAGCCTTCTCGTAATCCAATTTAACCAAAATCCCCCCCTCTTTGTCATTCTTCCAACCGTGAATGACTTCTTCGGCTATAATGTAACTATCCAAAATTTGACGACATTTTAGGAAAGCCATCTGAAACTCACCAATCACTGAGTTCATGACTTTCCTCAACCGGTTTGCTGGGACCTTAGCAAGCACTTTATACACATAACCAACTAGGCTAATGGGGCGAAAATCCCCCATCAAGTTAGGCTTGATACATTTTGAGATTAAGGCAAGAAACATATGATTAAACCCATTAATGATAGAGCTCTCTCTATGAAACTCGTGGAAAAAAACCCTTGAAATTCACTTGTAAAACCCCTCTGTTGGATTGAATGAACTTTAAGTTAAATCCGTCGGGTCCGGGTGCCTTGTTCCCATCACATCCAAACACTGTAACCCTAACTTCTTCAATGCAAAATTCTTCCTCCAAGAGAACCTTCTCCTCAAAAGAAAGGTGATCTATAGCCAAATTGCGGATACTAGGCCGCTTCCACTCCTCCTTCTTAAAATGACTATGAAAATGGTTGAAAATGCCTTCTTTTATCTAGTTTGGCTCAATAAGATGTCTCCCATTCACACAAAAATCACCAATAAAATTGGTTCTTCTCCTATTGTTAGCTATACAGTGAAAATACCTGGAATTCCTATCGCTGTCTTTCAACCATTTTACCCTAGACTTCTACCGCCACATTTGTTCTTCAAGTCTAATATTTTTTCAATAATTTTGAATTATAGACGCCCTTTTAATCCTGAGTCCTTCACCCCAGCCATCACAGAGAGCTTGTCTCTCTGCTTTCATAAGGCAAGCCTCACTTTCCACAACAGAGGACACCTTCTTTGAACTAGAAAAACTACTCTTGATTTTTAATTTTGATTCTCGAAATTTAGAAAAGAGCACAAAACCAATAGAGCTAGTCACCTTGTTATTTCTCCAACCTGACATAACATCCTTTATGAGCGCCTTGTCCTCCAGCCACCAATTGTAAAATCTAAACGGACATGGCCCCTAATCCATTTTTGGTTCCCTAATCGAAACAACACAGTGATCCGAAAGAGAGCCCAACTTTCGTAAGATTATGCACAACCTTGTTAGATCATCATGTGAAGAGAACAAAATACTTTGACCTGGCACGTTTTTAAGATATCGAAGAATACGAAGAGCAACTTCCATGTGAGGCTTTCGCGGTTCATGCATGAACCTATTAAGAATGTGAACCGAATAGGTCATATCTGGCTTGGTAATTGTAAGATAAATCAACCGCCCAATGAGCTTTCTATAACGAGAAGGATCTTTAAGCAATTCTTCATTGTTAGGTAGTTTCAGACCTTTCTCCATATGAAACTCCACAGGTGCTTCCCCTAATAATCTCCAATGCATATTTACGCTGAAAAATGTATATGCTCTTTTAAGAACGTGAAACCTCAATACCAAGAAAAAATCTTAAGTTTCCAAGATATTTGATACGAAAACGGTTGTGAAGGGATACTTTGAGTGTAGAAATAACTTAAGGATCATTACCAGTAATCAATATGTCGTCCACATATATCAAAAGAAAGGTAGAAGACTTGCCTTGTTGTCGTGTAAACGATGGGTAGTCAGCTTTAGATTGGACATAGTCGGCTACCTAGATAGCATCTGAAAAAATTTTCAAACCATTGACGAGATGCTTGCTTGAGACCATACAAGGATTTGTGGAGGTGGCACACCACATTTTCCTCCTGTCGTCGAAAACCAAGAGAAAGGGGTATAAAAACTTCCTCTTGAAGATCATCATAAAGAAAAGCATTATTGACGTCGAGTTGATGAAGAGGCTAGTTACGGACAGCAGCAAAAGCCAACAATCACTGAATAGTTACTATCTTAGCAGTGGGAGAAAAAGTCTCATGATAATCAACCCCTTCCATTTGTGTGAAACCTTTTGCCACTAACCGCGCCTTGTAGTGCTCAATCGACTCATCAGAATGATGCTTGATTTTGTAAACCCAACGACATCCAATAGGTTTCCTTTCAGGTGGTAATGAAGTTAGAGTCCATGTATTATTGTCATGGAGAGTTTGTAATTCTACTTTCATTGCCGTTTGCCACTCAAGATGAGGTGCAGCTTCATCATATGTCTGGGGCTCAACAACCTGACTGACTTAAGCAATAAAAGAAAAGTGTGCTGGCGAATAACGATGATGTAACAAATAATTATTTAGAGGATATCGTGTACCTTTGATGGGACCTGACGAAAAAGAAGACGATTGATCAGAGATGGGTAGTGACTTGGTTGCAAACGAAATCTCTAAGCAGAACCGATGGTGTTGAAGTGCGTTCGGAGCGACAAAGTGGAGGTGGTGAGATGGGTTGGGTGGAATCGATTGGAGCAGTTACTAAAGATAAATCATTGGTTTCTTGGATATCAACAATTTGGTTTTCCATATTTGATGGTATTGGTGGTAGCCGCGGTTTCTCTATCTCTACTGGTGGATCGGTTAATCTCTTAACAGGTGTTTGTTGATTAATCACGGGGATTTCTGGTTCAATCTGGTAAGGGTCAGGTGTAGGAATGGTTGGACAATGTGAAGGGACGAGATTGCTAGCAGAACTAGACTTATAGGGGAAAATATTTTTATGAAAGATGACATCCCGACTAGTGAAAACTCGATGAATGGAGAGATCATATAGCCTGTAGGCTTTTTGACCAACAGGATAATCAATGAAGACACTTTTGGTAGCATGAGGAGCGAACATGTGGGAGACATGTGTATTAGTGGCATACACCAGGCAACCAAAAACTCGAAGATGAGAAAACGAAGGAGCTTTAGAGAAAAGAAGCTCGAAAGGAGTTTTGAAAGAGAGAATTGGAGTGGGTAGACGATTAATGATATGAACAGCGGCAAGGACGCATTCCCCCCAAAACTTTGAAGGAAGATTGGCTTGAATTTTAAGAGTCTGTGCTGTCTCAAGAATGTGTCGGTGTTTACATTCTACAACCCAATTTTGTTGGGGAGTGTAGACATAAGAATGTTGATAAATAACTCAACGCTTATGAAATTTTTTTTGAAGAGAGGAAAATTCACCCCCGTTATCAACACGGATATTTTTAATCTTAGAATTGAATTGAGTAGAAACAAGAGAAAAAATCGTCTCAATAAATGTTGAGTCTCGTGTTTGTGTAGCATCAAAAAAATCCAGGTAAAACAAGAATAATCATCTACAATAGTAAGAAAATAATGAGCACCAGAAAGAGATGAATGTTTATAAGGACCCCAAATGTCACAATGAATAAGATCAAAAGTTTTAACACTAGAAATAGAACTAACGCCAAATGGAAAATGACTCTGCTTTACCAATGGATATACATGACAAGCATTATTACAATTAAGAGATAGATTTAACACGTGTTTAGCTATGAAACCTAATCTGGATAAAGAGACATGTCCTAGACAACAGTGCCAGGTATCTAAGGAAGTTATGATGTTGCAGGAAGCTTTATATGGTGAGCTATGGGACTTATCAGTTGCTAACGCCACCAAATAATAGAGCCCGCCACGCTGTTTACCCAAACCAATCGTCCTTTTCATAGTAAGGTCTTGCAAAACACACCAATATGGAAAGAAAGTTACTGAACAATTTAAACTCCTTGTTAATCTGCTTACAGACATTAAATCAACTTTGAAGGTCGACACATAAAGTACATCACGTAAATGAAACGTAGAATTCAAGGGTAAAGTTCCCGTGTCAACAATAGGAGCAGTCTCTCTACTTGGTAAGGGAACTGAAGGTACAGATTGGCGACCATTATTATGAACCAATAGTCTAGAAGAAGAAGTGATATGGTCCATTGCTCCACTATCAATAATCTAATGCTGAAAAGGAAAATTTGACAAACCTGTACCTGTAGCGGTATTTACTTGAGGAGATTCTTCATTCTTACCTTTGTTACTCATGATGGCGAGGATTTGCTGGAGTTGGAGATCTAAAAGACCAGGTACAACAGATTGCATCTCTTTCTTGTTTGAACTTTCGGCTTTTTTTGGTTGCACGTGTTTATGTTTGAGGTTTGGATCGGTTTGTCTTGTGGTTATGGTGGCATGGTGGATAACCGTGAAATTTTCAGCATGTATCAATAATATGACCATCGTCATTGCAGTGAGAACAATGTGGACGTCCTCTTTTACGATCAGATCGATTGGATGGTGTGAAAGACCGATTGTTGGATTGACGATAAGTTTGGTTGGTTCGGACGGCTATGGCTGCGGTATTAGGTGTACTCCTAGAAGCTCCAAAGGTACGCTGCTTCTTCTTTTGGCAAATTGAAGAATATCTTTGACGAACTAATGGCAATGGATTCATCAAGAGAATTTGTCCACGAACGATGCTATAGGACTCATTAAGTCCCTTGAGAAATTGCATTAACTTTTGGCGATCTTGTTAAGCCCCGCACGTACAAGTCAGTCCATCGGTATATGAGGCTATTCATCCCACGAATTTTTCAATTTGGTGTAGTAGGCAGAAACCGAAAGTTGATCTTGAGTGAGATAAGCAATTTCTCGTTGAATCTGGAAGATACGGGGAGCATTGCTTTGAGAGAAGCATTCGCGAAGATCTTCCCATATTTCATGGGAAGTAGTGTAGTAGATGACACTGTCAGAAATATCGGCGGCTAGAGTATTGACGATCCATGAATGAACTATATTGTTGCATCACGACCATGCTGCATGATCATTAGGGTTAGTTTTCGACGAAGGTGGGTTGACAGATCCATCGACGAAACCCAACTTATTTTTTGCATTCAAAGTGACCGTTATCGCTCTCTTCCAAGTTGCATAATTATCCCCAACAAGAGGTTTTGTAACCAACACCAAACCTGGATGATTGGAATGATGAATGAAGAACGGGTTGGAAACATTATTTCCACCCAAAGATTGGGATCCTGCTTCGGGATTGGAAACACTCTTTCCATCTAAATTTTCACCCATGATGAAGAATAACAAGAAGAAAAGAAAACGGTGATTTGAGAAGAAGAAAATATATAAACTAGAAATCTTATTCCAGCTCTGATACCATGTAAAGTTTGAGTTTGTAATTGAATAAATATTATTGAATCAATCCAGTATGATTTATATAAGAGGACTCCTTGTTCTACAAGGCTACTATTCTACAAATCAGGAATACAAATCTATCACAAAGAGGAAACTAATCTCTGATAATAACATTCCTAAACCAACACAAAGAGGTCACTTTCCTAACAGAGGTTTGTTCTATATGATTTTCTAGCTCGGTTGTAGATTTGTAGTCTCTGGTTTTTGTTAATAGATTTCTTATTTTTAAAAAACAAAAATAATAATTGGTTTAATTTTTTTTATTATAGAATAATTAATTATCAATGACGACAGTTTTTTTAAAAAAAGTTATTATAATAATCCATCAACCTTGTAATCAATATTCAATTAACCCTTAGGCATTCGAAAGGCAAGCGGCAGGAACCTGAAATTAAAGCTCATTAATATATATATAATATTTATATATATTCTATATAGTCAAAAGTGAGCTGGACCGAAATGTAAATAAATTTGATCTTGAATTTAACTACGAATTTTTGTTTTCAATTTGCTAGAAATCGAACTTCAATTTCTTCAACTCTATATAAAAATGGTGATGGTGATGGTGATGTTTGCTGCTCAGCTAATATTTTAAAGACAAAAATTGGTCTAGCAAAGAGAACAACAAGAATATTGGATCTCTAAACAAAACTTTCCTTTCACAGCCATCAATCATGGACTGACACATCAGCTTGATTGTCAGGTTATTAAAACATATAAACAACTCCAAAATATATCCAAAGCCTAGTGTGCATGTCATTTTGCAGCTTGTACATATTTATAAGTGACCTTGTCAACGGATTGATATTTCTTCAAGAATTGAATTGTTTATTATTGCATGATAAGTGTGATTGAGTCTACAAAAGTCATTTTATTGTTCGGCTGTGTAGAACTCACAAATACGAATTTAGCTACTATATAATCGCACCGCTAGTTACGAGAGTTAATATTTTTTTTTTTTAGTTTTAATTTTTTCTTGAAATTATTAAATTCTTGATTTTTGTAGACCTTTAGATCCAAATATCTAACAACTAACCCATTAACCATATCGTGCTTATATAGTAGCAGAACGCCACAAATACAATCGATTGATCAAATTCTGAGATGGGTTTGGTCCTTGATGATCATCATAATCATGTGATGATAGCATAATATACACACCAGCCGAATGATAATGAACTTTGCTTTTGAGAGAATTTTGGGCCAGTTTGATCATGACCACAATTTGGGCTAGACTTGCTAGGCTAATATTTGGGCTTTCTTTTTAAAAGGAAAAATGAAAAACGAAATCAAATTATTCAACTATACATTTCAACTGTTGTTGATGTGTTCACATAGACGATACCTTGCCAAATATAGACAATTGTAATTCTTTCTCACCACTGTACTAATATGTAAGATGTAAGACACAAAAAAAAAAAAAAAAAAAAAAACCTGAGGTAAGTAGAAAATTTGTCTCCCTAACTATGTGTCTCATACACGTACTCTCTAATCTCTATCATAAGAAAATTACTTCTGAGATTGGGTTATGACTTATCATTATAGGTGAATATACCGGTCAAAGCATGTTCATGCCTAAGGCGCACTACAAGAAATTTAGTTTTTCCAGATAAACCAATTTTGTGGGAAAAGGTTGAAATTCGTCTGAAAAGGTCTTTCGTGACGAAAAATTTCGTGGAGACATCATGGTTGTGCTAGGCGACGAAATTTTGAGTTTCGTCAGTCTAAAAACAAGTTTTAGCCAAATCGCCAACCCCAAATCCCCATTTTCCCGGTTTCTCTGTTTTCCCTGTTCTCTCATTTCCTCATTTGATTAAAAATTATAAATTAACAATAAAAAAAAATTCCATATATTAATATATATATATATATACATATTTATAAATATTTATATAACCATATAACATATATTATATATAATTATATTTATATATGTTTTAGGAAAAATGGAGAAATGAGGATAAGGGGACCTCCCCCTATCCCCATCCCCATTTCAATATAGTATATATTTTATTTTATCAAATTTTTATGTACTAGGTGTCCACTATTGATTTGTTTAGTGGTGATGGATTTATCCAAAAAAATTAATTTTAATTAATTAACTTTTAATATTTTTTAGCATATATATTTTTTAATTAATTAATTATAGTATATATATATTTATTTTTAATTAACTTTTCCAATCGAATACAATGTTTGTTGGGAAAAAATTTAGTTAGCTTTTCCCTAGAATTTTGAGTTTTGTAGGGAGATGTTACTTTTTCCGACGAACCCGTTTGTGGGTAAAAGTTTTGTACCTTTAGCCGATGAAACTCATTTTATGGGAAAATGTTGGGAAAAATTTCGTACCCTAAACCAATGAATTTTGAGTTTTGTGGGGAAAGGTTAACTTTCTCGACGAAACTTGTTTGTGGGGAAAGATTGGGAAAATTTTTGTACCCTTAACCGACGAATTTTGAGTTTTGTGGGGAAATGTTACCTTTCCTGACGAAACTCGTTTGCGGATAAAGGTTGAGAAAAATTTTGTACCCATAGTCGACGAATTTTGACTTTTGTGGGGAAAGGTTGAGAAAAGTTTTGTACCCTTGGCTGACGAATTTTAAGTTTTGTGGGGAAAGGTAACATTTCCCAACAAAACGTTATCTTGAAAGGTTACCTTTCCCGACGAATCTCGTTTTGTGAGGAAAAGTTAACTGTGTCTACAAATCTTGCTTTGTCTCCTAAATTTTTTTCTTGAAAGACTAAATTTCTTATGGTGGCGTAACAGTTTTGGGCTAGGTCGGGGCCGTAGCTTTTGAAAAAAAAAAAAAATATATATATATATATATAGTCTTGAAGAATACTTTCTTTTCAAATTTTGTAAAATTAATGCCAATGTTAATAATAATCTCATTTAATTTTGATTAATTGTTGGACGAGATTCTATATTTATAAATTATTTTATACTTTAACACTCAGTTTCTAGATGTAATCCATTTTAAATTTGTGATTTATAAAATCTATGTGGACACCCCAGTGTGGGGGTTTGTACTACTGACACGGTTTAGGTTCGAACCGTAGAACCGGAATCGGAACTAGATTTCTGGTTCCGGTACCAAGATTCTTGAAACCGTCCAGTTTGAATAGGACTGGAACCGATGATTCCAGTTCCGGTTTGAACCGTTGGTTCTTGACTTATATATATATATATATATATATATATATTTGTTCTTCCCTGTTCTTCAATATTTCCAGAATTCCAGATCCCCAATTTCGAAACCAAGCCCTAAATTGAAACCCTCTCAATTCGAATCAAGCCCTAAATTGAAACCCTCTCAATTTCGAAATCAAGCCTTAAATTAGAACCCTCTCAGGCTCTCACAAGTCAAACACATAGTCACTGAGTCACACCCACCACACTGTCCACTGCCCACTGATGATCGATCCAAGCATGGAGCAAGAAGAAGAAGAAAGACGAAGAAGCAAGAAGAAGAATGAAAGACGAAGAAAATGATCGATCCAACTATCCAAGAGAAACAATGATAATGGCCGAAAGAAGAAGATGGTGAAGATGGTGAAGATGGTGATGCCGTGATGGTGGACCGATGGTGTGTAATTTGTGATTTGGGGTTGCTTTGTGAGAGAGAGAGAGAGATCTCAGATCAGAGATGAAACTTGAAAGTGACTTGGGAAAATATGTATGGGTTGGTGAGATTTGGGGTAGATTGTAGATATTTGGGTTAAAAAAAAAAAAGGTTTAGAACCGGAATTAGAACCGAAAGTTATGGAATCGGGACCGAAACCGCCTAAGGCCGGTTCCAGTTCCACCTAACCACATCATCGAAATTGGAATCGGAACTAAACCAGAACCTTGTCAGGACTAGGGGGTTGGGCATGACCCCTTTTCCCTTAATTTTTTTTCTTTATTTTTAAAATTCCCTTCCATTTTAAAATGTTTTCACTTTGACCTTCGATATAAATATAAAAAAATATATATATATATATATATATATATATATACTATAATGGCTCTAAAAATTAAAATTTCTAACCCTTCCCGTACTTCACGCTGTATGATATATTTTGACGAGCGCATCCCACTAAAGCTTTTCTCTGTCTCTGTCACACACACAAACATCACAAACAATATACACCATATTGTTCACATATTTTTGAACTATATTATTTACATAGGAATTAAAAAAAAGTCAGCAGAGGTGATGGTGTATATATATATATATACACATACAGTCTTTCTAATTTCAGTTCATTATGATATAAAATATATGAGGACGAAGAATGTGAACCATAGATTATGGAGAAATTTTGACAAGTGCATACACTTTGAGTCAAAATATATAAATTAATCTAATGATCAACATTTTTCGTTTTGATATATTTTATATTAGGACGAACCGATAATAAAAAAATTGCATATAAAAAATATATATATATATATATACAGTCCCGTTCTTATGTGGACGTCCTGATATAACTTTATGAGGAAATTGAATACGAGTCACTAGTTTTGTTTTTAATTTTTAATTTTTATTTATTTATTTATTTATTTTTGGTTTGAAACAGCTAAGATTTTATTAGAGGGCCAGCAGGCCAGAGAACAAAGCAAACAAAATGGAACGCACAGCCCCAAGCACAACCGCAACACAAGCAGGACTCACACACAGAGGTCAGACCGAAACAGGGCAACAAGAACAGCAGGACCAAAAGACCAAGACATACAAACAAAAACACCACGGAAAAACATTGACAAGTGCATATACATGTGAGTCAAATCATGTAAAATTAGTGGTTCACATTCAATATCTTTATGAAATTATACCAGGACGTCCTTATTTGAAAATTTATATATATATATATATATATGTATATCCCCAGAGTTGATGCTATTGTAAGCAATGTACAAGGGAATTAGTGAAAAGAGAGAAGAGGAGGAGAGGGCTTTACTGTGAGCAAGGAGAAAAACTTGTATGAGACGGTCTTATTGACGTAGTAATTGGATAGTCTAATGAAAATGTGCCGTCAATGAGACCGTCAATGAATATATGTTATTTACGTTAGGAGTATAAAAAAAAACAATATACAAGGGAATTAGTGAAAAGAGAGAAGAGGAGGAGAGGGCTTTACTGTAAGCAAGGAGAAAAACTTGTATGAGACGGTCTTATTGACGTAGTAATGGGATAGTCTAATGAAAATGTGCCGTCAATGAGACCGTCCAATGAATATATGTTATTTACGTTAGGAGTATAAAAAAATATTTTTAAAGTACTATATGACATACTATCATTGAACTGTCCCATTACCACGTCAATGAGAGTATGAGACCATCCCATGTAAATTTTTCTCGTGAGCATGATGTTGATGTGCGTCTGCGTGTGCCTTTATCCCATGCCACTTTATTTTTTCACTTTCACTAAATTAACCACTTTCCCAATCTTGTTCGTCTCTCATTCTCTCTCTATTTGTCTTTCACTATCCACATGTGGAGTCCTCTTTCTTTTTTTCTTTTCTTTTATTAATTTAAATAACTATTGACAATCTAATAACTATCCCTTTTAATAACTACCTCGCCCCCAACTTTTGAAGAAATTCCAATCAAATCCTCTAATTTAAAAAATCAACCCTACAACTCTAATTGCTAAATTAACAACAAAATTTTATTTAAAAAACGAGCCAACAGTAAATAGATTAAGGAAGTCAAAAATAAATATAATAAGACGCGTTTAACATTACCAATCGATGCAAAATAGCAGAAAATAGAGACCAATTAATGAAGCTAATGTTGATAATGTACATCTTACACACACAGTAATTAATTCAATTCGTATAACTAATTCTAGACAACTCAACTCATATCTTAATTTGTATCCCAACTTATGAGGTATCAATTAATAAATTGATACAAATTAATAATGATTTATTTCATTTAACACATGTCATATGAATTAAATTAACACCTCACAAATTAAGATATAAGTTATAATTAATGTCTAATATTACTCTTACCTCGTGTAGATTTATCACAGAAAGTGTATCCTATTACAATGATGACCATTTGCACAATTAAATAGTCAGCGATTTGGATTAAATTAAAACAATCTAGTGGTAATTAGTCCTTCTACATCCAAAGGTTTTTTTCTTAAAAAAAATTAGAGGACCTCTAATTACAATTTCTTCGCTGTTGTTTAATATTAGACGGCTACCAAGTACCATCCAAGTTCTAAAGAATTAAAATTTATAATCATCAATTGATTAGATTTAGGAATAATAAGTGAACGAACTGTACTTTTGATCGGATTGGTCCATGTAGAATATCCGTATCCGTATATCATAAAAAACATACAAATATACAATAATATTTGCTGGCCCACAAAACGAACGGCCCAGATGCATTGAATTAGCTGGGGCCTGGTTTCACAAGAATATGCAATGATATTGGAATAGATTATCGAGAAAAGATTGAAGAAAGTAACTATTTGTGTAGTTAGGCCAACCAATTGGTCTATTTGTCTTATGGCAAAGTCAGTATCTGGAAGGGAAAACTAATGATAAAGGAACACATGCATGCATATGACGTTGGTGTTGAATATTAAACTTGTCAGTCACTTTCAGCAGCTTCAACTGACTTCTAGTGATATTGTTGTTGCCTCCGTCGTCCAAACTCATCACCATCTCATCTTCTCTACTGCCATCTCCCAACTTCAAGTTTGAATTAGCTGGTTTTGCATTTATTTTTGTTTGTCTTTAATCTCATCTCAGTTCCCTATATAAAGGGACTCAGATTGTCTTGTAAAATCAGTGGAGTGGTGTAAGAAAATTTCAAGAGAGAAATAAAGAAAAGCTTCTCCGTTTTTTTAGTGTTACAATCTCTCTCAGAGGTGCACCACAAGTGACCTCAACATTACCATTCCACCAACAGTGGTATCAGAGCCCAGGAGAGCCGGAAACTTGAAGAACAGAGGCCAAAACCAAATTCGCCCAGAAATCAAAGTTCTCAAAATATAAATTTGAGCATACCAGTGTGTTCTACTCGTCTCAAGGAGTGCATCGGTGAAAATTTCATCGAAATCGGAGTAAAAGAGAGGTGTCACGCGCCTTCTAAAGTTGGAGAGTGTACACACGCGCCGTCCACGCGCAGCCAGAAGTCCGGAGCGTCACCGTCACGCGCCGGTCGTCTTCCTCGCCCGATTTTCAGGGTCTGACCCGAAGTCCGACCCGTAACCTGACCCGAAGTCCGACCCGAACCGGTCCGAACCGTCACCTGATCCGACCCGGTTATCCGACCCGGTCCGTGAGTTCTGCTGACGTCACTAACGCCGTTAGTCCGTCTAGAATATTCCGTCAGAAAAGGAATATTCCGTTATCTTGGTTGACTTTTGTCACAAAGTTTGACCGCCCGTTTCAGACACTTCCGAACTCGTTTTTTGACAAACCCGGACTGTTTTCCAAGGTTTTAGACCATTCCGGACGCAACCATGCACTCATTTTTTTGCAAATTCAGACTCTAGATCAGTGTTCTAAGTAGTTCAAGCTCGATGGCCAACGGAAACGCGCAAGTTGTCATCCCGAAACTCACCAAAGACAACTATGACAATTGGTGCATACAAATGAGAGCCCTACTAGGTTCTCAAGATGTTATGGACATTGTGGAAGATGGATACACAGAACCCGCATCCAAAGAAGCTGAAGGAACCATGACAGAAGCTCAGACAACAACTCTCAGAGCCGATCGAAAGAAGGATTGTAAAGCTAAGTCCATAATCTATCAAGGACTAGACGAACCCACGTTCGAGCTTATAGCTTCCTCCAAGTCATCGAAAGAAGTCTGGGACACCCTTCACAAGACCTACAAAGGTGCTGACAAAGTGAAAAGAATCCGTCTTCAAACTCTACGAGGTGAGTTCGAATCTTTACGAATGAAATCTAATGAATCCATTGCAGAGTTCTATACACGAGTCATGGTTGTTGCAAATCAGCTAAGAAGAAATGGAGAAAATCTCGAAGACATGAGAATTTCGGAGAAAATTTTGCGATCATTGGATCCAAAGTTTGACTTTATAGTGGTGGCCCTGGAAGAAACAAAAGATCTGGAGACGATGTCTGTAGAAGAACTGGTGGGTTCATTGCAAGCCCATGAGCAGAAAGTCACAAGAAGAAGTGACGACAGAGTATTGGAGCAAGCTCTCCAGTCAAAGTTATCCCTCCATGAAAAAAGATATGAGCAAGGGGGGACCTCACAACAAGGAAGAGAACGAGGTAGAGGATCTCGTGGAAGAGGTTCTGGAAATGCTGAAACCAAAGGTAGAGGCAGAGGAGGAAGAGACGCAAGTAGAGGAGGACGTGGACAACAAAACCATGTCTCGAGGACGAGGACGAGGACGAGGAAGAAGAGGCGGTTACAACTACCGTCCGAACGTTGACAAAAGAAACGTTCAATGCTATAATTGCCACAAATATGGGCACTATAGCAACGAGTGCAGAGGTATCCCAAATGAAGTAAATGAAAGTTCTAACTTTGCAGAGAAAGAGCAGGTTGAAGGAGAATCGTTGATGCTAATGGCACACAACTCAACCTATCAAAATCAAGATGTGTGGTTTCTTGACTCTGGAGCCAGCAACCATATGACTGGCAGAAAAGACTTGTTCACTGAACTTGATGAGAAAGTTCATGGAGAAATCTCATTTGGTGACCTCTCTAAAATCTCTGTCCAAGGAAGAGGAGATGTCATGATAAAGCAGAAGAATGGAGATCATGCTTTCATCTCCAATGTTTATTATGTTCCAGACATGAAGACAAACATCCTAAGTCTCGGACAACTCTTGGAGAAAGGCTATCACATTAGTCTTCAAAATATGCAACTCACCATCACAGATGCTCGAGGAAAGCTGGTTACTCGAGTCCAGATGACGAAGAATAGGATGTTTCCTCTCGCAATTCATCATGATACGCCAAAGTGTCTGACAGCCATCATCAACAACAAAGACTGGTTGTGGCATCTCAGGTATGGACATCTCAATTTTGAAAGTTTAAAGCAACTGGGAAGTAAGAAGATGGTGAAAGGATTGCCAAATATCCATCACCCAAATGAGATGTGTGAAAGCTGTGTTCTTAGCAAACAACACAGAAATAGCTTCGGAAAGGAGGCAAATTGGAGAGCAACCATGCCACTTGAGCTCGTTCACACAGATGTGTGTGGTCCATTGACGCCAGTATCAAATGGACAGAATCAATACTTCCTTACATTCATTGACGACTACAGCAGGAAGACTTGGGTCTATTTTCTAAAAAGGAAGTCTGAAGTGTTTGGCTACTTCAAAGAGTTCAAAACTCTTGTGGAGAAGCAAAGTGGCTATCATATCAAAGCATTGAGATCGGATCAAGGTGGAGAATACACTGCAGGTGCTTTCCAAGAGTTCCTAAAGCAACAAGGAATCAGACATCAGTTTACACCAGCTTATACTCCTCAGTTAAACGGTGTAGCTGAAAGGAAGAATCGAACAATCCTTAACATGGCCAGAAGCATGTTAAAGGATAAAAACATGCCTAAAAGTTTTTGGGCTGAAGCAGTCTTGTGTGCGGTATATCTACAAAACAGATGTCCTACGAAGAGTCTTGATACAAAGACACCGCACGAAGCATGGAGCACTCACAAACCAAGTGTCAGCCACCTTAGAGTTTTTGGCTCTATTGCCTACATCAAAGTCCCAGAAGCGAGAAGAACCAAGCTTGAAGATAAAGGAGAGAAGTGTATCCTTGTTGGATACGGTGACAGAACTATGGGTTATCGGCTATATAACCCCACCACCAAGAAAGTAATCTTCAGCAGAGATGTCATTTTTGAAGAAAATGAATCCTGGAATTGGGATCAAACTAAAGCTTCCAGAAGCGCGGAGTTGATACCTGAAGAAGAGACAAGAGAAGTGGCTACAGAGACACAAACACCCAGAGATCAGCAAACACCTCAACGTGGTTCCCCTTCACCACAAAGGTATGATACTCCATTACCAATTGATCGTGATTTCTCAGATATGAGGCCTAGAGGAACACGCAGTCTAGAAGATCTGTATGAATATACAGAACAGGTGGAAGAAGATCTTACTCTGTATTGTCTGCTGATGACAAGTGATCCAGTTAGCTTTGAAGAGGCTAACCAAGAAGGAAAATGGAGAAGTGCAATGGATGATGAGATTCGATCCATTGAGAAGAACAAGACGTGGGAGTTGACTAATCTCCCAAAAGGCAGGAAAGCTATTGGAGTGAAATGGGTCTACAAAACCAAAAGGAATGCGAAAGGAGAAGTCCAGAGATACAAGGCAAGACTTGTAGCAAAAGGCTATAAACAAAAGGAAGGAGTTGACTACGGAGAAGTCTTTGCGCCAGTTGCCAGACTAGAGACCATCGGATTGCTAATATCATTAGCAGCCCAGAAAAGTTGGAAAATCTACCAACTTGACGTAAAGTCAGCATTCCTGAATGGCTTTCTTGAAGAAGAAATCTATGTGGAACAACCACCTGGATATGTGAAGAAAGGAAAAGAAGATAAAGTGTGCAGACTGAAGAAAGCCTTATATGGTTTGAAGCAAGCGCCTCGTGCATGGAATATGAGGATTGATGATTACTTCCAAAAGAACAGATTTGAGAAATGCCCGTATGAGCATGCACTATATATGAAGAAGGAGATTGACGGAAGCTTGTTATATGCATGCCTATACGTTGATGACTTGATCTTCACCGGCAACAATCCAGCCATGTTTGAAGATTTCAAGAGGAGGATGGTAAAAGAATTTGAGATGACTGACATTGGTCTAATGGCTCATTTTCTCGGTATTGAAGTTGTGCAAAGCGAAAAAGGTATCTTCATCTCTCAGAGTATCTATGCAAAAGAAATTCTGAAAAGATTTGGTATGGAAAAATGCAATCCTGTCACAACTCCAGTAGAAACAGGATTAGAGTTAAGAAAGAATGAAAGGGGAGATGTTGATCCAACCTATTTCAAGAGCTTGGTTGGAAGCCTGAGATACTTGACGTGTACCAGGCCGGATATACTTTATGGAGTTGGACTAGTCAGCAGATACATGGAGACTCCTGACCAGTCTCACCTGAATGCAGCAAAGAGGATACTCAGGTACATAAAAGGTACTCTTAATGATGGTATTTTATATACCAGATGTGAAGATTGCAGGTTGATTGGCTATTCAGATAGTGATTGGGGAAGAGATCTGGATGAACGTAAAAGCACCACAGGTTTTACGTATTTTATGGGAGATACAGCGTTCACATGGTCATCCAAAAAGCAAGCCATTGTGACATTGTCATCATGTGAAGCTGAGTATGTTGCTGCCTGCTCAGCTGTTTGTCATGGTATCTGGATCAGGAATGTGTTGCAGTACTTAGGATTTCCACAAGTTAATCCCACAGAGGTCTACATTGACAATCAGTCAGCGATTGCACTAGCAAAGAATCCAGTATTCCATGAAAGAAGCAAACATATTGATACGCGGTATCATTTCATCAGAGAGCATGTGAAGAATAAAGAGGTGGAACTAGTCTCTTGCAGGACATATGATCAAGCTGCTGATATTTTCACCAAGCCGCTCAAACATGATGTGTTTGAAAGACTAAAGACAATGCTTGGTATGACGAAACATGGAGAGTCAAGTTTAAGGGGGGATGTTGAATATTAAACTTGCCAGTCACTTTCAGCAGCTTCAACTGACTTCTAGAAGCTGATATTGTTGACCACCTCCACCGTCCAAACTCATCAACCACCATCTCCCAACTCTCTTCTTCCCAACTGCCATCTCCCAACTTCAAGTTTGAATTTGCTGGTTTTGCATTTATTTTTGTTTGTCTTTAATCTCATCTCAGTTCCCTATATAAAGGGACTCAGATTGTCTTGTAAAATCAGTGGAGTGGTGTAAGAAAATTTCAAGAGAGAAATAAAGAAAAGCTTCTCCGTTTTTTTAGTGTTACAATCTCTCTCAGAGGTGCACCACAAGTGACCTCAACATTACCATTCCACCAACAGTTGGGTCCTTCACTCCTCTCCTGATCTCTCAAGTTGTGTACTCAATAACATTTCAGTATCCGACTTAAATGTGGACTGAGGACACCTTGTACATGGTACAAATGTTTGTGAGAGATTTTGGCAAGTTCCTTATGATCATTCAATTCAATTCTCTCACATTGATTTGGGCACCCTCTTCTCTTTCACATGAAGCCATTGTTACGGGTGAACTAGTTTCGACGACATGATTAATTAAATAAAATGTATGTCACCCTCTAACTTCATTTAAAAAACTCAAGATCCTAATAGTAACAAGATAGACAATTAAGTTTAGGTTAGGTGTACACTAGCTGCATCTTCCATCCAAATCATGGCACGTATGTTTGAAAGTTAAGTTTGATTGGCTTTTCTTGTCTTATACCGTAATTTGAAGAAGGTTGTAATCCATGACAATATCAAATGTCTAAGATATTGTCACACTGAATCAGCACGCCATTGTAGATAGATAAAATTTAGTCTAGTAAGTATTAAGAGTGATGATGAGGATACTTGTTTAATGTGGTTCGGTATTAAGATCACTCATTCAACCAGATAATATCTCAAGTTCGAGTTGTCCATATTAAAAAAAATAATAAAAAAAAAGGAGTGATGATGAGTTAAAACACAGTAAATGAAGGATAGAGAGGGGGTTGGGGGATGTTTTGTAAGTATGTGAGTGTCTGTCGTGAGAATGACTGCTCTACATTGGGAAAGAGTTAGGGGGTCTCTTAGTTCTCTGTAATGCTTTGAACTGACCACAACATTTCATTCTGTTTAAGGAAACGCCATCATGCCATTTGACACCCAGACATTGTCGGGAACATGCAAACTATCAGATTTTGGGAAAAGCAACCAAACACCCTTCAAAACAACTCCGTCTCTGTCTTATCATTGACATGGAAACCATGTCAAGTGTGTCACTGTGTCAAATGAATGATAGAGATTTCTTTTTCATTCATCTTATTAGCTTAGCTCAGATATCTTCCTCTGCAAACTTTTTATTAGGTTTTCATTTTTTTAGATATCAATCACTATTGTAAATTTGTACTGACTTTTAGAGGAATGCTGCATTTGTGTAAAATTTGTTGCTCATACAAAAAATTTTCATTTGGATTATTATTTATATTTGATGTTTCTGCGGAGCAGCTGATCATCTCATTGTTTACATATGTCTTTGTTATATTATTTATTGGTTGATAATAAGTAATTTCAGGCAAGCCTATTATCAATATGTAAGATGTTTGGCCCAAGTAACCAACCATATATATGAAAAATTCTCAATGAAATGATGCACTGGCTAGCAAGAAAAGAAAGGCTATTGGGGGTTTCAGGATATCATGAATGTAAATGGGTATACTACTTGTCAGATTCACCGGTTGCTTTAAATGTTAAAGAGCCAGAAATTGAAATTAATTAATGTGTCATCATGTTTGTTAATTTTTTCTTTTTTTACTTTATTACTTTATTACTACCTTTTCCTTAGAGTTTAAAATGGTGAATTGAGCGTTGGAACTTGGTTCCAATAATGACATGATATCATCATTGTAATAATGCAAAATGTAATATGAATATGTGGAAAAAGACTTGTCAAAAAAGTTAGGGAAGTCAAATTTGTTCATACTGTGTGGTTGTAGCTAGATATTGATTTCCATGAACTAACAATTGTTCTAGTCATCAAACAATAGAGCTGTGCTTTTTTGGAACATATGATCTAATCTCTACTACCTTTTCCCCATGTGTAGAGTGCATTCAATACATATGATGCCAATATCACACGAATGGCTTGACATATGGGTTAATTTTAATTACAGCCTAGTAGATTATAATAGTATTAAGATCATGAAAAACAGATGTGATTTTATTTTATTTTATTTTTAAAAAAATTGGGGTCCCTATAAACTGGTTTTTCCTGTTCTTTAATTTTTAGATCAGCTATTTATTAAAAAGAAAAAAAGAATATTTAGTTTTATTAGCATTACTTGTTTAGACCATCAATATATATATATATATATATATATATATTTTTAAAGTATTGTAATTCTAAGTTCTAACATGGAATGAATCAGGGATTTGCCAAAACATGTCAATATCGAACGCTACATGTGCAGTTTAAATATCTATTCATATAATATTGGAGTTGAAAACTCTTAACACATACTTATAGAATGTACGTATAGTGAAACTCGAACCAAGAGGAGAGGGTTGATAAGTATTATACTATTGACAAAACCGGAAACCATGCACCATCATGCAATCTTACTTATTCTCATATATATTAATTATATTATAAATTAAGTATCTCAGTTTAATTGTTTATGATGTTTACTGTCTTCCTAACAAGTCTCACTTAGCTTATTTTGGTTAGGCAGCTTTGCAAACCAGCTTGCTAGCTAGCCGAAGTATATATATATAGACCCTTTATATATTATCATCATCATCTTCTCATCAGCTTAGATTATTGTTTCTCATATCTTCCATTCAAGAGCACCATGAGGTTGGTTTCTGATGATGTTTTAATTAGTAGAATTAATAACCACAAAACAAAAACCATCCACACTAGAGCACTTTAACTTCTCGTTTTTAAATTGAATCAACTCTTTTTGTTGTTAAGTTACAGTTAACCTAACTGCAAGAACATCATACCACCACCACCACCAACAATAATAACTATAGCAAAGAAGAAAAAACAAAAAAATAAAAATAAAAATAAAAGAAACTCAAAGACGAGGTAAAATAATAACAATAATAATAATGAAAAAAACTCTCTGCTGAGCAATTAAAACTCAAAACAAAGTCATCATTAATAAACTGTAAAACGGGAAAAACAACTGCCAAATATAGTGGGAATTAATACGGAGTTCGAGAGTACATTAGCTGCGAAATCTAACAATATTGAAGCACCTTCTACCAATCTTATGGTTTTTTTTTTTTTTTTTTTTTTCATGATTTACTTGAATTTAAACTAGTAAAACATAAATGCAGCTTGTAATGATCACTAAGTAGTGTGTAATGGAGGGCCAACTCGAGAAGTAATGGCGGTTGCATAAACTGCAGAGGAAATTTGTCTAAGAGTAGCCTAAACGAAGCTCCAAATCTAGATCCTGATCTTTTGAGTCACTGATCAGATCAATCTCCAAGTCCAACCTAACAATCTCAGCTGGCTTCTTTGTAAGCTCTTCTTCAGTGAAATAATTGAATTGATTGATCCCGAGAAAACATTTAAAACTCTTGTTCTTGTTGGTTAAATCTGAGCCTTCTGGGCTAAGAGGATCATCAGTTAGGGTACCATATTTCTTCAATCCAGTTGAAGAAACAGAAGATGGAGAAGATAAAGAAGAAAGATCAGGTGGAGAGACCAGAGAAGGCAACGTACCGGTGAACGAAGGAGAAACCGGAGGTGGAGTTGAGAAATTAGGGTTAGGGTTAGGGTTAGGGTTAATGTTAAGGTTGAGGAAAGGGTACTGACCATGATCTCTTGGAGGTGACTGTCTCAATCTGGCTCTGGCTCTGTCTCTTCTATGAACATTCATGTGACCACCAAGAGCTTGAGCAGATCTGAATTCTCTTTTGCAGAAGCTACATGTGTAAGATCTTGGTGGCCATGAGAACCCAGCAAGATAATCTTCTCCATAGCTACTCTGGGTGTTAGTACTACTGTTCCATGAATCTATAAGCTTGTTGTTGCAATCTCTAATGGCTTTACTGCCAATTCTGTGGTGGTCTTTCAAGCTGTTTCTCTCCATGCTTTGCTTTTTGGTTTAGTCAGAAAGCTAGAAAGATCAAAGAGACAACAGAAGTCTAGCTCATATCATTTCAATTATAAAGAAGGAACGAACATTAATAAAGAAATAAAAAAGCCCCAATGATATCTCTGAAAAGTGAAGAGAGAGAACTGACCTGAGAAATATGTTGATGAATAGATTTGGGTTTGGATTTGGGTTTTCTCTCTCTAGTTATTAAAATTGCAGAGAGAGCTCATAAAATTCTAAACCAGAAGCTGAAAATCTCATTGGAGGGTAACCTGCAGCAGCAAAGTCATATATGCTTGTCACTACTTTCTATACAGTGAACCTCGTTTTGCAGCTTATAAGACTTCTCGTCGTATATAAACTGATCATCGATTTAGCACATGTTCTCTTCCAACATTTATAAATAAAAAGATTCTTATCATATTATGCATGATGTATGTACATCATGGTACAGTAGTGAACCCATCAATTCAGTTTTGCAATGACTGTACATGAATCTAATAAATTTTAGTCATTTATGAACTTTTTATGTGTTTGTCATAATTCTAGCTAGTGGATGAAATTATATACATCAATATAGTTGCAAGGTTCGAATTGCAAGTCGTTCCTGTAAACTGTAGTGGGAGTTGACTATATCAGATATTTAGATTTAGAAAAAAAATATGGAAAACCTACCAGTTTTTATAATATTTATGTTTTTTTTTTAATTATAAATATTATCTAATTATTGGATTTATATCCAAATAATATTAACTATTCTGTAACATCATAAATTTGTAAACGATATCAAATATTGATTTTGAATCTTAATTACATGAGTATAAGATGGGCACTCCGTTAAATGAATTTGAAAACTTGTCTCATTATGATTTGATTCTTAGCCAATTGTCATTGACATAATGACATTTCATCAAGCTATTGAGAGGTTAACTTCCTCATGACACTATTTTTTTTTTTTTTTGACATGCTATTTGAATCCACTACTAAAATGAAAAATAAATAATAAATAAAATTCAGCACAAAAATTAATGTTGTCATGTCCCACAAGTGTCATTGATCATTAACAAAGTACTAACTAATAGTAAATACATATTATGATCATCATGCTCGTCTATCGATATCACTTAATTAAGGAGTACTATAAACTGCAATTAATCTCAAACTCCTGCACTAGCCGGCTAACTGTTCATCCATGTCAAAATTGAATGAATCCAATCTCTGAAACTGAACTAATTTGAGATGCATCAGCATGAATAAAGACAGGTTCTTGAGAACAACTCTAATTATTATAGCTAACACTAATTATCTCCATTAATATTTATGATGTTTTTCTTTTCTTCCTTATTAGTTTATAAAATGACGTGGTAATTTCTATTTATCATGCATCTCAGATACAAGGTTTTATATACATATAACTGATTTCTTTCAGTAGGACAATCTAATATTAATTTTATTTTTTTAAAGGAAAGTTAGTTTTTATTTATTTATTTATATGTAAAATTTTAAGAAAATAAAATAGATCAAAAGGTTATATACATATTCTTAAATCTGTATACACACACAATATGTCTTATATCAATTTAATCATATATCCCAACAAGGAAAAACAATTAGTATAAAACTTTTAAATCTCCAAAGTACAACACTACAACTACAAGTACACTCTTAAAATTCTCTCTAATCAAATTGGATTGTCCAAATAGTTATTAAATCTAGAAAACCTACCTATAAATACAATTATTATTAATTACTAATCTATAATAAGAGTTTAATATAATACACAAGATGAGTTGACTCAATGGTATGCCTCTCATATCCAAACCAATAGGTTGTAGGTTCGAGTCTTTCTCCCTCTCCAAATCCTGAATTATTGTTATATATATTTTTTAAATAAAATAAAATAAAATAAGAGTTTCATATAATATAACATTGCATATTTTTTGTTGATATTCTATCCATAACACGGTAACTCGAACCTACAATATTGCCCGGCTGAATGAGCTTCCTCTTACATCAAGCCACATTGGGTGGTAGTATTACAACCCTCTGACATCAAGGCACATTGGGTGTGGTATTACAACAGTACTTCATCTTAAAATGTTAACAAAATTTTACAAATTTTTTTTACAAAAATTAGTATTAAAGATGTTGTACTTCGTGTACAGATATAGCTCCAACCAAAAGGCAAGGAAGAGAAAAATTGCATTAACTAGTTGATTCCTCACAGAAAATATTTGCATCTGAAGTGGGTTTAGAACTAAAGAGTTGGGTGTGGCAATTGGTGCATGCAGTACTCTAGTGCTAGCACCAAGTAAGTACATCGTTTCACTCATAAAATAAAAAAAATAAAAAAATAAAAATAAAAAATAAATAAAAAAATAAAAAAAAAAGTTTTGATTAAAGAATCTGACTATTCAAGAAAACTGAAGGATATCTCAGTGCATCCGAGATTTAGTTTTCCATTTTATAGTTAGAAAGAGAGAAAGTTTGAAGAGAGAATTGGTGTAGACAAAAGATCCTGCTTGAATTAGTCGAGATTTATCGAAACACTAATGGCCAATAAGGTGGGTGCATGGTATGCTACAAATGGCCGTGATTTTTTAAGGTTCTACGGCCGAAATTGCAGGTTTTACCCGCAGTGTAACAAGTTGCCGTCTCTTGTACTCATCATCACTACTACACATGTTTTTATTAATGAATGTATTACCATGTTTATGTATGACAAAAAAGACAGAACCGAAAGATATTGTGTAGACCAAATTAATTATGGATTGTTTTATTAGCTGTTAATTAGGCTGATTTTCACAAGACTTCGCTCTCTCTCTCTCTTTCTCTCGACTCAATCGACTTTTCTGTCTCATCAACTTTGAATTTTGGTTGTAATCATCTTTAGCTCGATCCCCTCCGCTCCACTTCCACATCAATCTCGATCTAAATATTTTTCTCTTTTTACTATGGAAGCTATAGAAGAAGCACATGGAAACCATAAAAAAATAAAAAAATAAAAAAAAAATAAAAAAAATAAAAAAAATAAAAAAGGGATTGAAATTTGTTGGTTTGTCAACAAGTGCAACAAGTATCAACTCTTTTCAGTGTTAATTACGGTAGAGGTTGTGATTGGCGGATGTGGCTTCACTCTTCACTGGCTTCATTGCTATCTCGAGACCTTTTATTTTATTTTTTTTAAAGCAAAAAATATCATACAGTATTAATTACAATTTTATTGATCTGCACATGAAATTACTTATCAGGATAAATAAAATTTTAAGTAATTTATATATATATATATATATACATATATATTTTTTGTTCTAAAAATAATTTAATACCTTAAAATAAACTTCTTCTTTTTTCTAATATTACAAACCCTTTATTGTTATAAGCCATGGCCTTGATTTGATATATATCAAATTTAGGTTTCATATATATATATATATATATATATATATATATATTTAAGTTGGGTGATGGGTTAGCTTAACCCATTTAATAATTTTTATGGGACAGACGAAGCAATTATGGAAATCAAAAGAAAGAATTGAAGCATTTTTCATTTATTGCATTGCAATTTGAACATACAAATGTGATTTTTGAACGGATTCAATATAGCATTGAGCCAATTTTGACGGACTAAAACCTAGTCCAAGACTAAACCAAAACCCAAAACCAGGATCTAACCCAACCCAAGACTATTTTTGAACTTGAAGTCAATGATTTACCACTCTCTCTATGACTCTTATGTACTGACTACTTATTATAAACACAGAGAGTATATTTAAAAAATGGTTTCGGTGCGTTTAGTACTCATATGATCAGTAGGCCCAATCCAGCCAAAACAGAGTCCATTTCCCCAACTTTTACCAGGCCATAATGGGACATGCTTGTGCCATTGGTTGCAACACCACATATAATATGGAGGAAATCTTTTGAAATTGGCATTGATTAACAAAAGGGTTTCAATTAATATGATCAAATTGACATATTACTGTGAATTATGATCCTAGTTAAAGAAAACAGAGTTATTGAATTGTATAGACTCATTACAGTCATCAATTGTCAGTGCATGCACCAGAAATTTGAAGCTTGAGAAATTCCAATTCCATCTCCAATTCAAAGTTCTTCTGTCTCTCATTCTCCAACTCCATTCTCAGCCTCTCAGTGAGCTGCACCAATTGATCCTCTCTCGTCACTTCCCCACCAAACATCGCTATCATATCACCAACCTGTTGCCTCTGTTCATCCAAACTCTTCCTCAGAGTCACCAAGCCCCCCACCACTGTCTCTCTATCAAAATCACTTCCTCCACCTACACACACACTCTCACTCTCTTTAATTTCAATATTTCCAGCTTCAATTTCTGCTTGATCATCCCCAGCTGCGCCTGGTGAACCAGAATTCGAGTCTCTAGAGTTATCCGATTTCTGGTCCTGAATGATGGTTTCACCGCCAAAACGAACCTGTTTCACTACGTTGTCGTCCCATTTATCGGATTCACTCTGTTTCTCTGTTGACTCTGTTGGGAATACTGGGTCGAGCTCGAACCCATCTTCATTAAAATTCCACCCACTGATCCTTCTCTGTTTTACAATTGGAGTCCCAGAGTCACTCTCAGGATCTTCTTCTTCTCCACCATCAACACTGCCATTTTTGTGTACAATCCTGGTTTCTCTGAACCTATCTTCAACGGTAGGCAATCCACTCAAAACGTACTTGACAAGAAAATCAGATCCCTTACAGTTCCTGAAGAAAGAATGCTTCAATAGCTTCTCAGCAGAGGGTCTCTTTGAAGGATCCTGATCAAGACAAGAACCCACCATGTCTTTAAAAGCCTTTGAGAATTTCTTGTCCTTTTGATTATTGCTTTTCTCGTAATCAGATAATCGAATCCGTTTGGTTATTTTCATGAGCAGAGACTTTGAAGGAGGAAGATGAGACAGAGGAGGCCTACCATGAGCCAATTCCAATGCTGTTATACCAAAAGACCAAATATCAGCCTTCAAACTATACCCCGTATGTGAATGTATTACCTCCGGCGCCATCCAGTACGGCGTCCCCGCCACGTCAGTCAGCATCATCCGCGACGAGGACGAGGACGACGCCCACCCCCCCTGGCCGGTGTTCGGCTCGTAAATTGAAGCTGAGACGCCGAAATCGGCAAGCTTGATTGACCCGTTAGAGTCTATGAGAATGTTACCGGCTTTGATGTCTCTATGTAGATGGCCTTGTTTGTGAAGATACGACAAGGCGTTTAGGGTTTCTTTCAAAACAACGGCGATGCATGGCTCGGATAAGCCGTCGGGAAACGATGAAGATATTATGGACTGTAGAGAGCCACCGGACATGAAAGGCATGACGACCCACAAACGGCAATCGACGGTGAAAGAGCAGTGAGCGTTGAGGATGTTAGGGTGCGAGAGAAGCAACATGGTCTTGCTTTCACGTCGGATGATGTCAAGATCGGCTCTTGATTGATCAAGGTCAATGGCCTTGATTGCAACAACAGTTGAGTTCATCGGAACACAAGCGGCTTTGTAGACTATAGCACTGACGCCCACACCGATCTCGTCAAGAATCTTGTAGGAGTTTGAGTCTAATGGGTATTGAATCTTCTTCTTGCTGCATTCTTCTTGTTCTTGAGCCATGATAGCAAAACTGTGGAGATGGGTTTTTTTTTTTTTTTTTTTTTCTGGGTTATGGTTGATTTTCGTGACAAGTAATGGACTTGGGGTTTTAATTTCTTGAAGTGAGGAAAGCAGAAAAAGTAGGGTTTTAGGCGGTTTTCTTGTGAGATTTGAAAGGGAAAGAACTGTTACAGCGGTGATATGAGACGATGCATGTGAATTTCAAGTGCTTTTTGTGTAGACTGTAGAGTGATATCGAGGCGGTCCGCGGTTGGGGTGATTTATTAGAGCATTGTATTTTAGGGAAGGGATATAATCATTTCCTCCCCTGTAGTTTGATATATTAAACACTTTGTCCCCTCTAGTTTTAGTAATGACTATTTTTCCTTTGAAAACTAAAATATTAGACATTTTACCCCCTCTAGTTTTAGTAATAGCCATTTTCTCCCCTAAAAACCAAACTATTAGATATTTTACCCCCTGACAGTTAGAAAGTCTGTTAGTCAATATCTTTGACCATCAAAAAATCAATTAAAAGACATTATTACCCTTAAATACATTAGTTATGTCCCATAATGGCACCACTAATTGTTTTTAAAGAAAAAAAGAATCAGAAAAAAAAAATTAAACTAATAAAAGTATTTAGAAAAAACATAATTGAAAATAAAAAATTATAAATTTAATTAAACTTTAATAAAAAAAAATTCGATATTTCAATAAAGAAATATTAATGTTTTTTACATTATTTTTACATTAATTAAAAATTTTAATTATTTTTACATTTCACTCTTTATATTAATGTTTTGTAAATGAAATTTTTTTTTTCATTTCATTCTTTATATTAATGTTTTTAAAATAAATTATTCAATATTTCAAAAATATATATTAATATTTTTTACATTATTTTTACATTAATTAAATTTTTTTGATTATTTTTATATTTCATTCCTTATATTAATTTTTTTAAATGAAATTTTTATTCTTACATTTTATTCCTTATATTAATGTTTTTTAAATAAATTTTTATTTGTACATTTAATTCTTTATATTTATTTTTGTTTAAATAATTTTTTTTATTAAAGTTTAATTAAATTTTATAATTTTTATTTTCAATTATTTTTTAAGAAAATACTTTTGTTAGTTTAATTTTTTTTTTATGATTTTTTTTCTTTAAAAACAATTAGTGGTGTCATTAAGGGGCATAACTAATGTATTTAAGGGTAATAATGTCTTTTAATTGATTTTTGACGGTAAAAAATGTTGACTAACGGACTTTCTAACGATTAGGAGGTAAAATGTCTAATATTTTGGTTTTTAGGGGGAAAAATTGTCAGTACTGAAACTAGAGAGGGAAAATGTCTAATATTTTAGTTTTCAGGGGGAAAAATGGCCATTATTGAAACTAAAAGGGACAAAATGTTTAATATTTCAAACTATAAGAGGGAAAATGATTATATCCCTTTGGGGAAATACCCCCTTTAGTCAAAATAAATAAATAAATAAATAAACAGGAGATTTATTTTTTTTATTCAAGATTAGTATTTTTATTGTTTCTAACCTACAATTGACTATGGAGACTAAAATACCCTTCATTTTCCCATTTTTCATTATTTTCTTTAATTTTCTCTTTTTGTCTGAATTTACCTCTTCTCTCTCTTTTGGTCAAAAACATTTTTTTTCTTCCTTCTCTCTCTTCCTTCTTTATCTCTCTTCAATCTCTCTCTCTCTCTCTCTCTCTCTCTCTCTCTCTCTCTCCACCAGAAACAGTCTCTCTTCCCAATTTTCTCTCTTTACTAGATACGGTTTGCTGATATTTTTTCCCATTTTTTGTTTGAAATTATACCTCTCTTCAATCTCAACTTGAAACAAAATCCCATCTCTTTAAAGAACCCATTTATATTTGAAACCATTGTTGTTGGAAACAAAATCTATGTAAAACACCATTGTTGAAGCCCAAACATTATTATGTGTTCAAACCCCTTTAATTCGGATTTGGCTTCGCTTGTCACGGATTCGGCAGTGTTTGTCACGGGTCTGGCTTCGTTTGTCATGAATTTGATGTAAGACAAAGGAGGAATCATGGCACATGTGTTAGGATTATGCTCAATAGCAAGAGTGTAATGTTGTAATTGACAATCTTTATCATATTAATAAAGTGATTTCTGGTTTAACAAATCGTATAACAATTATAGTTTAATATTATAATTGTCAAAGTAAATAATCATAAGGTCTAAAGACTATGGGAAAAGAAGAATTGTTCGTACATCTGGATATGTATGTGGTAGACACAATTCTTTAGTTAGTCTTGAATAATGTTCACAACTTAAGTTAAAGGTTGGGCACCTTTATCTTGTTAAAGTTGTAGAATTCTTTTGCTAGCATTTGAGTGGGATCAAATGAGATATGATGAGTCTAAAATCATCGGAGTGTCTTCGAGCAAAAGGATCTAGTGCACTGGGTGCATTGAACTGGATCACAATGAAAAGCTTTATCTAGAACCGTCAATAGATAATAGTCTTTTCATTATCAGGACAATCGGAGAGTCTATCTTAATCCTGAGATAAATGATGGACTTATGGTTGCAAGTGATATCATTTGAGTTATCAATGAGTACGATTATATCGCATAGTCTATCCTCGATAGTTTGGTGATATTCATTTGTTAATCGATAGAGGACTTCATTTATAGATATGAACATCGTGGCTCCATTTAATTAAATGAGAGTATAATATCATCATATGGATGTTTTGAGGTAATTGGATATTAAATCTCAACGTTGAGTTTTCAATAGTGTCTATTGAAAACATGGCTTCTGGACAAGTCAAAATATCCAAGTTCAAAACGTGGTCATATGAGTAAATATGGTAACTTGGAGAGTTATAGGCGGTCTATGAACTCTTGGCGATTACTTATATTAATCACGAGGATACACTATCTCCAATATGATTGTATAAGGTATGAATGAGGAGCATCTTCCTTTTTTATCTTAATTTAAGAGTTCAGTTTTAGCTCTTTAATGGAATGAGTTAAAATTAATGGATCGGACCTAAGTGAATCATTTGTTGATTGTGATTAGGTTATGTCTATTGAAGCTTAAATTTAGATGGCCCGCCAAGATCCCCAATCCACACGGACTTGCATGGATCACTTGATATATTCTACCGGACCAATTTAAGGGTCCATCTAGAATTGCATTTAATATATTAAGAATATAATTTGCACATTATTTTAGTAATGGGCTGCTCAATTATATTAATATATTAATAAAAGACATGTGAGCTTGTTTCTTTTAGTAAGAATGGGTCTGGTTCACATGTGGGCTTTTTATTTAAAGTCCAATGGATTAAATGAAATAAGAAAATAATATTTTGGCCCATTTACTCTAAGTGGGGCGGCAAGGGTTAGTTTAACCTAATATATTATTTTGTTTCATTGTTTTAATTAAATAAGAATTAATTAATTTATTAATTAATTGTTTAATTAAAGAAACAAATCTTTTCTAATCAGGAAATATATTTCCTAAAAGTAAAATTAAAAGACTTGTTTGATAAGGAAATAAATAATTAGTTTTATTTATTTAATCAAATAAGAAGTCTTTTTTATTTAGTCAAAATAAAAGAATAAAAGATCTATGAGTTGGATTAGGGTTTGATGTCTTAAAAACTAGATGGAAATTAGGGTGCAACATAAGCCTATGGTGGGCATGTGATTTCGGCAACCCTAGTTATTTCTAGGTTAGGATTTCGGCAACCCTAATAATAAAAGAAAAGAAGAAGCAAACTTAGGCCACCATGATATGGGTTCATGATACAAATTTCTTCTTCTTCTCAATTCATAAAAAGCTTTTTATTTTACTAAAACAAAAAGGAGTGTTAGATTATTCTTTGATAGTATACTATTTGCTTATTCATCAATAAGCTTGTGTATACGATATCGATCTAGGTTCACGCGAGTTTCGATCATTAGATTGAGAACTCAAAAGTGACCGGAATAATCTTAGTCATTCTTTTGATTGTTTTTGTGACTAACAAAGAAAAGAAAAGTTTGTTTTGTCCATTCACAGGTTTGCAATTCAAAGAAAAGGGAGACCACGCTCCTAGGTGATCCACGTTCGTGCTAGGATTAAAGATCTTGCGGATTACCATCGATGTAACTCAATCGGATCGACAAAAGGTATTCTACTTTTTGTTATTGTATATGTATGTTTAATTAATTGAAGGGTTTAAGGTTCATAAAGGAAAATTTTTAAAAGTCACTAAATCTAATTTTTAGTATCGCTTCTGCTGCGTGTACTTCTTTGGTATTTTTCCCAACAACATGCCACTACCGATGTCCTACGGCCCAACCGTGCCTAATTTCATATTCAGACGGTTTTGGGTGTTTCTTATTTTATTAATTTGAGTCTTTATTTCTTGTTTAGCAAGTTTATAAATTTCAGTTTGATTAGGAATTAAATTTAAGTTTTGGAAATAAATCAAACTTACCTTTTAGGTAAGATTTGATCTTTGTTTTTCTGTCAAGTTAGGAATCATAAATCTTAGAAAATTATGATTAGTTTTTATCTTTTCATGTTTTAGTCTTTTTAGGAATGTCGTATTCGAGTCGTATTAGGATTAGTTTATTATAAATAGTCTTATTATTTTCTATTATTGTAACTTTTTGTTAATCAATAAAATCGTTCTTTGGAACACTTTTTTGTTGTAGATTCGACATGCTCTTTGAGGATTCGAGAGCGCCGTTTTCTAACGTAGATTAGGGGATGATGGCCCCTGCATGGCAGTCCATGCTTGGGTAACTACCGGTCGTTGCGTCAAGGTTCGTCTGAGTGTGCCTCAGGGTTCGACAAAGCGATCATTCTTATTTCCGCCATACCCCACTGCATCAATTGCCATACCTCGTTGCGTCAATTGGTATTAGAGCTATCGAGTCTACCTCTGTGCTAGGCTCAACGTCCACGTATCACAACCAACTACCTTCTTAGCCACCAAATTCACCTTCCATATTTCCCCAAAAATAAAAAAATAAAAAAATAAAAAAAAATAAAAAAAGAGAGAGAGAAAAGAAATCGAAAAAAAAAAGAAAAAAAAAAGGTGTGTGATAATTCAAAGAATTCACAATCAACCTTAAAGACAGCCACACATTCTCAACCATCAAAGTCTCACGCACCTGAAGCCGCGAGTGGATTTATTTTCATAAGCAGTTCTCAAGGTTCAATTTTTAGTACGTTTTTTTTTTTTTTTTTTCAGACTCTGATTTCAGTTCTCAATGGGTTTCAAAGGTTCACTTAGTTACAAAAATTATTTTTCGAGCTATAATGATTATCAACCAATACTTAGATTTTTTTTTGGACATATGAAAACTGAAGAATTTATTAATTGGTTGGAAGAAGTTGAAGAATATTTTTAACTATTGAAGAATCACAGAAAGTCTGAAAGTTTTATGTGTAGAAGATTGTTTGAAAAACGATGGATTAATTTGGTGGGAAGACTTTCAAAAAGATCGAAATAGATTTGGAATTGATAGGATTCAATCATGGTCTGTCATGAAACAAGTAATGCAGGAGGAATATCTTCCGGATGATTATTTAGAAGATTTTTGTTATGCAGAAAATACAGTTGAAGATATTTCTTATGAAGTGGAAACTGTTAAAGGAATTGAAGACGATCAACTGATCTTAAAAGTTGAAGACTATAATCTAACAGTGGTTGAAGCACAACTGGAAGCTAAATCAATTTCCATTGAAAAAGTTTCTGAGGGTGACAACTTATTTGAAAATCCACACAATTTTTTCAGGGGTAATTTGAAGATTGCTTCTCTTCATTCGGATTTTGAAGATCCAATATTGTTCCTACCATCTAAAGAAAGTTCATTCAAGCCGGTAATTGACAAAGTGATACATCTCAGGTATTATCCACATAAACAAAACCTTGCCAAACTCGACGACGAGTTCTTTTTAAGAGGAGGAGAATACTATGTGGAATGAGAAAAGCTAGTAGTGAGGAATCGATGCCATCCAAATATCCGCAGGTGTCCAACGGCCCAAGCCGTGACTGATAGGCATCGTCAATGGCAAATAGCTTGGGCATCTTTTACATTTTGTTGGAGGATTACTATGGTGCCATTGTGGATTTGGGATGGACTACGAAAAGATTTTTCAATTGGGGTCTACCACTCCTACAAGACAAATAAGGGTTTTCTTTGTTTACTTGTCAATTCTCGTACGTTAACCGAACTCAAGGACGAGTTCTTTTTAAGAAGGGGTGACTGATGTAGGACAAAGAAGGAGGAATCATGGCACATGCCGCTACCGATGTCCTACGGCCCAACCGTGCCTAATTTCAGATTCAGACGGTTTTGGGTGTTTCTTATTTTATTAATTTGGGTCATTATTTCTTGTTTAGCAAGTTTAAAAATTTCAGTTTGATTAGGAATTAAATTTAGGTTTTGGAAATAAATCAAACTTACCTTTTAGGTAAGATTTGATCTTTGTTTTTCTGTTAAGTTAGGAATTATAAATCTTAGAAGATTATGATTAGTTTTTATCTTTTCATGTTTTAGTCTTTTTAGGAATGTCATATTCGAGTCATGTTAGGATTAGTTTATTATAAATAGTCTTATTATTTCCTATTATTGTAACTTTTTGATAATCAATAAAATCGTTCTTTGGAACACTTATTTGTCGTGGATTCAACATGCTCTTTGAGGATTCGAGAGCACTGTTTTCTAACGTAGATTAGGGAATGATGGCCCCTGCATGGCAGTCCATGCTTGGGTAACTACCGGTCGTTGCGTCAAGGTTCGTTTGAGTGTGCCTCAGGGTTCGAGAAAGCGATCATATTTATTTCTGCCATACCCCGCTACGTTAATCGCCATACCCCGCTGCGTCAGAATTCGAAGGTGTTTCTCCAGATCTATTCTTCTTCTTCTTATCATTTAAAAAAAAAGTCTTTTTTTTTATTATTATTTTATTTTTAAAGATTGGTGTTGTACTGTTGTTGTTTGAGATTAATGATGAAGATGTTTGAGATTGATGATGAACTAGGGAATTTTTGATGATGATGATGATTAAAAATAAAGTTAATTTTTTTCTCTAGATCTCTTCAAAGGTTTTTTTAGTTTTTTTATTTTATTTTATTTACTTTTTTATTTGAAGAGATCTGGATGGATATTCAAATCTTTTTTGGTATGCGAAAATCTGAAAATTTTCCAAATATATTCAAATCTGAAAAAATTTTCAAATTAAAATTTTCCAGATTTCTTTAAACACACCAGACCACCAATTAAACATACCATGTCAACCCAATTAAATATACCAGGTGTAAACCAATTAAACATATCAAGGCAAAACCAAATTAAACACATCAAGTCTAACACAATTAAACACACAAAAACAAAAAAAATTGTAGAAGAAGAAGAAGAAGAAGATGGAGGTTTGGGAAGAAGAAGAAGAAGAAAAAAGAAAAAAAAAAATTGAGAAAAAAGGTTGTTTTTTTTTATTTTTATTTTTTATTTATTATTATTTTTTTAAAGAAAATTAGTCTGTAAAAATCAAAATAAAAAAAAAAGGACAATTTTGTCCAAAAAGTGAATTTTTTTGATAAAAACAATCAAAACATCAATTCCGGATAAAAACAATAAAACTCATAATTTTTTGGTTACTTATAAATCTTACTCAATATTTTATATATAGTGTCTTTTAATCGGGTTATTAATCATATATATTTTTTACAACCTGTCACATTGCATGCACCTTCATTTACTTAATTACTTGGTTCAGGGACCCTTTAGATACCGAAAGTGATCCAACAGGGCTTGTTAATTAGATTTGCATCCCTTGAACATTAATTTTTCTATATTTTCCCTAATTAATTATGATTATAACAGTTGATAACACTATCTATCAAATTGCTTTTCAAAAGCATTGATTTCTGTTTAATAGGATTAAATAGCTTGATAGGAAGTGAAATTACTGTGTCCAATGTATCCAGCTTATACATTTTTTTTGTGCACTGTGAATGTGAAGAATCTAAATCTCATACAAACAATAGCTATGGATGAAGCAATAAGCACTAGAATCATGCAATTTTCTCACAAGTTCATGAAGCAATAGTAATTTCTCTTGCACTGATGAACTTCTATCATGATTCAAACCTGAGAGCCTTCAAACACAGTGACAAGAATGCAATGGAGAGACAGAGATAACAGGGCAACAGAAGGTGGAATACGCGCTTTATCCTTTCGCGATGTCATCCCTTCGATTACTGGATAATTCACTAGTAAGATATAAAATGAGAGGAAAACTTGCCCGAACATCTCGTCCCAACTCCTCTGAATTACCATTCTAGCGATTCCTCCGGCATATGAAATCATGTTCAATATGACCAAGGTAACTAATGGAGTTAGCAAATTGGCTGACATTTGGAAATTGAATTTACCCATTTGGTATAATCTAATTTTGTTCATCATCTGCCACTTTATCTGTCGGCAAGAAACTCGGTTGTCTCGTACCACAATGCTTCAGGATTGTGTCCAAAATTCCATAGGTGTAAGTAGTGATTGATTTTATCATCCAAAACCTTTGTTCATTCCACCATGTCAGGACTGAACCTCCTGTGATGAGAACTTCCTCTAAATGTTTCAACAGGGAAAATATAAAAACAGATGCAATCAGGAACCATTAACTTGAAACCTGTGTAGAAGACAAAGGGATGTTAGATGCTCAAAGAAATGTTGCTTGATTATCATATCCAAGACTTATAAATGTTTTATAACTACTATCAGTTTCTACGGAGTTACCTTGGGATATATTGGAATGCCATTCAAGAGACAAAGCTGAGGCACGGTAGCTAAACACCATAAGGGCAGCGAAAAGAGGGGCTGCAGTGCATAGTAGCCATAGCACATGGTTTGTAGCACAGACATTCTTGATAGGCCATATATAGGAGGACAGAACTTTGAGAGGGTTACTTCAAGCAGACCACAGTTCCATCTTGTACCTTGAACCAATGTGTCATTCAATTTTGTGGTAGCAGTACCCAAGAAGGCGGGCCGAGATGGATTACACAACACGGAATTCCACCCTTTGCAGTGCCAGAGGAATCCGGTAAAGTAATCTTCTACCATAGAGTTGTATAAGAATCCTATCTGGTCTTGATCGTGCAAACAATAAAGTTTATTTGACAACATAATCTAACATATAAATTAACAGCAATAGTAGATGCCGAATTTTATTGCTTGCCTGTTTTCCCCACAGAGTGTGTTCCTCATAGGTGCAAGAGGCTAAAAATTGGGCTTCTTGTTGCAGTGAATTTGACAAGGTCCCGCTATCAATAATGTTACGTTGGTTGCTAAGTTGAAGAGAGACAATGAACTCATTTGAAGTTCCAAAAGATTGTTTACCAAGACAACAAAATTAGCAGTTTCCTTTTGATAAGATGAATACAAGTTGAAGATTGCCAGCATTATTAAGTCTGAATAAAATGCTTTCTTATTAGGAGATTTCGCATACCTTTCTGCGAAACATTCCCATATAATGCTTCTCTCTTCATGTAAAAGCCTGTTCCAGACAACATTGGTCCCTGAAGTCCATCCATACCTGGCCATCTTATCTGAAACAGAGTCAAAAAATCCATTTCTCTGTCTATATAAAAGACCAATCAATCATAACAATTTACTTAATTTGTTTTATTGCGATTATTCGTATGGAAAATCAAGATCAACATACCACGCATGTTGTTCTCAAGTGGCTATCATAGATGTCACTCTTAGTAATTGTGTGGAATTTTTGAGGGAACTGAACGAAAGCCAGCGAAGGAGAGATTTTTGTATCAAGGTGAAAGCACATTGCTTGCCTGGCAGAGATTGGGTCATTGCAGTACATGTCACAATCTAATGCCAATATGTAAGGGGAGTTGCTTATTATGCTGGAGACCCTAAGCTGAAACAACAAATTAAACAACCATAACAATACTTTATATACTTCATGTGTGTTATAACAAAGAAAAAAAAAAAAGTGAAAGAGTTGGGGGAGACACAGATTATACAAGAACATTGAATGCTCCAGCTTTGAAATGGTGTGGATGAAATGGTGTTTTCTCGTGAGAAACGTACACGAGAAGAGGCATTTGAACTTGCTGATTAGTACCCTCATCAGCATCATTTATCACCTGAAATTATTTGAAAAACAAACAAAATTATTTGGAAAACAATAAAGTTACAAGCAAGTGTTCAATAGGAAACTATAGTGCATACCTCAACAATTGAAGGATGGTTTTGACCTCTCTTACAATCTGTTTCTTTGATCACAACACTTTCTTCTGCTCTCTTAATGTCCTCTTCAAACAGTTTATACTTCCTCTGCAATGATCAGTGTTAATGACAACAATTGTTTGGACAAAATAATAATATAGACTTATTGCTTTCATGGTTTTGAATAAATTGATGCAAGTGTTCATCAAACCCTGGATTTTCTCTCTTTCTTCATCATATTCCAAACTCAGATCAGCAAAGTAGGCCTTGGGGCACCTACTCTTTATTCCAAACTTACTACAAAATGGAAGCCAAGATCTTGAAAACAAACAAGCCTCTCTCATAGCTTGCAAAGTCACAGAAGAACTAGCATCATCAGAAAGATACACATGAAGCTTTTCTGGGGGATAATCCAGTGCCATAGCTGATAGGACTGTGTTCATCACCTCTAAAGGTGGCTCCTTCTTAGGGTCTGCCGTGCATATAAACACATCGATAGCTGGAAGTAGTTTGTTTTCGGGCAATCCCTCTGGGAAAATTTTACGAGAAACAGGCCGCCATAGATAAGCTTGGTGAAAGAGCCAAAGAAGAGACAGGAGCAGCTCTGAGGCAAAGACTAGAATGTGAAGCTTAGAGGGTGGTGTTGTTTGTAGAAAGGAACAAGTTCTATAGTAAAAATGTCCCAACAAAGCTATGATATACAGGAGAAAATACAAACGGTTGATGGTTGCTGATAGCTTTTGAGGTCTGCAGAGATGAAGAGGGAGAGACGATGACTCCATTAGTGTGCTTAAGCAAATTTATGATTCTTCTTCACAACATAATATAATAGTACAGTAGAAAGAATGAAATCACACATAGAACATCTCTTACAATTTACGAATCTTATTCTATTTTTAACTCTTTTTTGTTCTGCTTTCAGTTGGCTAATGAATCCAAAAAATGGTGCAGTGGATTCTGTTTTAAACACAAGACACTGAATTTGTTCTTCTCGCCTCTTCGAATTTTTATTTTATTTTTAATTAGAGAAAGACGATCCAAACTTGATACCTCAATTTCATTGGGAGGTGTGATTACCATCACACTATAGCATTAGATCTAGTGATGGCCACGGTTCGGTTTCGGTTCGATTTCGGTTTGAAACCGACGGTTTCGGTTTTGGGGGTTTCGATTTCGTGACCACCCAAAACCGAAACCGTAATCGGAAAACCGGTTTGGTAACGGTTTCTAACCGGCGGTTTTACGGTTTCGGTTTCGGTTTAAAAACCGACGGTTTTGGGTTCGGTTTCGGTTCAGTTTCGGTTTTTCAAAAAAAAATTCAAAAAAAGTGCCACGTGGCAGTTTCTGATTAGTCGATGTTTTTTTTTAAAAAAATTTTATAAAAAAACTTGCGGTTTAACCGCCGGTTTTTGACGGTTTTTGAAAGTACCCAAACCGAAACCGTAACCGGTTCAACCGGTTTCTGACCGGTTTTAAAACCGTCGGTTTCGGTTTCGGTTTCAGTTTTAGGACGGTTTTTAGAAGTACGGTTTCGGTTAAACCGTGGGTAAAACGGTCTGTTTAACCGAAACCATGACCACATCTAATTAGATCACAGAAAATACATCATTTTGCTCTCGTCGCGCGTCTGTCCAAATTTTTTTTTTTTTTGTTGGACTTTACGGAGTTATTTGAATCAGATAGCAATTTTATATTTCTAACCATCCCGAGGGCCGTGACTCAAAAGTGTCAGAAGATAAAATGGGAAGTAGAGGTGGCCATGGTTTCGGTTAAACCGACGGTTTTGCCCGCGGTTTAACCGAAACCGTACTTCCAAAAACCGCCCCAAAACCGAAACTGAAACTTGGCGGTTTCAAAACCAGTCGGAAACCGGTTGAACCGGTTACGGTTTCGGTTTGGGTACTTCCAAAAACCGTCAAAAACCGGCGGTTAAACCGCTGGTTTTTTTATAAAAAAAAAAATTAAAAAAAATCGACTAATCAGAAGCTGACACGTGACATTTTTTTTGAATTTTTTTTTGAAAAACCGAAACCGAACCCAAAACCGTCGGTTTTTAAACCGAAACCGTAAAACCGCCGGTTAGAAACCGTGTACCAAACCGTGTACCAAACCGGTTTTCCGATTACGGTTTCGGGTTTGGGTGGCCGCGGAACCGAAACCGAACCGTGGCCACCACTAATGGGAAGTCAATTGAATCACGGACATGTGTAAGAGACATCAGTAGGACAGTAGGTGTGATTCAAACATCCAATCACTCTCATTTTGTACAAGCATCTTGTCCCAATTGGATGTTGCCTACGTTCACGGTTCTTGTAATCCCACCGACAAAAAGAGTATATTTACTCGTCCCCTTAAAGGGGGTGTGGAGTATATTACCCCCTAAAAAAAAAAAAAAAACATAATATGTATCTGCTAGGGGTTAAAATTGTCGAGAAACATAATTATTAGAAAAACCATTGGAACAGAAAACATAGGAGATGTTTGGAAATCCGGATCGGTTCGGTAAAGTTTTTGTTTTCTATTTTTATTTTATAAATTTTATTTGAAAACAAGTAATTGATTTTCATATTTTAAGAAATTGAAAACAGAAAATGCGTCTGGTAGTAATAATTGAAAACAGTATTCTAAATTTTATATTTAATTATATGAATCAAATTGGGATTGAAAAAAAAAATTAAATAAATTAAATGAATCAAATAAATTAATTTTTTATAAATTTGGGACTAAAAATTAAAATAAATTAATTGAGAGAAATAAACCGATCTAGATGTGGATAGATAGATACCGTAAAAAAAAAAAAATTAAATAAAATTATTATTATAATAACCTTAAAAAATTAAAACCGTTCATAAAAATTTTATTATATAAATACATCTTATAGTATCAAAATGAGATAATTTTCAATTTTATAAATACTTTATATGTATATAAAAAATTAAAAATGACAGGATCCGCCCCGACTCCTATCTTGAATACGAGGAAATCCTGTGAGAATCTTGTCTTTTTCTTTCTCTGATGGGTTTGAGTTTGAGATTTACACTCCAAACACCTACATACTCTATACCCAATAAGGATCAAAACCCTTATAGTTCATTAACTTAATATTGGCTAACCACAATCTGATTTGTAAAACAAAACTATTTTGAATATGTTTCTATATCTCATTCTGAATTCTGAATCTCTTTCTAAATCTCTTTATAAAACTGTATCTTTTCTATCTTTTACCGAATTATTTATCTCTTCCTGAAACTACTCAGGATTTAATCTGAAACTGTTCTGTAATCTGAACCTGTTCTGTAATACAAACTGACAGCTAACTAAATATCTTTTCTGTAAATAAAACTCATTTTCTATAAATCTATAGTAAAATCTTCATTTCCTTTTATAAAACAACTTACAAACTTAAAATCAAATAATTCTTTTCTTTAACAAACCTTAAACATTCTTTTTAGCAAATCTGATATATATAAATCATTTGCAAAACTGTTTTATATAATAATATATTACTGTATAAAAAGGTTTGCTCTAATCAAATCTTTGTTGCTATAAAACTTTACAAATTTGTAATAAAGCTATTAAAAGTATCTTTGAATGTTTAACAAAGAAATCTCTTTTCTCTAAAAATATTTAATGGTAAATCAATTACTTCTGAATTTTTGATTCTCAAATATCTGATGTAAATTTGATAATCTCTTTTCTTTTTCTACTGATCGTAATTAGTATAACATATAATATATATAATCTGAAAATCTATACCAGATTAGTACCTAGGGGAAATTCTGTCATACGTGTCCCTGATCTCTGTGGGTTCACGAAGAGCGGGGGACAAACATCTGTTATACACGTGCAGAGTGACTCTGACTTTGACTAAACATTTGTCATACACGTGCAGAGTGACTCTGACGTTGACGTACACATGTGCATAAAGCCCCAAAGACCAACAATCTGAATCTATTCTGCTGGGGACGGGTACACTGGGGATGGGGACGGGTACACATCTTCTGTTTGAAATCCCTTTCTAAACATATATATATATATATTTCTTTATAAATATTTTTTCTCAAAACATGCATAAATATTCTTTTCTTTTCTTTTCTAAAAATCTCATAAATAACTTGAATCTGAAATTCTATTCTGAAAACTGTCTGAAATACTGAAAATCTATTTTCTAAATAATTTATTTTTATTAATCTTCTAAATAATTAATCTAACATATAATTATAAAATAAATAACTTTTAATAATAAGTATCTACTCATAGTGCTCTGCTTAAGTCTGCTTCTAGGATTAGATTCCCTTCTTGATTCATCTATTTCCGGAACCACCTTGCATCCAATATACAGCTTTTAATCGCTATAGCTGCACCATATTTCATCGTCTTTTTCTCACTGTCTCTCCCTCGCTTTCTCACCCGATCTGCCTCTCTTTCTCCATTCTTTTCTCAAATATTCATTTTCTTTTTATCTTCTATCGAGTCTCAAGCTTTCCTCTATCTGATCTCTTTTCTCTTTAACTATATTTGTTCTATTCCTTCCATTTTGTCTCTCGGCTAACACTTCTCTTCCTCTTTCCTTATAATTCAGGTTGGGTCTTTCAATTTCTCTCTCAATCTCAGCTCCTCTTCTTTCTTTCTATTCTTTCTTTTCTCGTTTCTTTCCTTTCTCACTCGGCTGTCCTGTTCTTCTTCTTCTCTGTTCTCCTTCACGCCTCTTAATTTCTCTCTAATCATGCTCATCCCTATTCTTATTTCTCTTTCCCCATCTCTCGATCCCACATCTTTCTCTCGCCGAGCTCTTTCTTCTTTCTTTCCTTTCTTTCTTTCTCTCTTTTATTCTATATTTCTGTCTAAAGAATTGTTCTGGCCGAGCTCCTCTTCTCCCATATCTCTGATTCTCTTTTTATCTTCTTATTCTTCTCCGAGCTCCATCGCCTGACTTCTCTCTTCTCTCTTCCCATCCTTTCTTTTTTTATTCACTGCTTTTTTTTTTTTTTGGTTGTTGCATCACGAATTCGCCACCGCCTCCCTTCTTTCATTCTCTTCATTTCTATTTCTATTATTATTATTTTATTCTTCTTTTTATCAACCCACCTCTTGCTGCCACCGATCACATGCACCCACAATCACTTTCCACTTCCATTCTTCATGCCTCGCCACTTGTCCCAACTTGCCACCTTTCTTTCTTATTTATTTTTTAATAAAAATACCATCTCAAACTTACCAGATACCGGGTACCAAATTATTTGGATATTTGGATCTTTTCGGGTTTGGGTCATGTGTTTGGATTTGGCTTCCAGATTTAAAAAAATTTCTGAAATGGGGGTATTACAAGAAAGATAAGATATATAAATATATTATAAATCAGAAAAAATCGTTTAAAAATTTTAATATTTTAATATTGTAATAAATAAATAACAATTTCAAAGATTTTTTTTTTTTTTTTTAAAGCAATTTCAAAATATTAGTACAAGATAATTATTTATAGTTAAATGATATATATTATTAATAAAATAAATTTAAATTAATTAAAATTGTATTTGTATTTTTTAAATTTTTTTCCTAAAATAATATAATTTTTTTTAGAGTAATGCTAGACATCCTAATTTTTTTTTCCCAAATTCCGTCCCAAATGATATGGCTCGTGAGATGTCAGTATCTTATAAATCATGAAATTTTGTTATGATTGATGTTATGTTAACACCTCATCTGCCACATCATTTGACATAGAATTTGAGAAAAAAAAATTGGGACTCATAGCATTACCTTTATTTATTTATTATTTATTATTTATTTATTTATTTTTTTAACGTCCCAAATTTTTTCCTATATGTGTTCAACACTTGATGTGTTAAGATCTTGTAAATCATGAGATTATATGGTGAGTGATGTGAAGTTGACATCTCATGTAATACACACATTTGGGAAAAAAATTTAGGAAACCTATCATTAAGGGCGTTTTTGATTTTCCCACTTAACACTTAATGACACTTAATGACACTTAATTGTTTTGTTTGATTTTTTAAGTGATAAAATCACTTAAACAACTACTAAAATCACTTATTTATAAAAGTGAAAAATTTTCACCTTTCACTTAATTAAAAAATAACTTATTGATATTAATTTTATAATTCCAAATCTATCCTCCCACAAATCTAATATATTTTCAATTTTGTCTTCTTCTACAACCGTAGAATTAAACCAATTTATTATCTTTCTTATTATCTTTAGATATTAGGTTGGATTTATGCTTCAGATAATTCCTATTTATCATTTGTTATGATTATCAGATTGTTAGGATTAATATAGTTTTATTTAATTGTTATTATCTGTTAGAGGTTTGATGTTATCATATTACCTCATCCCAGCCATTATAAATAGTTGGCCTTCATTGTTAATTATCAATTAAATAAACAGTTCTTCAGTAAATTCTTTTGAGCTTGTTAGGTTTTACATTTTGTATCAAAGCCCGAGTTCGAGGCTTAGAAGGCAGTAGGGTAGGATTCAGGAGTTTAGAATCCAGGAGTGGTAGGCGGATCCAGGAGTTTGGAGCAGCAGTCAGCGACGCCGGACAGACCTCCATGCAACCCACGTGCCGCCGGAAAGTGAGACGACACCGCCCACACCAGAAGGTGCAGACGGTGCAGACGGTGCCGACCAACAAGACTTTTCAAAATCTCGAAGCCAAAAGAGGTTGTCTTGCCATCCGAATCAGCCCACGAAGGAGTGACAAGTTAATTCACCTTGCCATCCGCTACCGCCATAATCGTCGGCGAGTTGACTGTTACCACCACCACCAAAATCTTCAGAAGACAACCAGGATCAAAACCTAGGTGTCTATTGACCAGATCCGATGAGTTTTCCTGCACATCGAATCCAGGTTGTTGGCTGTCCGTTACTTGACTGGAGTACGTCGTCGCAGACAAAGGAAGTTGCTGGAATCGTGACCTGTAGCGAACCCGTGACTAGTGTCGTGATTGAGAGTGAGGTCGTGAAGAAGTTGAAGGTTTGGTTGTGTCGTTGCGTGAAGAAGATTGTGTGTGCGTGAAAAAGTCTGGGTTGATTTTTTTGTTTTGTTGAAATCAGAGTAAGGTACTGGTTGCTTTTATTGTTTGTGTTATTTATTTATTTATTATTATTATTGGTTTGGTAAATTATAATGGCCACCCTTAAGAATAATAATAATAACATAATACAACCACAAATACCAAAGTTTGATGGAAAAACCAATTTTGAGTATTGTAGGGTCCAGATGCAACTATTGTTTGAATACCAGAAGTTGTAGACTGTTGTTTCCGAGGGTATTGTTAGGCCAGCAGATGCTGAAACAACCAGGAAGGATTTGAAGGCGAGGTTTTTCATTAACCACTCGCTGAATCCAGTGATTTTTGAGAAAATCGCACATACAACATCAGTAAAACGGGCGTGGGATGTTCTGATGAACACATACAATGGAGTTGAAAAGGTGAAGAAAGTCCGCTTGCACACCATGCGTAGGTAGTTGGAGCTCCTACAGATGAAGAAAACGGAGAAAGTGGCAGATTACTTCTCACGGACATTGGCACTTGTTACTCAAATGAAGTCTAATGGTGAGACAATTTCAGATGTTCAGATCATGGAGAAGATTCTTCGAACACTGACCGAGAAGTTTGAGTACAAGGTGACTGCCATCAAGGAGTCCAAAGATCTTGAAGAGATGACGTTGGATGAGTTGATGGGCTCGCTCCAAGCTCATGAACAACGTCTAGATCAGAAGTTTGAGACTGAGGAGAAGGAAGCTTTACAGAGCCAGTTGTGTCTTAAGAAAGACAAAGACGCGACCTAGAAGAATTCTAAGGCAAGCCAGAAGGGTCAGAACTCACAAAATTGGAGGGGAAGTGCTTCTAGATCTAGCCAAGGGAAAGGCGGAGGAGGCAATAACACTAATCAGAAGAGTAAATATTAGATTCAGTGTTTCAGATGTAAAAGATATGGCCATTACAAGAATGAGTGCAAATCCAGTGGGAGAAATTTCTAAGCAAATGTTGCAGAAGATGAAGACTATTCAGAAACATTACTTCTAGCATGTAATGTAGCAGTGGATGATGGAAAGTATAAATGGTTTCTGGATACAGGCTGTAGCAACCACATGTGTGGTAGGAATGAGATGTTCTCAGAATTGGATGAGACCTTTGCTTCGGAGGTGAAGTTTGGGAACAACTCAAAGGTACCAGTGATGGGGAAGGGTAAAATCTCCATCTCTCTGAATGATGGATCCAAGAATACCATCTCAGAGGTACTGTTTGTCTCAAGTTTTCATCAAAATCTATTGAGTATGGGGCAACTTTCAGAGAAGGGATATGATATGCGGATTTACAGAGGGGTATGCACCATCAACGATGAACAGAAGGGTCTGATTGCAAAGGTAAATATGTCATCAAATCTTTTGTTTTCGCTGCATATTAACAATGACATTTTACCATGCTTTAGTTTTGTAATCAGAGACGGGAGTTGGTTATGGCATATGCGGTTTGGCCATGTGAACTTTGGGAGTCTGAAGCTACTTTTTTCAAGGAAGATGGTTTCAGGATTACCTATCATTGATCCTCCTAATAGGTTATGCGAGACATGTGTTGTGGGAAAGAAGCATAGAGACCCATTTCCTACAAAGAAGATGTGGAAAGCCAGTTGGCCGTTAGAGCTAGTGCACTCAGACCTATGCTTCATGGAGACTTCGTCGAATGGGGGATGTAGGTACTTTATTACCTTTATCGATGACTTCAGCAGGAAGGCTTGGGTGTATTTCTTACAGCAGAAGTCAGATGCTTGTGATGCCTTTAAGAGATTTAAGGCGTTGGTGGAGAATCAGAGTGAAAGGTCTATCAAGACTCTAAGAACAGATCGGGGGACAAAATATGTTGTATGTGATGGTTTCTTGCAAAATCATGGCATCAATCATCAGTTGACAAAGAGATATACTCCTCAGCAGAATGGTGTAACAGAGAGGAAGAATAGAACAGTCATGGACATGGTCATGTGTATGTTACACTTGAAGAAACTGCCCAAAGGTTTTTGGGGTGATGCAGTTGCTTGTACGTTCTATTTGTTGAAGAGATGTCCCACTAGTAGTGTTCTCGGAAAGACTCCCCAGGAAGCCTGGATTCGACTCGAACCTAGCATTGAACACTTACGAGTGTTTGGGTGTATTGCTTATGCTCATGTACCTGATGTTTTGAGAAAGAAGCTTGATGATAAGGCAGAAAAGTGCATTTTCATCGGTTACAGTCAGGTAACGAAGGGTTATAAACTTTATAATCCAGTGAACGAAAAAGTGATTGTTAGCAGAGACGTTACCTTCGATGAGCAGGGATGTTGGGATTGGTCTTGCAATAAGGGGAGCTCTTTAGACATTGATGTTGACCTAGATGAGATTGATAGTCATCCTAGAGATGATCCGGTTTCGACGCCAGTGGCTCCACCGTCCCCGGTGAACCCACATCTAGCAGAATCTTCTTGTCGTCCACAACGTGAATGGGTGTTGCCAGCTTGTTTGCAGGATTGTGTTCTCAGTAATGATGACGATCCAACAAATGAAGAGTTGGTAAACTTTGCATTGTTTGCAGATTGTGATCCTATCACATATGAAAATGCTGCTCGTAATGATTGCTGGTTGAAAGTAATGGAAGAGGAGATTGGTGTGATTGAGAAGAATAACACATGGGAGCTTACTGATTTGCTAGGTGGAAAGCAGCCCATTGGTGTTAAGTGGGTGTACAAGACAAAATACAGGCCGAATGGTGAGGTGGAATGCTACAAAGTGCATTTAGTTGCGAAAGGTTACAAGCAAAAGCCAAGGATCGATTATTTCGAGGTGTTTGCTCATGTTGCCAGACTTGACACTGTTCGCTTGATTATGTCTCTTGTTGCACATAATCGCTGGAGAATCTTCCAGATAGATGTGAAATCCGTATTTTTGAATGGGGAGATAGGGGAGGAAGTCTACATACAGCAACCTACGGGGTATGTAAAGAAGGGGCAAGAAAACAAGGTCTACAAGCTGAAGAAGGTTTTATATGGGTTGAAACAGGCACCCGGGGCGTGGTATACACGTATTGACACATATTTTATCCAGCATAAGTTCCAGAGATGTCCTTATAAGCACACTTTGTATATCAAATCCAACTCCTATGAAGATATTCTTATTGTGTGCCTATATGTTGATGATTTGATCATTACCGGCAATAACCCTCAAATGATTGCAGAGTTCAAGGGTGCAATAACCGGTGATTTCGAGAAGATAGATTTGGGATTGATGTCCTATTTTCTCGGAATCGAGGTGACTCAGACAGATGATGGCATCTTCATGTGTCAGAAGAAGTATGCTGGTGATGTGCTGTAAAAGTTCAAGATAAATGGATGTAAGCCGATGCTGACTCCAGTTGAAGAAAGGTTGAAGTTAGAAAAGGATGGGTCTGGTGAGCTAGTTGATGCTACCATCTTTCGGAGGCTAGTAGGAAGTCTGAGATACTTAATTTCTACTAGACTTGAAATTTCTACTAGACTTGATATTTCTTATGGAGTTGGGCTTATTAGCAGGTTTATGGATTCTTCGAGGCAATCTCACTTGCAAGCTAGCAAGCGTATCTTGCGATATGTGAAAGGTACACTGGTGATGGTATCTTTTACTCTTCTGCTAACAAAGTTGAGCTTGTTGGATATACAAATAGTGATTAGGCAGGTGGTACGGAAGGGAGGAAAAGCACCTCTATATTTGCGTTTCATCTTGGTTCTGGAGTATTTTCTTGGTCATCAAAGAAGCAACAGGTGGTTGCTCTATCGACAACAAAAGCTGAGTACATTGCAGCTGCCGGTGGTGTTACACAGGCTATGTGGCTATGTCACATGCTTTCTGAATTGAAGCATCAGCATGATGCACCCACGGTGATCTACTGTGACAACAAGTCCACCATTTGTCTGACCAAGAATCCAGTTTACCATGGTAGGAGTAAGCACATTGACACCAAGTTTCACTTTATACGAGACTTGGTGAAAGACAAAGAGATTGTGATCGACTACTGCCGTTCAGAGGAATAGGTTGCAGACATCTTCACGAAGCCGCTCAAAGTTGACACATTTCAGAAGCTTAAGAAGTCTTTGGGCATGATGAGTTATGAATGACTTGGTTTAAGGGGGGCTATGTAGAATTAAACCAAGTTATTATATTTATTATTATCTTTAGATATTAGGTTGGATTTATCTTTTAGATAATTCGTATTTATCATTTGTTATGATTATCAGATTGTTAGGATTAACATAGTTTTATTTATTGTTATTATCTGTTAGAGGTTTGATGTTATCATGTTACCTCATCCCAGCCATTATAAATAGTTGGTCTCAGTTCGTTGTTAATTATCAATTCAATAAACAGTTCTTCAATAAATTCTTTTGAGCGTGTTAGGTTTTACAACAACTAACAACCCTAACCATATTAATTTTTTTTTTTTGGGTGACTCTATTGCTACTGATGAATGTCTCTCACACCTATTTTCTCTTTAAAAAAAATATTTATTGCTTAAATAACCAATAACAAAATTATTTCTATACCCAAAATTAAATTTCGACATGTTATCTTTTTCACTTTTGTCGAAATGAGTCGCTGTTCAACATTCAAATCATCACAGACAACATTATTAGTTATTAGCATAGTCTCTCAACATTCAATAATAAAAAATAAAAAAGAAACAAGATAATAAAAAATGAAAATAAAACAAGAATATTATAGATTAAAGAACAAACAAAAATAAATAAATAAATAAAATTGGTCAATGTTTATATATTAAAATGTAAATATATAACAAATAATAATTGAAAGGACATGGATATAAACGTATTTATTTTCAGATATTTGTAATTTAAAAAAAACAAATAACTTATCACTTATATTCAGTTTTCAGTGAAAAAAATCAAACATGTCTTCAGTACAATTCAGCATTATTCGGTCTTCATACCAAAAATCAAACGGAACCTTACTCTATTAATTATACTTTATCATGAATCTATATAATCTTCATGAATCTAGGAAGATATATTAATAGTTAACAATATTAAAAACTTATCTTTACGACTTTACGTTGAACACTTTTTGAAAGGTTTTTGGGGTCAAATGTTATTGGATAAGTATCCATAATGTACTGTTTGAACAAGAAAAAAACTCATGACAGATACATGACAAATTTTGGAAAAAGATGAATGTTTCGGTCTTTGTTATCATGTTTCTACAGTCTTTGACAATACTTTGTAGTCTTAATAACTTGCTCTAGGAATTTGATTTTTCAATCTCATTTAGAAGAATTATTTATTTATTTATTTTAATGTAGTTTATTAGGAAAAAAAAAAAACAGAAAAAAAAAAAAAAACAAGATGCGGACATTTATATGAAGAACTTGAATCATCGGCTTGCCAATAAAATAGAGTGCTTTTCCTTGGGCGACACGCCTTGGTTTTCCTTCCCACAGATTTCCAACATAATTCCTTCTCATACTTTTCTATTTCGTTTATTGTTTGGTGTTTGTTCTGCTGCTTAACACTTAACACTTAACACTGATGACTTAACAGAGCAAAATGCTTTGTCATTGTGGGCGGCCAGAGCTGATTACTACCTATTAAAGTTGCAATGTGAGCCACCACATAACAAAACTAAGTTCAGCTTTTAAATTATGCTTCCCGGATTATATTAAATTGATATAAGACAATCAATTTGGTATTTTACTCATAAACCTACAGCATAACAAATACCTAGCAAGTATACATATAACTCAATGAAATCATGCTAAGTGCTTTAAGACTTTTGTACCAAAAAACTTGAGTAAATCGGACGCACTGTGCATCCCCGTCCAGAATCCCGATCATTGCCACGTTGTCTAGACGGGATGTGCAGGGTGCTTGCCGAGCTCCTTTCTTACATAAACAACCAACAAGGCTTTTTGACCTTTCCAATATGGCATTCCTAATTCTCCACTGTTATATTGACATTACACAAGAGTCAAGCTATTTTTCCTCGTATTGTTTGTTCTGCATTTAAACCACTGAATTTGCATCAACTACAATGTATGTGCTCTCAAATCCAATCAATAACAGAAAACCTAAATCACAATTCACAAAAGACAACCTCCCAAGATCACCTACCAGCAGCTTCTCTACTCGTTTTGAAGGATGCTACCATATATGCAAAGTTCATAATCCGTAAGTATGAGTCATCCTTTGATTCGGAGGGAGATTTCAGTTATCAGATATATCATCTAAATTCCAATACTGGGATTATCAAACTAATTAGTAAATGAACATAGAGAAACGATTGCATTCACTCAAACAGATTAGTAAGAAATATAAGATAAATAGATAATAAACAGAAATAATAGCACTATATTTGATCCTAAGAACACCAATAGTTTGGTGAATTTAGCTTCATATTACTGTATGCACACCTAGTCACCTACAACCTTTGCAAAAGCATATTTAAGTGTATTGGGATGCAGTTGCACCATGCCTCCCCTATCCGATAATTGCCACAAGGCATATATATATGCCACGTTATCTGGATGGGGTATGCAAGCTATTTTTCCTCATCCTGAGGTGAGTTGTACTAGATAATCTAGTGCTAGAAAACAGCATCATATTGTTCACTCTGCATTGACACCACTAAAGCATTATATCCATCAACTACAATGAATGTGCTCTCAAATCCAATCTATACAAGATAACTACAATCTGCACTCATTTTGAAGAATGCTACCAAATATAAAAGTTCATAAGCTTACACCATGCTGGTACCTGGATCAAATAGGAAGTGAAACTTAACAGTTACTTTATATAAGTTATCCTTCAACAGGGATGGAGATTGTGAAGATAAGAGATACAAGAGTGAAGCTAAGGTGTTTGATTAAACTCCTCTAAGAACAGAGAATCTGTAAAACACCATTGAAGAGCATTCGAGAGCTCTCTGGAAAATTTTATTGAAGAATTTTCATGTCTTTACAATTATAAACTGATACAATCAATAATACACGCATATTGACTCTTATATTCTCTGAAATCAGAGTTGTAACAACTATCTAACAAACTCCTGAAATTCAGGAAACTTAACTAATCACAAGCTGACACATCATCAATAATAACTAATTACTTAACCAACTTTCCACGTCAGCTTCCACAGTCAATTAACTCTCTGTTGAGTTTGCACTTTGCTTTCTTCTTATTGAGAACAGAGTCATTTGTTAAGCAAAAAGCAAGACCAGTATAGTGGAGAGGTTTGCGTGTAGGAGATTCTTCAGTGCTTGTGGCACCTGTGGCTTGATCATAATGACACACATTAGTGATCATTCTAACATCCCCCTTCAAGCTGAACTAAGGAGAATCAACGAGGTTCAGCTTGAGACATAGAAATCGAAACTTGCTCATTGAGGTCCCCATTTAGAAAGGCATTGTTAATGTCTATTTGTTGGATGTCCTAATTGTAGATTACAACAAGAGCGTATAGGACATGAATTGTGCTAGGCTTTACCACTAGACTATAGGTATCAAAGAAATCCAAGCCAGTAGTTTGGTGAAATCCTTTAGCAACCAAAAGAGCTTTGTGCTTAAGTATAGAGCCATCCAGATTAAACTTGGTCCGAAATACCCACTTGCTTCCAACTATGTTCATATTGTCTTGAGTTGGAACAAGATTCCAAGTATGATTCTTTTGCAAAGCATAATACTCGTCTTTCATGGCACTAAGCCATTTTGGATCAGCCATAGCCACTTTGACACTCATTGGCTCTACCTCAGTGAGAAAGCTTGATGGTAAGCAACAGTGGGACAAAAAAACTTTGCGCTGGAAGATGCCATTCTTGCTTCTAGTTATCATGGGATAGAAAGAAGCTGGAGGAGATGTCATAATAGGATCTGTGGAAAATGATGCAGCTGAAGTTGGAGGACTGTGAGTATCATTAGTATTATCATTAGGTGGAAGATTATCAGAAGTTGGAAATATTGCACCAGTAGGTGATATTACGGAAGCATTTGAGACAACTAGAGCGAGGTCCGGTTGTAGAGCTGAGATAGAGGAATCAAGTTTTTGACTTGAGAATCTGTTGAACAAGTTTGAAATAGTAATGGATTGATCAATTTTAGCAGAAGCATCTTTGTGCTGGACTGAACCAAAAGGTTGCTGATAAGGGAACTCTATTTCGTTGAAGACAACATTAAGAGACATAAAAACCTTCCCGAAAGTTTGTAGACATCTGTAACCCTTATGAGAAAAACTGTATCCAATGAATATGCATTTGCTGGAATGAAAATCCAACTTGTGTTTCGAATAGTCTCGCAAATAAGGGAAGCAAGAGCATCCAAAAACTTTGAAAAAGTTATAGTTAGGCTTTCTTTTGTATAGCTTCTCAAAGGGAGACACAAAACCAAGCACAGCTGATGGAAGATTGTTAATGAGCACAATAGCAATAGAAAAAGCTTCGAACCAATATTTTAGAGGTAAACCACTATGAGCCAACAAGGTTAGTCCTATTTCGACTATGTTACGGTGTTTCCTTTCAGGTACACCGTTTTGTTGGTGAGTGTATGGACAAGAAAACTGAACCTTAATACCCTCTTTCGAAAGATGATTCACAAAAGGAAGGTACTCACCTCCCTCATATCTGCCTGAAAGACTTTAATTTTTCTATCAAGTTGTAACTCCACCACTGTTTTGAACTTGGTAAAAACACAAAAAGCTTCAGATTTTAAATGTAATGGATAAGTCCAAGAATATCTAGTGTAGGCATCAATGAACACAATGTAATACCTGTATCCATCACCAGATAGAACAGGGGCTGGTCCCCATATATCACTATAAACAAGTTCAAGAGGAATTTTTGTTGTGATTTTCACCCTATGAAAAGGTAATCTATGTAACTTTCCAAGTTTACAAGAATCACAAAAATCTAGAGCATGCAAGTTAAAGGGAAAGTGAAGTGTATTCAGTACTTTTTTAAGAACAAGAGGTGAGGGGTGGCCTAACTTTGCATGCCAGAGAACCGAGTTGGTTTTGGCAGCAACTAAGATATTATAGCTTAGTGCCACACCCTTACTGTTCAAAGAGTAATTGACAGCCTTATTTGGATAGTTTTTACACTGATTTTTATTTAAACAAGAAGCTAACGAGACAGATTTCATCAAGTCCAAACTTCGTGGTGAAGCCTCCACCAACTTCAACTCATATAGCCCATGATTAAGAAAACCTTGCAGCAGAACCTTCTTGGTGTTCTTGTCCTTAATCACACAACCATTAGGATAGAATTCAGCATAAACTTCATTATCTTGCGTAAGTTTAGAAATGCTAAGCAGATTTTTGGTAATTGAGGGAACACATAGCACATGATTTAAATCTAGGCAGGAAGATGGCATGAAATGTGACTTAATTTTAGTGTCACCTACGTGTGAGATTGTGAGCTGGTCACCATTACCAACGAAAATTTTATCATTACCTTGATATTCAGCTTTGATTGAAAGATTGTTGAGATTTGAGGTGACATGATCGGTTGCCCTGCTGTCAACATACCATGCCTGGTCAGCTACAGATTCTGGAGTAGCAAAATAAGCAGAAGCTGGATGCTGACTTGAGCTAGACTGCACATTTTCTGAGTGAAGGCTGGTGTTCGATGAAATGCCTGAGCCACAATTTCCTAGCTGATTGTTTTGTTGAGAGTAAAAGGCCTGAGCTTGACTCCCTTGAGCTGACTGATAACTTGCTTGATGATTCTGATTTTGTGAAGGACCCCCCTGAAATTGCTGATCAAATCTCCTATAACATTGCCAAGCTCCATGTCCTGGTTTAGAACTAAGTTGACAGTGGATTTTTTGATTGTTTCTTCCACCAAAACGACCACCTCTATTTCGTCCTCTATTTCTTGTGTAACCTCCTCTGTTGGCATTGAGACCTCTTTTATTACCATTTCCTCTATTGTTGTGGAAGTTAGAGTTGTTTGATGCAAAATTGGAGGAAAGACCACCAATATTCAGGCCAGTAGGACCATTAAGAAGTTCTATTCTTTATTCATGCATCAGAAAAAGGAACTGAGCATCTTCGATTGTCATTGTGTTCTGTTGAGAGGAGATGAGAGTTACGACTAAGTCATATTCATGACTGACTCCATTCAAGAGACATATAACCAGATCTCTATCACTCACTATTTCTCCAGCCGATGCTAAAGCATCACTAATGGCCTTAAGTTTGACAACAAAGTCACTGACTGAATCTGTGCCTTTCTTTATTGACTGCATTTGTTGTTTTAATTGCATAATCCTAGCCATTGATTTATGAGAAAAGGTTCTTTCAATTCTATACCAGATTTCAGAAGAGGTTTTGTAGCTGTTTACCTAAGCAAGGACACCAGGTGTTAGAGTTGAGAAGATCCAGCTCATGAGAAGCTTGTCAGTCTTCTTCCAGTTGATGAACTCTGGATTCTCTTGTTGTTCAACTACATCGCCAGATTGAACCGAGAGGATTTTTAGAGGAGGTTGTTTTGTTTCGTTGATTACTCCTTCGAGATCAAGAGCTTCAATTGCAGTAAGAACCTGAGTTCTCCAATAGATGTAGTTACTGTGATCAAGTTTGAGTGTTAGATTGAGACTCAAAGTTTTTGCAAGAGATGAGAAATCCATTGATTTCGTAGTAACAAAAGAATTGTTGTGAGAACGATTTGGAGAAGCGTTCGTGGATCGATTTTCTATCATTGATGTTTGTCTATGGCTCTGATACCATGTGAAGATAAGAGATACAAGAGTGAAGCTAAGGTGTTTGATTAAACTCCTCTAAGAACAGAGAATCTGTGAAACATCATTGAAGAGCATTCGAGAGCTCTCTGGAAAATTTTATTGAAGAATTTTCTTGTCTTTATAATTATAAACTGATACAATCAATAATACACACATATTGACACTTATATTCTCTGAAATCAAAGTTGTAACAACTATCTAACAAACTCTTGAAATTCAGGAAACTTAACTAATCACAAGCTGACATATCATCAATAATAATTAATTACTTAACCAACTTTCCATGTCAGCTTCCACAGTCAATTAACTCTCTGTTTAGTTTGCACTTTGCTTTCTTCTTATTGATAACAGAGTCATTTGTTATGCAGAAAGCAAGACCAGTATAGTGGAGAGGTTTGCGTGTAGGAGATTCTCCAGTGCTTGTAGCACATGTGGCTTGATCATAATGACACACATTAGTGATCATTCTAATAGAGATTTCAGTTGTCGAATATATCATCTCAAATTCCAATACTATGACTACAAATTAATTAGTACATGACATAGGAAAACAACTGAATTTACCCAAAAAGAACAAGTAAGAAAGAAAGAGAATCAAGGAAAGTAGTACCACTATATTTGATCCCCAATATTAAGTGAATAGAAAACAAATAGAGATTTAATTACAAATAGCTTAAGCAAAAACCCATAACAAATGTTCCTCACATCTATCCCCTAGATTAGGGGTTTAGTTACACATAGTTATAATCAAATTAATAGGAAGTAATAGTTAAATCACCCTTAAGCCTCCTTCTTTAGTGCTTGCTCCATCCCTTCTTTTGTTGCTCCTAGTGTCAAGAATGGTATAAGAGGATGTGTATAGGTATATGAGTGTCTTATGGTGAGTGACAAAGGTATTGAAATGTAGAGAATGGAAAGAGAGGAATGGTTGGGTGAAGTAATCAAGACATTGGTGTTGAGATTTTGGATGGAAAAGATAGTTCAAGTTTAGATAATGGAGGAAGTTGAGAGAGTGATGTATGAAGGAGAAAACTAGGTCTAATGCTCTGTAAAATATTGCTTTCTAATGCTTGGATCCTTCTCAAGTTGGAAGAGAGGGATATATATAATCACACTCGGAAATGTACTGATAATTGCTTGAAAATCCAATGTGGAGTGATGTCGCCACTTGTGTGGCCATTGGCAACATAGTGGCGACAAACGGTTACTCATTCTTAGATTCACATGTCACCACTTTTCTTATCTTTTTCGCCACTTTGCAAGTGGCGACAAAGAAAGGATTTCAATTGTCCCCACTTTGTGTATATAGTGACATAAAGTGGCGACAAGACTTGATGCTTTTAATTCTAAAATGAGCATTTTGTCGCCACTTCTACCATCATGTCGTCACTTTATGTATATGGCGACACAAAGTGGCAACAAGACCTGATGCTTTTAATTTTGAAATGTGCATTCTGTTGCCACTTTTACCTTCATGTCACCAGTGGCGACAACATCTTCACCAAAGTGGCGACAATGCCCTGTTTTACCACTTTGAGCTCCTTCTTGCACCAAAGTCCTCACTTTCTTCACAAATGCCCCCTAAGGCCTAAGTAAACCTAAAACACTTGTTTTAACAATATTAAATATAGGAAAATGCCCGAGAATCAAGCAAAAAAAGTCAGGAATTGGGGCCAAAATCATATCAATTTTAGCTTGATCAATGCATTAGATTCCTATGCATAAACTCTATCTTTGCATACTTTGCATGAGGGTGAACTTAGGACTCCGAGCGGAAATAAAAGAGAGATTCCACATGAGGCCTACTATCAAAGCGAATTATGCTCGAAGTGTGAGAGTGAGTAGTTCCTAAAATGAGAGCGTTTTTAGGTGTGGGATTCGTGATTGTGCGAGTTCCCTTTAAGTGCCTCCGAGTTTCTTTAGAACATTTTGCATGTGTCTACTCTCCTCTATCACACTTCATTGTATCTCACTAGTGTGTCTAGGTTTTTTTTTAGATCAAGTCATTTTTGTTGTGTCTTGTATTTTTTTTTTTTTTTTGTTGAGTTTGCTCGAGGACAAGCAAAGATTTGGTTTAGGGGTATTTGATCATACCAAAAATTGTGTTATATTTTGGCCCTCATTTTCATGTCCTTTGTCTTGTTTTCGTGTGCATTTGTGTGTCTAATAGGCTCGTTTCTAGTGATTGCAGGCATTCGATATATTCCAAGTGTTAGATACAAAAAGTGGGACTTTCAGGTGTGAAACAAGTCAGAATTCAAAAAGAGCAACCTCAGTGCGTGGGTAAGCATACCCGCACACTTCCAAGACTACAGTGGTCCATATCAGCACAGTGCAACCATGAACCGGGAACCGATCAAAACTTCTCCAAAATCACCAAAGTGCCCAGAATGCGGGTACTGCGTGGGTCCCTACCAGCGTTGTTGACCCACGAACCGAAGATAAAGAAATCAACCAATTTCTCAGTGCGAGGGTCACTAGTCGGGTCCTTACCCCATGCGAGCCCAGATTCATCCACATCAGCATTTCATACCTATTTTCGAGAATAGTATAAATAGATTCATTTTTTATTATTCCCGCACGCCCACACTTACATTTTTGAGTTATTACCTGATGTAGCGGAAGCTCTGTCGAGAAAAACCTACAAGAAAACAATTAGAAACAACGATTTGGATCCGTTGATTCGCACACGAATACCGGATTATTAGGCTTCAAATACGATAATCGACTTCGCACACGAAGGATAATGTAATTGGATAGTTGAGAAACATCTCTGAATTTTATTTAATCAAAAGCTAATCCTCAAACCCTAATACAAGCTACTTAAATAATAAAAGAAACTCAAATCTCTTAGGATTCGATATCTTCTAAAATTCCTAAACAAGAAAAGAATTATAAAACTTCTTAACCAAATCGGGAAAAGAATCTCAAATGGAAAAGAAATCAAATCTACTAAAAATCAAAAGAATCATAAAACCTATCTAAAAAGGAAATTGGATTTGATTTAATAAAATCAAATCATAAAATAATTAATAACCTAATTACATATAAACTAAAAGGAAATAAAATATTTGTATCGAATCATGACGATAATTGGAAATAATAATTAAAGCAACAGTTGTTTTGCCGTGCGCAAAACTTAACGGCCAAATTCGGACATGATGCAGCCCATTATTGAAGATGAAGTCTTCATAACATTTGTAGGTCTCGTCTTGGGCTTTCCGAAAATATATTATAATGGACGATCCAACCTCATATGCTCTCTGTAGAGGTCCACGAAGTTCAGCCCGAATCGTCTCGTCCAGCTCATGGCGACCAGCTCTCGTCCAGCTCATGTCTTCGCGCAACAAACTAGATGGCCAAAATTGGATATGCTACAGCCTGTTATAGAAGACGGAGTTTTCATAACATTTGTAGGGATCGTCTTAGGCTTTTCGGAAACATATTATATTGTCTATTTGGAGTTCGTTTGCCCTCTGAAAAGGCCCCCGAAATTCGTCCATTCTGACAGTTTTGACCATTCCAAGTCTTTGCTTCCTTCTTTCCGCACCCTTCGTCTTTGAGTCGATTCCTCCGCTCCATGAAATCCAAACCTTTGTTTGCTATACCGTATTTGACGGCTGCATCATTACCTCATCTAGATCTAGGAATACCCTTCCAACAAATCCAAACCCATCATACACCAATTCCCATCCAATTTCCTCATCAAATCATTTCCCACACCTCTCTTTCCACCTCTATTTCACTCAAACCACAAAACCCACTCAAAGAGCATGAATTTCAACAATAAGAGAATGAAGAGAGCTTAAAGACTTAGGAGATTTCAGCATACCAATAGGTTTTCTCTTGTCTCTAGCTTATTTTATTTTCCTTTGTGTATTCATTATGAGTAGCTAAACCCCCTTGTGGAAGTTGATGTAATTTGGCATGGGTTATGGGTAATCAACATTTTAATAATATTGGATCTCTAAGTTTCATTTATTGCTCTTAATGTATTTGGCATTTCTTTAAATTAAGTAGGCATATCAACTCTTGATTCTTTGTTTCATGTTAAATTAATTGGAAGTTTTCTTAAAATTGGATTTGATGTCTCATTGATTGAGTAGGCATACCAACTCTCAATTAAGTTGATATTGTATTATACATCTCTTTGGATTATGTAGGCCTACCAACTCTCAATCTAAGTTGAGATACTCACTTTTAGTGATTAAAACTGGTTATAGTAAATAGAAGGGAAGTGTTGTGAGCATACCAATCCAACATATCCCAACTAAAGAATTGAAGGGGAGGATTGTGAGCATACCAATCCAAGCAATCCTGACTACCTTAAATCTATCTAGGCTTAATTAGAAACCCTCTCTCCACTCAACCGAGCATACCAATTGTTGATGTGTAATGACGGTTAAGGGATTTCAATATCACATCTAAGGATAGATTTAGCACTAAAAGATCGAATCGATTCTAAATTGATAAATGGATTGCCCATTATTTAACTTACAATTGCATTGACTCCCACATTTCAATCTCATACCTTTTCACACTCATTTCTTGCTAACTTAGTTGCATTTCAGTTTTAGATTCATTTTTAATTGCATCTTTAGTTTTTAATTCCAAAAACCAATCATAATCTTTTTACGTTTTAGCTTAACTAGTATTAGTGTGTTAGATTTAGTCATTGCTATTCTCCGATCCTTATGGACAACACCTCACTTGCCATTGTACTTGCTTTGGAAAACATTGTAAGATATTTGAGGTTTTTATAAATTCTTTTGACAAGCTATTTTCAACACTAAAACAACACTTGTCACTTCACTAGGGTCAAATTCAAATTTGCCTAGGGTTTCTTTGCTCTTTATGTTCTTCATTCGATCTTTCTTCTTGGGATCTTTGAAGAACCTTAGAGATCTGATGTCTCACTGGGTAGCGGATGACGGCTGACAGTGTCCGCTTAGATTTTTTTCCATCTCTTGGTGTTTAACCACAAGGTCGGAGGTTCAACCCCCTCCTTCTAGCGTCAATTGTTAACATCGATATTCAGTTAAACCTAGTCAACAACATGCTGGCTGATTAATGCCTGGATCAACCAACGAAATGTGATCTAGATCATGTTTTCATGAGTTGGCGAGATAAATAAAAAAATTAAAAGCTGATAAAAAAAAATAATAGAAACACCAAGATTTTTACATGGAAAACCCAATACAGAGAAAAACCACGATCATTGTGACGACAAAGAAAATCTTCACTATGAAAGAATGATTACAGTTTTACAATTGATGGATTGCTTATGGTGCCTCTCCTTTTTTTTGCTTGATACATGTGTTTATATAGGGGTGAGGATGTTGCCCTAGCCCTTGGCGTGTAAGCAAAGATTATTATCAGGAGTGATCCTATGAGGATCATATCTGGGCGAGATTCTTGATGAATCGAGTCTTTATGTATTTATGGTGCAAAGATCTTCATTCCTCGTGGGAGTAGTCTTCTGAATCTTTACCATTATTACTTGATTTATCAACTGCAAGATTGTTGGTGATTGTCGGTGATTGTCTTGCCTAATCCAAGGCCGAATTTTGTGGAAGATATGCTGGGATCCAATGCTATTAATGACATTTTGTATTCCCTGAGTGGGTGGCGAACTCATGTCAATTCGCATATTTGGGGATTCTCCAATGAGCAGGTTTCTTTGATGGACGACTTGCTATTTAGTTTTCAACTCGCCGTTGTTGTATGTGGTCCGTTAAGTTGATGTGGACTGATGTCGTGGAGGTTCGATTCCGCGAATTATGGGTTATGTACTGACGTGTCAAACCGAATAAAATTAGCCCAAACACTATATATTCAATTCAATATTTGCTCACATCTGAATTAGAATGAACTCAATTGATTTTCATTTCCATTAACATAATTTTATTCAAAGGAAAAAACAGGGTTTTATTTATTAGGAAAATACATAGCAAGTCACACAAGCATTACAAAGCAAAACAACATCAAGCTTCAAGCCCTTAATAGTTGATAAGCAGCTGGTCAATGGCAGCTTTTATCTAGAAAGTCTAGATAGAAATGCTGTTCGGGACTCCTTTTCCTGTCACACCAGGCTTAGAAAATGGCTTCAAGAGCTCATAAGGCATCATCCCTGCTCCATTTCTGTTCTTCAAATCTTCGTTTGCATTTCTATCATCAATAATCCCTTCGAACTCCTTCATCCTTTCATTATACCTCTCAAATGCAGCCTTTATAACTGGCTCATCTTTCCATGACGGTTCCGGTACATCGCCTATATACTCCTCGTCCGGTGAATGACTCGACAGGACATCGAGAATGGTCATGACTTTTGTGGCTTGCATTTGTGAAGGGAAGCTATTCAAAAGCACTCTTTCTGGCTTATTCAGGAAGAACTTCCACTTTTCCTCGGTTGGGTCCTCATCAGGCATGGTTGTTCTTGCAATGGTAGGCCTGTTAGGGAAATACCCTCCATATGTGTATTGACCAAAGTTGACAGCTGCATGGTGTCCAGAAGTCACCCAGGCTATGGTTGTTATGATCTCAATCAAGTCTTCTGGTGTTTCCAAGACAGGCCACCATGGTTCATCCTTCTTGTCACCATGTCCAACGTTCCGGATTTCAGACCACCATGCTTGGAGCTCCTTGTCTGACTTTATAAGGCTTGGGTTAGGGTAGTAGTGGTTGACATAGTCTGTAAACCATTCCTTCATGGAATCCCATAGTACTAGACCATCATTTGCAAAAGGGTGGTCTTCAATTGCTAGCTTTAAGCCATGTGGAGCACTTGGATCTTCAATAGCCAATCCCCTAGTTAACGAAACAATCAAATATAGGATTCGAATCAAATTCAAGAAACTTATAATAAATTTGATCTAATTAGAAGGAAGTTATGAATGAGTTATACCTGCTAATGAGGTCATTGGGAAGTCCCTCATGGTCGAACCGCCACTTCTTGCCATAGACAAAAGAGCTGTATTCTGTAGAATACTTGTTAGAAGAGAATGTACTTTCAATAATTCCTTCAGCATTGACTAGTGCATTTCGAGCTAGAGCATTGATCTCCATTGTGTAGCGAAAATGAGGGTTGAGCAACCTGTGGATTGGATGCATTGCGCTAAGTTGCCGATTGGTTGCGATTATGTAAGGTTCTGTGCAGCAATGAGTTCTCAACCTGCATTGAAAATAGAGTTACAACCATGTGATATCATTATAGTGGTATTAGAATCAAACTTATCTGGTATCAATAATGGGGCATATATACATACCAGTGAGCGACAAGCTGGTGATAGGTAGAGTCAGTAGCAAGGACATGAGCTTTGGCGTGCCTCCAAAGCCAGCCCTCGGTTGAATGCCAACTAGGTGTGTACACTCGTTTCCACTGTGGCTTTCCGTGAATTGGTGGCCGAACCAACTCAATTGCTAGTGGTCTCAATGTCCCATCTGGGTTCAGGAAGAATATCGTGCGAGATCCGTACAGGACTATGTCTTTGACCTCTCTCACTTTTTCTACGTATGGTAGAAATAGGTCATGGTAATCTAGCATGAACAACTTCTTTTGTTCTATAGCCTACACAAAATCAAATTTTTAGTATCAGACAGATTGAAACGGCATGCAGGTAGAAATTAGAAAAAAATGAAGTTACATTTTAGTGGATTGTTACATCCATTAAGGGCTTTGGTATACCAGTTCAAGAGTCACGAAGCCTTTGATTTCTTGCTCAATGATTTCTTTAGTGATTGCTGATTCCGGTGGACCATAGATTTCAGGATCTAGTGTACTTTTCAATGGCCATTCCTACAATATTGTGTATAAATCTTAAAATGTTGATTCTTCAATGCAGTTAAAAAAATGGTAATTAACATGGATAGCATAATTAGTATAATTAAATGCATCTCAATGATCATACCGTGACCAACTCTAAGCTGTATGGATTAAGGCCAGCTAGAGTCTGTCGAGCAAATTCATCGTCCCTTAACCAGAAGAATTTGTCTCCTGCGAGGGAAAAAACACAAATGAGTTTGTATCTACGGAAGATCATATATTAAACAGAAATTAGAAATATTTTGAAATTAGAAATTAGAAATGTTATTCCTAGATTCTTACTGTCCATTGCTTCGGGGGTCTCAAACTTCAAAATACTTTGAGCTGTATCTGCAACACCCTTTACTAATCTAGGAATAACATTTATCAATGATGTTTTGCTTTTTTGAGGCAAATCAACTCCTTCATTGAAGAGTTTGTCTATTTCTGTGAAGTGTGGAAAGCCTCTGTCAGGGTCCACAATTGCACTTGTTAAGGTAGGTATCAACGAATGCAGCACCGAGTAAACTGCCTTGGCTCCAAATTGTAACGTTTTTATCCCAGAAAATGATTCATCTCTTGGCACATAGAATAACAGATCATCCCTTTTCTCTAAGTTTGGATCTGCAACAGAAAAGTTGTTGATTGTTATTATTATTAATATTATATCAAAACGAAGGATGTGGATCATGATATGTTGATTTTTATTTCTGACCTAAAATATTTTAAAATAATACTTACATTTAAAGTGAAATAAATAAAAAAAAATAAATGTAAACATATATTTTCATTGATTAGGTCAGGACAGTAAATGATCTATTTAATTCTATTTACAGATATACTATAATAAGATTGATGATAAACATATATATATATATATATATATATATGTATTTACCTTTCCTACTACGATGGCGCCCAGTCCTGCAACGTCTAGGATATGGGTATTGTTCGGTGCCGCCTAGCACTGGTCGTGCTAAATCTGGGTTACTGTCAGGGTCTCCGAAGTCATTATACACATCATAGTCATAAATCCGATCACTAAATCCGCGCTTTCCTTGTCCATTTCCTCGCAATTTCTCAAGCTCTTCACCTCTTAGCCTCTCCAATCCAGTTGGTGTTTTGTCTGGCAAGTATGACTAGATCCAAACAATAAAAATGCAAAATCAAAATCATGTTTGAGTTAAATTAAATAAGAATTTTTGGTATGTGCAAAGCGGAGATGCTCATATAGCTGACCTTGGTAGTAAAGAAGACTCGCTTCTCATTTTTGAACTTGGGTTGAATCCAGGAGTCACAAGCAATGTTGATAGGACCATTAGGGAACCCTTCAAGCACCACATCCTTGAGAAAAAACTCCAAGTTGTGCTCATTTTTAACATAAATGGCACCCACATCACCGAAATCCAGTGGAACCTTGAACTCTGCTTTATATGTTATGTCGTTGCCATCGCTAGCAAGAATATCTCTGGCCGCAAAATCTTTCACGGTTTCTTTCTCTAATCCCTCTAAAATAATATCAACAAAATAAAAAAGTTAAGTTAACAAAAATGTTGACTTTTTGAAAGAAAGAGAGTTGACTTTTTGGATACTTACTAGGATCAAGCTCGGCACTAACAAGTTCCAGTTGGAGTGATCTACCCACCAAATCTTTGATGTCACCTGGGGTCAAGGTTACATCAGAGACGATACTACCAATAGTTCGCTTAACAGTAACAACTGCCTTCACTTTGGTAAAATTATTATTCCTGCCGGTAAAAGGAATTGATATTGCTTTGATGTTACTTGAGAACCCAACTCGAACTTTGGATGCTTTGTTCGAGCTGGAGGGCCTTGACTGAACTCGAAGAAGAAAAAATTGCCCTCCATTTCCATGGAGAAATGAATTCTCAAATGGGAATAGGGTTTTGGTTGACTGAGACTGGTGATTAATTTGTGGTTTCAACATTGCTTGAAGAAGAAGAAGAATAAGAAATGTTATTGGTGATTTGGGTGACTAGCCCTCTCCTCCTTATATACAAACAAAAAAAATTCGAGAGGGAGAGCATTAAATATTCGAAACGTGATTTTAATGTGCTTAATTTTAGTTGTAGAGAAATTGAGGATCCGATGTTGGAAATAGATTAGATTGTTTTCATTGAGAGAGAGAGAGAGAGAGAGATATAATTTGGAAGATTGTAAATAAATTTTTATAAAATGTGTAGCTTGACTGTGAGGTGTCCCTTCATTAATTTAATTTTAGATTTAACATTAGAAACATTTCATCACCTTTGAACTATTGCTGGATATATAGTTACAAATGTTTTTATTTTAAAACATTTCATATAGACTAACACAGTTAACATTCCGTTTGTGTTGACATTATTTATAATTCGAAACTTGATTTTAGGGCCAGTTTGATATTATTGTAACTTTTATAATAATCATTGTTAGAAGTAATAATCAGCAGATGTTTATTGGTTAATTGTATTTTTAAAATTAGTGTATAGCTCAAAAGGAGTATACAGATATTTGGTAATTTTATTGCAAAAGTGTTGAGATTAGTTATAATGACTAAAATATACATGAGTTTAGGATCATATTTCATTTTTTTTATTATTAATTATATATATTAAATCAATATTTAAATTGAAAAAAAAAATTCATAAGAACAATAGAAATATTTTTAAAGGATTTTATAAATCAATATTTAGATATAATATTTAATTTTGAGATGAAATAAGATATATAAATGGTTTTAATTTGATTTCATAAGGATAATAATGATATTTTAAAACATACATTAAATCATGAAATAGATTATTTCATAATCACTTTCAAAAAGTAACTTCCTACCTACTTCTCAAAATCACCGTTAAAACTTGTCAGATTATCAATTAATCATTTTGAAAGTTTTACCAAACATTATTTTATGTTAAAATTATAAAATAATTCTGGTACTTTCGAAGCCTGAGAGAAGCAGGTCAAAGAAGCATCGGATTGAAGAGCAAGAAAGCATGCCGGAACAGGTTAGTGAGTGTCCAATTTTAACTTTTCAAAAGTAATACCAAACTGGTCATTAACATACTTTAATTTCCGTTGTAAGGAAACTGAGGATCCAATGTTTGAAAATGATTAGATTATTTTCACCAACCTAGTGACACATTTAATTAATTTGGAAGATATATATTATTGTATGGGAAGAAATTTCTAAGGATATGCATAGCTGTTTTATTTGACTGTGAAGTGTCCTTTCATTAATTTCATGCTAGTTTGTTTGTTATAGACCTATAGCAAGTATCCTCTTTAAAAAATATAAGAAATAAAAAAAATCGTACGTAAAATCGTACTCTCCATTATTGCCTTGTTGGAGAGGGAGATTTTGTCTATCAAGTCACATGACCACTTGAGGTACTCAAATCAACACACCATTCACACAAAATACAGTATTCTAGTGTAAAAATTCTCTCCGACCAACTTACCAAAAACATTAACACTATATTTGGTTAGATAAAAAGGAAATGAATGAAAAAGAAATGATAGTGATTTTAATGATTGTTGTTTGGATGATTATAGGTGGAAAGGAAAGGAAAGGAAAGGAAAGGAAAGAATGGTGGTTTTATTTTATTTATGAAAATATCTTTATTTTAACAATATGAATATAAACAATATATATGGTTATTTTTTTTATTTTGAAAAAATTATTAATGGTGCAATTGTTTTCCTTTCTTTTCCTTCCATTTCCTTCCAAATTTGGATGGAAACCAAAATGTTTAAAATATAAAAAATCATTTCCTTTCATTTCCCTTCATTTCTTTTCATTTCCTTTCCCTCTTGTTTAACCATCCAATAACAAATTAGAAATCTTTTCAAATATCTTTTCAAATATTTAGTGTAGTTATGGTACACACCAAATTTGATATACATTGCAGCTACACAAATTCTCTATTTTTTATTTTTTTGTTAAATGTCACATCGGTCAATTATTATTCGTTAAAATTACTAATTTAACTCTCATATTTAATTATAACAATATGTATTCTTAAAAAATATACCATTAGAAAAATCTCATTGAGATCTTTAAAATGATACAAATATTGATAAACATATTTAATTTATTAAATTTAATTATTAATTAATATATTTAACTAATTTGGTGTATTAGGAGAATATTCTTTAAAAATACTATTTTTTTATAAAATTTGGTGTCGATACATCGGAGTGGAAAAAACTTAGTTTAAGAAATATACTCTTTTTATGATAAATTGGTATAATATTTAGTGTAATGGGTTGGAGTTGCTATAAGACTCTTAACTCTCCATTTTTTTTTTTTTTTTTTTTTTTTTTTTTTTTTTTTTGAAGGAAAATAGCTATAACTCTCCATTACTCCATTCTTTTATATTGCAACAAAATCACGAGCACATATGCTTCGAATCTCACGTGGTAAAATATTCATTTTTTAGATATGTATGTACATATCATGCTTAGGCGGACCCACACTTAGCCTAAGTGTGGCCCGTGCCCTACCTGCATTTTTTTTAAAAAAAAAAAACAAGTTATTAATAAACCATATAAAAGGAGGAAGTGACTTGAATATTTGATGTACTGCAGGTCTGCAGTGGTGGGCCATGTGATGTCTGTCAGTTTCCAACTGTTCTTACGCCTTCAAGGAAAGGGACGCAGTCTTCTCTTTTTGTTTTATTGCCATTATTTTTTGTTACAATTACAGTTTTACCCTTATTGTATAATAAGTATGAGAATAAATCCTTTTCAATTTAGTATTGCTTACTCTTTTTTTAATTATATTCCTCCTCTCTTTCTAATTTCCTATTTCATTAAGATATAGTCTCCTATGATTCTAAATTCCTTATTTTTTTTATCAATTACTGTGAATACTTCAAATTGTGTTTTCTTCTATCGTAAAACAATTCATTCTCTCTTTTCATATTCATTGTCAACATCTCATCTACACTCAATTTTTGGTTAGTTAATTCAATTTCTATTTTATATTAAATTATTTATTATTCTTTTATATTTTTCTTATTTTAAATAGTTTTAGTTTAGTATATATCACATATTCTCATCAATAAACCCTAAAAGTCTAAAACCTTAAATTATAATTTATTGTTTTATAGTTGTTCATTTAATATCATGATTCAATTATTTCGATCCCTAGTATTTTTCTTTATTTTATAATCTTAATTTTTTATTATAAATTATATTGTGATTATGTTCTATATATAAATATTATTTTTTGTTTTATTTAGATTTATATATATTTTTTCTATTGGTATTGATGATTATTTTGAAAACAAATATATGGAACAATTATGGAGAAGTATTTGAAAAGACCATCGACACTTAAGATATGATCATCTTCAAAAAAACATTGTGTTGAAATCAATTTGGCCGATCTTCCTGCCGATCCGGGGCTTCGAACTAGAATATGGGATTATCATCCTAATATCCGTGAACAAGTTCGTAGAGAATATGTATTAAAGGGTCCTTGTCAACCTTGAGAACATAATTTTGGTTTATTACCTTGTGGAGACAAGCCAAGGCGATTCAAGCGTGCTTGGTTCGATAGATATTCTACTTGGTTGGAGTATAGTATAAAAAAGGAAGCAGTATATTGTCTATGTTGTTATCTTTTTAAACCAGATGATGGGAAACATTGAGGCGGTGACTCTTTTGTTGGTGAAGGGTTTACAAATTGGAAGAACCAAGCTTCGTTATTAAAAATACATGATAAGTCTATAGCTCATCAGCAGGCATCAAGAAAATGTCTAGATTTAATGAATCAGAATCAACATATTGAGACAACTATCAACAGACAGACAGATTAAGCTCAAATTGAATATCGAACTTGTTTAGGTGCTTCAATTGATTGTAGTTGGTTACTTTTACGAAAAGGGCTTCCATTTCGAGGACATGACGAATCAGAAAAATCTGGCAACAAAGGCAATTTTCTTAAGCTTTTACAATAGCTATGTGGTCATAATGAAAACGTAAAAGCTGTGACACTCAAAAGCGCTCCTGTTTGAAAATGATAGCTCCCAAAATTCAGAGAGATATAGTAAGTGCTATTTCAATTGAAATTATTAATACAATTATAAGAGATATTAGTGATTCATTATTTTCAATTCTTGTTGATGAATCTCGTGACATATCTTCAAAAGAGCAAATGTCTATTGTATTGCGATATGTGGATTAAAATGGCAGTGTAATTGAGCGTTTTGTAGGTATTGAACATGTTACTGATACTTCTGCTCTCTCACTAAAAGCGGCTATTGATGGGTTTTTTTCTAGACATGGATTGAGTATTTCTAAATTGCGAGGACAAGGCTACGATGGAGCAAGTAATATGAGAGGTGAGTTCAACAGTCTCAAGGCACTTATTTTAAAAGTGAATGAGAGTGCTTCTTATGTGCATTGTTTTGCTCATCAACTTCAATTAACTCTTGTAGTTGTGGCAAAAAAATCATACAGATATTACTGGCATTTTTTATTGGATTACTTATGTGGTGAATGTTATTGGATTATCTTCTAAACGCTATGATATTCTACGAGAAAAACAAGCAGCTAAAGTTTTTGAAGCATTAAAAAATAATGAGCTTTCAAGTGGTCAGGGTTTAAATCAAGAAACTAGTCTTCGAAGAGCAAGTGATACACGTTGGGGTTCACATTACAATACTATACTCCGAATGATTTCCATGTTCTCACCTATTATGGAAGTACTTGAGATGTTAATGGAGAATGGGTCGAATCAAGAGCAAAAATATGGAGCAAAGATTTAATTGAATTCGATAGAAACATTTGATTTTATATTTGGTCTGTATTTGATGAAAACAATATTGGGAGTCACAAATGAGTTGTCGCAAACATTACAGAAGAAAGATCAAGATATTGTGAATGTCATGAACTTGGTACAAACAAGTAAGGAACGACTTCAAACAATGAGAGATGATAGGTGGGATTCTTGTCTAAGTCAGGTTTCTTCTTTTTGTATAAAGCATAGAATCAGAGTTGTTAACATGAATGATGTGTTTATACCTCAAGGTAGTGTTGTAAAAATGGACCAGGCCCAAGTGGGTCGGTCCGTTTGGCCTGCCAAGCAAAACGGGCTGGATCAGGTCCGATCCGCGAAGGGGATGTGCCGGATCAAGACCGGCACAGAGGCATGCCGCGTGCCGGGCTGAAGGGGTTCGGTCCGCCGGACCAGCTAGCCAAGGCACGTCAAGCCCGTGGACCAAGCCAGGCGGACTGCCGCCGGACCGGTCCGACGGGCCACCCCAAGGTCCGGCCATTTGAAAAAAAAAAATAATAATAATAATTAATTTTTTAATGCATCAACGGTTGAATTCAAAATTCAACCGTTGATGCCTTAAAAAATTACCAAAAACCCCCTAAACTCTTCTATTTTATATTTTCACCCACAATTCTAATTTTTCTATAAATACCCCTATCCATTCCATTTTTCAATCACTTTGACACTTTCTCTCATTCTCTCATTCTCTCAATCTCTCTCCATTCTACAAATCTCTACACATTTTCATTCAATTTCATTCTCTCTCTCTCTCTCTCTCTCTCTCTCTCTCTCTCTCTCTCTCTCTCTCTCTATATATATATATATATATATATACATTTATTACATTTTATAATACTATTATATTAATTCCCTATTATCTATCTATCTATTGACTATTGTTCTCTTCATTTTCCACCAACACACAAAACATTTAAGGTACATTGTTCTTTAAATGTTATTATTTCTTTATGAGAGTAAATTTTTAATGTTATGTAAACACTTTAGCTAATTTTTTAAATATTTGTGTTTATTTAGTAAATTATTTTTATTTTTTTTTAGTAGTTAATTAATCATTATTTATGTGTACTTGTGTAGTAGTAAATTTTAATATTTGTGTTAGTAAGATAATTTTTTTAAAGTGTAATAGTGTATTAGTTAATGTAAATATTTTTTGTTATTAAATTATGATTTATAAGTGTAATAGTTAATTTAAATATATTTTGTTCGTAAATTATGATTTTTATGTGTAGTAGTTAATTTGAACACTTTTAAGTTAGTAAGTTATGATTTTTAAGTTTAGTAGTTTATTTAAATATATTTTGTTAGCAAATTATGATTTTTATGTGTAGTAATTAATTTTAACATTTTAAAGTTAAAGTTATGATTTTTAATTTAGTAGTTTATTTAAATATATTTTGTTAGTAAATTATGATTTTTATGTGTAGTAGTTAATTTTAACATTTTAAAGTTAAAGTTATGATTTTTAATTTAGTAGTTTATTTAAATATATTTTGTTAGTAAATTATGATTTTTATGTGTAATAGTTAATTTAAATATTTTAAAGTTAAAGTTATGATTTTTAAGTTTAGTAGTTTATTTAAATATATTTTGTTAGTAAATTATAATTTTTATGTGTAGTAGTTAATTTTAACATTTTAAAGTTAAAGTTATGATTTTTAATTTAGTAGTTTATTTAAATATATTTTGTTAGTAAATTATGATTTTTATGTGTAGTAGTTAATTTAAATATTTTAAAGTTAAAGTTATGATTTTTAAGTTTAGTAGTTTATTTAAATATATTTTGTTAGTAAATTATAATTTTTATGTGTAGTAGTTTATTTAAATATATTTTGTTAGTAAATTATAATTTTTATGTGTAGTAATTAATTTTAACATTTTAAAGTTAAAGTTGTGATTTTTAAGTTTAGTAGTTTATTTAAATATATTTTGTTAGTAAATTATAATTTTTATGTGTAGTAGTTAATTTTAACATTTTAAAGTTAAAGTTATGATTTTTAATTTAGTAGTTTATTTAAATATATTTTGTTAGTAAATTATGATTTTTATGTGTAGTAGTTAATTTTAACATTTTTAAGTTAGTAACTTATGATTTTTAAGTTTGGTAGTTAATGTAGATAATAATATATTAATGACTAATGAGTTCATATTTGTATTTCAGGAAATGGATCATTTTTTTCACGGACGGTTTGAACATGCTGAATGATGATCTTGATCTTTCAGAACAAACGGAACCCCAAGCGAGAGGTTCATGTTCCGCCGTTACTACTACTGATACCCCAACATCACGATCCAAAAAATTTACATCCGATGTTTGGCAGTGTTTTCACATAGTACAAATGACACTCCTGGACGAGACGACGGCCCCAGAGCTAAATGTAAGTTTTGTTCTAAGGACTATTCCACTAGTAGGAATGGAACCGGTCATTTGAGAAGACATATGCTCAAATGCATGCCTGCACATGGACAGGTAGACACTAGAACCCAAATATAACTACAACGGCACCCAGATGGGTCTGTTACGACATGGAGGTACGATTCCGAACACGCTAGAAATTGCTTGGCACTATTCATTGCACAAACTGATCAACCAATCAATTTTGTTGACAATGTTTTTTTTCAAGAGTTGATCACATCTGCATTCTGCCCCCAATATCAAACTGTTTCTAGAACCACCACTAGAAACGATTTGATAAGATTGTTTGGAACCGCTAGAGATGACTTGAGTGCTGAATTACACCATCTAAATGTATGTATTGCATTAACCTCTGATATTTGGAACGCATGTTCGAAACAGGACTACTTATGTGTCACTGGACACTACTTAAATTCTGATTGGAGGATAACAAAAAGAATTCTTGGTTTTCGTCCTATGGATTTTGCACATACCGCTGAAAATATTTTTAATGTCATTATTTCTGTTTTAGAAACATATCAAATCACAGATCGCATCCTTTCTATTACATTAGATAATGCATCTGCAAACACTAGCTCTATTGCATTGTTTGTTGAAAGAAATATCCCGCAAGATGGAGGTTATTTCTTCCATCAACGGTGTGCATGTCATATTATAAATTTAGTTGTACAGGCTGGTTTGAAGAAAGTAAGCGACCGTGTAGATCGCATCAGAAATGCCATTTCTTGGATTGGCAGCTCTAATCCTAGATTCCAAAAATTTCGTAGACACTGCAGATTAAACAATCTACGCCCCCGACGATTCCAAACTGATATGCTGATAAGGTGGAACTCTACTTACTTAATGCTAGAAAATTGTTTGCCATATGATACAACTATTTCGGGTTTTTATAACATGAAGTTGGTCGAAGTTGGCCTTCCACAAGCACAACCACTGACATCAGACGATTGGTATGTGGCAAGGGTTTTTGTTGATTTTTTAAAGATTTTTTACGATGCTACTGTAACTCTTTCCGGGGTCTATTACCCCACATCTTGTGAGGCAATTCATCGAATAGTGGAAATGTCTGAAGCGTTAAACGCTTATAGGGAAGATGTTTATTTAGGCACTGCAGTTGTTGCCATGGAGGCAAAGTTGAAAAAATATTGGGCTACCATTTCTTTACTTTATACCTTAAGTGTTATAGTAGATCCTAGAGTTAAATTATTTGGTTTAGAAGTTTTCCTTGAGGTTATTGGTACTAATTTGGAAATAGATTATTCAGAACAGGTTACTGACATTCGAAACAAGTTTTTCGTATTTATGAGTGTAGGTTTGGCGGCATTGACACCCATCAGCAGAACCGGAGACACACCCAAAGACATCAAGTTGGAGCATTCTCAAACGCCGAAAAAAGGACAAATCAATAAGTACTTCTTCAACCCAAAGATCTGGCCCATCTTCTTGTGCCGAACTGAATAGGTACCTTGAAGCACAGTTCGATGCTGTCGAAGACAAGGAAGATTTTGATTTGTTGTTATGGTGGAAGTCTTATACCTACAGGTATCTGATTCTGTCACACCTAGCATGTGATGTACTAGTTATCCCCTTGTCCACGGTATCTTCAGAACAAGCATTCAGCACCAGTGGACGCATAATTGAACCAAGAAGAAGCTGTTTGTCTCCGGACATGGTGGAGGTATTAACAAGCCTTCGGGATTGGGAGCATGCTAAAAAGAGGTTGCAAAACCAAATTGTAGATAATGAACTTATTCAAAATTTCAACAATCTATATGTTGATGAGGCTTCCGGTTCCGGTAGTAACCAATTTCAGAACTTGTAAATTGTAATACGATTGCACTCTTTTTCCCTCGCCAAGTTTTTATCCCATTGGGTTTTTCTTGGTAAGGTTTTTAATGAGGCAATCATGTAAATATGTAATACTGAATTCCATAAGTTAGAAAATATAAATACTTCTTCATTTCATATTTTCATAACTTCATTTATTTTATATTTTTGTAATACTTTATCTTTATTCATTTTTTGAATTATCTTATTACCAAAAATAATAAATCTATCTAACTACATTTACATAATTCAATTGTTAAAATGTTAAGTATTTTAATTTGTAATTATGTATTTTATTTTTCCCTAAACCAAAAATCCAAAAAAAAAAAATTAAAAAATAAAATAATAATTAGGCACGGTCGGCCGAAAACAGTCCACGTGCCGTGCCGGGCCACCATTTCCGAAAACGTGCCGGACCTAGTCCGGTCCGCCTACCGGCGCGGAGCGGACCAAGTCCGGCCAGTTTTCAAAAACGGCCCAAGCGTGCCGGATTGAATTGGGTCGAACCGGTCCACTTTTACAACTTTACCTCAAGGTAGATCAAGGCGTAAAACTCAAGAGATCAAAAATATGCATCATTATCGAGTTGACTTATTTTGTGTTGTGATAGATATGTAACTTTAAGAGTTAAATAGTTGTTTTCTAGAGACGCATACCAAGTTACTTCTTTATGTTGCATGTCTTAGTCCAAGGGATCAATTTTATGCATTCGACAAACATAAATTAATTCGGTTTGCTCAATTTTATCCGAGAGACTATTCTCCTATTAAGCTCTTGGCACTTGAAGATCAACTTGATAATTATATTGCAGACATGGACTATAGTATTGAATTTTCAGAATTAAATGACCTTACTGAACTAGCACAAAAAATGGTTGAGAAAAAAAAAAAAAAAAAAAAAAGATAAGGTTTTTCCATTAAATGGCCTTCTTGACATTGGCATTACTATTACTCATTGCAACTGCTACAGTAGAAAGAGTGTCTTCTGCTATGAATATTGTGAAGACGGACCTACGTAATCGAATGGGAGATGAATAGTTAAATGATAGCATGCTAGCGTATGTGGAGAAAGATATTTTCGACACAATTGATAGGAAGACTATTATGCGACAATTTCAAAATATATAACCTCGTCGAGGAAAATTGTAACTTTGCATAGTTTGTGTTTTTTTTATGTTGTTATTTTTTTTTTTTAATGTTGTTTTTCTTGTTTTCAATTTTTCAGTGTAAGATTATTCATTTTGATTAGATATTTTATTCATTTTCTATTAGCTAAATTTTATTATACAATCACTATTTTTTTTTTATATTAATACTCATTTTATTTTGATTTTAATTTTTCAATAATTTTATTACTTTGTTCAAGTGCCTCACCTGAATAAAATTTCTGGATCCACAACTAATCATATATGTGAGAAAATCTTCAATGAAACTGTTTCATTGCGACTTGTTGAGACCGTTTAATGAGATTGTATCAAATTATATTTTAGTATTATATATTTATATTCTCGAGATAAATTATACAACCTCATTAGGACAGTCTCTTCAAGTGAAAATGAGACTTGATTGAAATGGTTTGAAAGGATAATATCAATCAAGAACTGGTTGCATGCATCAGAAAGAGGTGGAGGCAGATATGCATGAGTAGTGTACGTAGTTTCTTTACTTTTGCTTTGTTTTCTGTCGTTTTTTGTGTTTGTCATCTTATTCTGGTGCATGCATTACATGCTTCGATAGTTCGATGTATGTATGCTGATTACTGAACGACTGAGCCACTCTCTCCCTATTTTTGTTTCAAATGTTGGCCAAATTATGAGGGCAACAATGGAATTATGACATTCATGAAAATCACGTTCTACCATGTGTTGTAATTAATACAGGACGAAAAGTGAAGATAAGGAGGGTCAGGTGAAAAGAATACAGAATAGTATAGAATGGCCAGCTAGTGACAGAGTAGGTCCCTCTTCAGGCTGCGCTACTTTTTTTCTTTGCTTGACAAAATAAAAACCGAAAACAAAATAAAAACAATAAATGTGTTCAATAAATAATAGAGCGTTAGTCAATTAGACATCATTTAATTGCTTGACAAATTCGACATGATTTTGGCAACCGTATATGTATGTAGCTAGATCTAACTACGAAATTTTTTTTTGAATTTTTTAGGAGAGCTTTTAAGTGAGAAAAAAAATAAACAATAAACTTAACGGTCAGTAAACATTTTATAAAATTTTAAATAATCTAAAAACAATAAATTGATTTGGTTTATGATCTGGGTCCATTTTTATTTTTAGGATGTTGAATTTGTAGAATGAGTAGAAATAGAAAGTAGAAACTAAGAAGAAGAAGAAAGTGGCGATGATTATTGATTTCCCTTTTTTTATTTCATTAAATAGATGTACGTAGATCCATCTATCCAGATTATTAAAATTTTATTCTTATTAATTAATATTTTTTTTTCAATTTTTGTTATTATTATTTTTATTTAATTTTATATTATTATCTGATTTATTTTTAAAAAATTTTATACTGTCATTATTTGATATTTAATTTTTGTTTTGTTATTATTTATATTTTTAATTATGTTTTATTGATATTTGATTTCTTAAAACTTTTCAAGTGTTTTTAACACTTATTTAAAAACTAATTGATACGATAGGTACTTAGGAGCAATTTAGACATTTCATAAGTATTTAAACAATCAATTGTTTATTTTTCTTATAATTCATAGTTAGGTCAAGAAATAACTAAAAAAAATAGTTAAGCCAATAGTATTGATATGTAATTTGGACAAAAGTTCGTTATATCTGTAATCATAATGAAGGTTAGATACCATAATGCAATTTGCCCTAATTTTTTAATTATTAGAAAGATAATATAAAATATATTTTAAATTAAGATTCTATATTATTTCTACCTCGATCTTCTTTTCTTTTTAGTCTTTTTAGTTCCTTTTTATTGCTTTATTAGTTTTTGTTTCTTTGTGTTTCAGACTCTATGGATTTCTTCATGCAAAACTCGAGGCCAAGCTATCGCCAATGAGCATGTCATCGGAAGATAGGATGAGAGAGCTCATGCAAGATGATATAGCAATAGAGTCCGCATTTGAAGGAAATTTCAACAAATCCATCAAGGCCACAACTCAAAACTACAAAGAATACTCGTATCAATCGAAAGAAGAAGATCTATTCAAGATCATGCTAGAAATGAACAAGAAACTTATGAGTATGAGTGAAGAGCTAAGAATGGCAATAGATGAGTTGAGAAAAGAGAATGATCTACTTCAAGGAAAAATGATGACAACTTCCCGACAACAAGAAGAAATGAGGAAGGATTACGAAGGGAAGGTACAACTCTTGAAGAAGAAGTTAGAAGGCAAAGAAGCCTTGGAAACGACAAAGGAGAATAAGCTTCAAGAATTGAACAAGAAACTCATACTTGAAGTAAAGACGCTCAAAGCCAAAAATGGTACTCTCAAGAAGCATAATGGCGAAGTCTCATACAAGAACAAAGAATTCGAAGAACAAATTAAGAGACTTGAAGCCGAAAAGAGTACAAAATTGAAGGAGTTTGAAGAGATCAATGAGGATTTTGCAAAGAGGATACGGCTAATGCAAGCCGAAATTCAAACACGAGACAAGGCTTTGGAGGTAACGAAGAAGAAGGAAATGGACCACCTTACGGAACTTGCAAGGTATAAGCAAGAAATTGAGGGAGTGATTAAGGAAGTGTTTCCATGCTCAAAAGAAGAAATGCCCGAATTGAGTCAAGCCTATTCAAGTGCCAAAGTCAAAATGCCAAATCCTAGCAAAGCAAAGAGGAGGAAGGCTAAAAGGAGAAATGAGAACCCCCACCTCCATCTCCACCTCCACCTTCACCTCCAACAAGATGAAGTGGGACTGGGAAATTGAGCAAGTCTTCCAATCCTTGAAGAAGTACCTCACTAGCCCACCTTTACTAGTAAAACCCATACCAGAAGAAGAGCTACAACTTTACTTGGCTGTGTCAGAGATCGCTACAAGCGGGGCCATAGTAAAGGAATATAGTGACGGGGCCTAAAGACCGATCTACTATGTGAGTCGTGCCTTGACAAAATCAGAGAAGAATTACACCCTCATGGAGAAGCTCGTCCTTGCACTTGTGACTACAGCTAGAAAGCTTCAACCTTACTTTCAAGCACACACAGTCACGATGGTTACAAACAAACCATTGAGGCAGTTTCTTCAAAGACCGGATGTATCCGGCAGATTGGTCCTGTGGGCTTTGGAGCTCACCCAGTATGATATCAAGTACAGAGCCAGAACAACAATGAAGGATCAAACCTTGGTGGATTTCGTAGCAGAGTTCAGTGTAACCTCCAATCCAGATTCCACTATGATTTCAGGCCTAGTTCCTGAAGAAGAATCCATGGTGATAAGAGAGAAAAGAGAGAAAAACCCAGATAGAGATAAGAGAGAAAACAAAAGGGTTGATTCCAGAATCTTGAATAAAAGAAATGTTGGCGTTAAATTTGGAGTGGATGTGAATGAGAAAGTGCATGCCAAGTGTTCGACGAAATGGGCCAATTACGGATGTTGTATTCCTTCAATGTTACAGGCTTTGGATACGATTAAAGATTTGGATGAGGCTTTTCAGCCATGAGCGGAGACGCTTAGTAACAAAGAAAGAAGCATTATTTTGAAAGAGCAGTCGAGTTGGGAGAGAGCTTTGGAGATTTTTGAGTGGTTTAAGAGGAAAGGATGTTATGAGTTGAATGTGATTCATTACAATATCATGCTTAGGATTCTAGGCAAAGCTCGGAAGTGGAGTTATGTCGAGAGTTTGTGGGACGAGATAGGTGTTAAAGGGATTGCACAAATTAATTCTACTTAAGCTAAATCTGGCTTTAGTGGTGGTGGCGATAGATTGGAGTGGGGAGATGTTTGACTGTCTTGTTTTGCTCTTGATTGTATGTTTGTTTTTTAATTTTGATCTCGGTTGTCTTTGTTGTTAGGTGTGGGGCTTATTAGCCTTTGTATAGAACCTGACGTCCCTTTATCATTTTGTATTGTATTGGTTTTATCTCTTGGGGTTTCTTTCTAATAAATATGCTATTTCAAAAAAAAAAAAAAAAAAAAAAAAAAAAACCATGTCATATCTATTCATATATATATGATATACTTGTATTATAAAATTAAAATAATTATAATATTCATAATTCAATATAATATTAAATTTAATATTAAAAAAAATTTAAAGAACATCTTTAATTAAATCCATAATGTTTGAATATTAGGCATTTGAACACTTTCAAATGGCTTTCCATAATACAACTTGCTTTGCATCCTGTAAGAAGTTTTTTTTTTTTTGGGCTCATCCAAGCTTTGCATCTCCATGTATACATATAACCTCAACCAAATCAACAAGCTCTAGCATGGTATAATCAAGAAGATAATAGAGAGATAATTTATATGCGGTAAAATCGTATCTCCAAGACATGTACTTCGATCCACTCTATAGAAAATAAAATCCTCATTAAAATTGAATTGCAAAGAGTAATTGTTATATTTAGTCTTTGATAAATGTGTGAGTTTCTTTTTTTTTTTTTTTTACTCCAATCTTGATTAATTTTTAAGATTCCAATTGATTTAGTTGGCTCTACCAAAATGGAATAAAAGATGAAACAAAATCATATATGTATTAGCTTGCAACCACATAAAAAATTGCAAGATAGTCGGTTCATCTTGGTTCTGATTTTGGAAATCTTCAACTTGTTAATTTAGTATATGACATTCGTCAATTTCTTATGTCTTCGGACGATTTTGATATCAAGTATATGCCAAGGGATTCGAATTTATTTGCGGACAGTTTAGCTAAATCTGGCTCTAGTGGTGGTGGCGGCGATAGATTGGAGTGGGGAGATGTTTGACTATCTTGTTTTGCTTTTGATTGTATGTTTGTTTTTTAATGCTGATCTCGGTTGTCTTTGTTGTTAGGTGTGGGGGTTATTAGCATTTGTATAGAACCTGACGTCCCTTTATCATTTTGTATTGTATTGGTTTTATCTCTTGGGGTTTCTTTCTAATAAATATGTTGTTTCAAAAAAAAAAAAAAAAAGACATGTCATATCTATTCATATCTATATGATATACTTGTATTATAATATTAAATTTAACATTAAAAAAATAAAAATTAAAGAACATCTTTAATTAAATCCATAATGTTTGAATATTAGGCATTCGAACACTTTCGAATGGCTTTGCACAACACAACTTGCTTCGCATCCTGTAAGAAGTTTTTTTTTTTTTTTGGCTCATCCAAGCTTTGCATCTCCATGTATACATATAACCTCAACCAAATCAACAAGCTCTAGCATGGTATAATCAAGAAGATAATAGAGAGAGAATTTATATGCGGTAAAATCGTATCTCCAAGACATATACTTCGATCCACTCTATAGGAAATAAAATCCTCATTAAAATTGAATTGCAAAGAGTAATTGTTATATTTAGTCTTTGATAAATGTGTGAGTTTCTTTTTCTTTTTTTTTTACTCCAATCTTGATTAATTTTTAAGATTCCAATTGATTTAGTTGGCTCTACCAAAATGGAATAAAAGATGAAACAAAATCATATATGTATTAGCTTGCAACCACATAAAAAATTGCAAGGTATATTCATAATTATAAACAATCACCTTAACAATCCAAGCATTTCTATGTTATAAAATGTAATAGTACCAAAAAAATAAATTGGTGCTTATTTGCTTCTTTTTTTCTCTTTAAATAGCATGGCATTTCATCAAATAATTTATGTGCATTCAGCCTAGTGAATAAAACAATGTCAAGTTCATATAATACTCGGGTTAATCAATAAATCAATTAACAATAACACCTTTTTTTTTTTTTCATAAACATTAAAACACAACCAAAAACACATAAAAAGCAAACAATTAGAGAATAAACTGAGATAATTGGCTTATGGAAAAAAAATAGTCAAATTGAAGTGATCGCTGAGCGCTCGTTGCATCCTCAGCTTGACGATGGTGACATCGACATCTTCCTTACCTGGTGGCGATGACGATCACCTCAAGCTTGATGATGGGACCAACTTGAGTGCATGTGTCTTTGTTGTTGTACTGGTTATCGTGCGTGTGACGGTGAATTCAATAGAAACGAAATCATGGAGAAATTATGTCCGAGGAAAAAAATAGAGAAACAAAATAGAGATTAGAGAGAAATATACTAGAGAAAAATCAATTAAAGGATCGTTTTAATTTTGATTAGGCGGAGAAAATTAGGAACCATAAAAAGAGAAATTATGTGAATTTTTTTTTAATTTAATTTAATTTTTTTATATATAAAAAAATTGCATTGTTGAAGTGCAAGTAAGGAGGTAGGAGAGGATACAAAAAAGTTTTAGAAACCCTAAAAAAAAATCAAAATTTAGAGATACCATACCTTAAGTAAATTGTCATAGACTTGAGGGTTTCAATGAAATTAGGAAATATGATTAGGTGTTTAGAACAAAAAATTTAAAGATTCATGATATGGTTTAGGAAATCTGAAATAAATGAAAAGAAAATAAGTATTTACAAAATAAAATATTTCTTTTTTTTTTTTAAAAAAAAAAAAAAAAAACTTTCAATTTTTTATAAGGTAATTTTTTGACTAATTATATTAACCGTCACAAATTATCAAATTTTAACTAGTTGTGACAATTTATGTCAAAAAAATTGATTTGAAAAAAACACAATGACAAATAATAAAATTCGTCACAAAATAATACCTATAGTGATATATTCAAAATTTGCCACAAAGAAATGTGTCACTATAGGTCACTTTTCTTGTAGTGGTCGGGATGAAAAATGTGAGATTTTATGTGGGATATTTAACATTATTCTACAATTTAATAAATAATTTAACTTTTTTTCAATTTTTTTTTTTAATTTTATTATTAATATGATTTATTTAATTATTTATTCTTTCAAAAAAATATATGATTTTCCTACATTTATTATACTAGTTTTTTTTTAATATTTATTTAAACATTTATTTATTTAAATTAATTGGATTATTTTTATTTGATCTTTAGATGAGAAAACCATCGACAATTGATGGATTTTTCAAAAGAATTATAACTTCAAAAGTCAGTTCATCTTCGTTAATATCTAATATTAATATTCAACTTTTTTTTTTTTTTTGAAAAAAAAAAACTTTCAATTTTTTATAAGGTAATTTTTTGACTAATTATATTAACCGTCACAAATTATCAAATTTTAACTAGTTGTGACAATTTATGTCAAAAAAAATTGATTTGAAAAAAACACAATGACAAATAATAAAATTCGTCACAAAATAATACCTATAGTGATATATTCAAAAATTGCCACAAAGAAATGTGTCACTATAGGTCACTTTTCTTGTAGTGGTCGGGATGAAAAATGTGAGATTTTATGTGGGATATTTAACATTATTCTACAAATTAATAAATAATTTAACTTTTTTTCAATTTTTTTTGTTGTTATTTTATTATTAATATGATTTATTTAATTATTTATTCTTTCAAAAAAAATATATGATTTTCCTACATTTATTATACTAGTTTTTTTGTTTTTTTGTTTTTATATATAAATCAATCCCTTCAAACCAATTATTGACCAATATATTTGTCTATTAGTTTGAATATACATATTTTTTGTTTTGACACCCCCCAAACCAAAATCTTGGTTTCACCCCTGAGAACACACTCATAGGAGGTATATCAAAATAAATATAATCTCAATATTCAAGTAGATCATAAGTCAATGTACAGTATGATTTAATATGGTTTGATGGTAAAAAACACTTATTCAACCAAACAAATGTTTCAAGTTTGAGTCCATACACACCCGTCAAAATAAATATAATCCCAATGTTAACTCAAGGGAGCGATATTTCCTAAACATACTTTTTATGAGCAAAATCATTAATCGAACAATACTCACCCGGTTGGAGGTGGTACTCAACTAAGGGGTAGTTTGTTTGTTTTTTTCTTCAAGTAATCAAAGTTATCAAACACTTTAAAAATATAAAAAATCAAATTATAATAAAAAATTAAATTCTGAGCATTAAGGCACACGGAGCTGTGCAGAGAGAGAGAGAGAGATTTTGTCTGTCAAGGTACATAAAATGTTTTTATTTTAAAACCTCTCTCTCGTATAGACTAACATTGACAATATTCCGTTTGTATTGACATCTTTTATTATTCGAAACTTGATTTTAGGGTCAGTTTGGTATTATTGTAACTTGTATAATAATCATTGTTAGCTATACTGAAGTAATAGTCAACAGATTTTTGGTTAATTGTATTTTTAAAACTATTGTATAGCTTAAAAGCAGTATACATATATTTGGTAATTTTATTGCAAAAGTGCTGAGATTAGTTACAAGGACTAAAATATACATGAGTTTAGGATCCTATTTCATTTTTTTTATTATTAATTATATATATTAAATCAACATTTAAGTAGAATATTTAAATTGAAAAAAAAAATTCCATAAGAACAAAAAAGATATTTTTAAAAGATTTTATAAATCAATATTTAGATATAATATTTAATTTTAAGATGAAATAAGATATATAAATGGTTTTAATTTGATTTCATAAGGATAATGATATTTTAAAACATTCATTAAATGCTGGAATAGATTATTTCATAATCACTTTCAAAAAGTAACTTTCTACATACTTCTCAAAATCACCGTTAAAACTTGTCAGATAATCAAATAAAATAATTTATATTAAAATTATAAAATAATTCGATTTTAACTTTTTAAATGTAATACCAAATTAGCACTTAATATGCTTAATTTTGTAATGACACTGAGGATTCGATGTTTGAAAATGATTAGATTATTTTCACTGACCAGAGATGCATTTAATTAATTTGGAAGATATATATTATTGTATGGGAAGAAATTTCTAAGGATATGTATAGCTGCTTTATTTGACTGTGAAGTGTCCTTTCATTAATTTCATGCTAGTTTGTTTGTTATAGACCTATAGCAAGTATCCTCTTTAAAATTATAATAAATAAAAAAATACGTAAAATCGTACTCTCCATTATTGCCTTGTTGGAGAGAGAGATTTTACTATCAAGTCACATGATCACAATGAGCTACTCAAATCATCACACTATTCACACCAAATATCAATCAAGAAAGAGGTGGAGGCAGATATGCATGAGTAGTGTACGTAGTTTCTTTACTTTTGCTTTGTTTTCTGTCGTTTTTTGTGTTTGTCATCTTATTCTGGTGCATGCATTACATGCTTCGATAGTTCGATGTATGTATGCTGATTACTGAACGACTGAGCCACTCTCTCCCTATTTTTGTTTCAAATGTTGGCCAAATTATGAGGGCAACAATGGAATTATGACATTCATGAAAATCACGTTCTACCATGTGTTGTAATTAATACAGGACGAAAAGTGAAGATAAGGAGGGTCAGGTGAAAAGAATACAGAATAGTATAGAATGGCCAGCTAGTGACAGAGTAGGTCCCTCTTCAGGCTGCGCTACTTTTTTTCTTTGCTTGACAAAATAAAAACCGAAAACAAAATAAAAACAATAAATGTGTTCAATAAATAATAGAGCGTTAGTCAATTAGACATCATTTAATTGCTTGACAAATTCGACATGATTTTGGCAACCGTATATGTATGTAGCTAGATCTAACTACGAAATTTTTTTTTGAATTTTTTAGGAGAGCTTTTAAGGGAGAAAAAAAATAACCAATAAACTTAACGGTCAGTAAACATTTTATAAAATTTTAAATAATCTAAAAATAAATAAATTGATTTGGTTTATGATATGGGTCCATTTTTATTTTTAGGATGTTGAATTTGTGGAATGAGTAGAAATACAAAGTAGAAACTAAGAAGAAGAAGAAAGTGGCAATGATGATTGATTTCCGTTTTTTTTATTTATTAAATAGATGTACGTAAATTCATCTATCCAGATTATTAAAATTTTATTCTTATTAATTAATATATATATATATATTTTTTTTTTCAAATTTTGTTATTATTATTTTAATTTAATTTTATATTATTATCTGATTTATTTTAAAAAAAAAATTATACCGTCAGTATCTGATATTTAATTTTTGTTTTGTTATTATTTAAATTTTTAATTATGTTTTATTGATATTTGATTTCTTAAAACTTTTCAAGTGTTTTTAACACTTATTTAAAACCTAATTGATACGATAGGTACTTAGGAGCAATTTAGACATTTTATAAGTATTTAAACAATCAATTGTTTATTTTTCTTATAATTCATAGTTAGGTCAAGAAATAACTAAAAAAAATAGTTAAGTCAATAGTATTGATATGTAATTTGGATAAAAGTTCGTTATATCTGTAATCACAGTGAAGGTTAGATATCATATTGCAATTTGCCCTAAGTTTTTTAATTATTAGAAAGATAATATAAAATATATTTTAAATTAAGATTCTATATTATTTCTACCTTGATCTTCTTTTCTTTTTAGTCTCTTTAGTTCTTTTTTATTGCTTTGGTAGTTTTGTTTCTTTGTGTTTCAGACTCTATGGATTTCTTCATGCAAAACTCAAGGCCAAGCTATTGCCAATGAGCATGTCCTCGGAAGATAGGATAGGAGAGCTCATGTAAGATGATATAGCAATAGAGTCCGTATTTAAAGGAAATTTCAACAAATCCATCAAGGCCACAACTCAAAACTAACTACGAAATATTTTTTTGAATTTTTTAGGAGAGCTTTTAAGGGAGAAAAAAAATAACCAATAAAGTTCATTAGATCTATAATTTGATATGTAATTTGGACAAAAGTTCATTTTATCTGTAATCACAACGAAGGTTAGATGCCATATTGCAATTTGCCCTAAGTTTTTTTAATTATTAGAAAGACAATATAAAATATATTTTAAATTAAGATTCTATATTATTTCTACCTCGATCTTCTTGTTTACAGGCGTAGACAGACTCACAAGCACACTGGAGAGGCCGGCTTTGTTCTTATCACTGGGCAAAGATTTAAATTTAATATTCTTATTAAACAATTTGTTTAATTATTAATTAATATGATTAATAAATATATCTTTCCAAGATTATCCTCCAAAGATAACATATTCCAATTTAATCATAATTTTATATTATTCAAATTTATTTCTATTAACCTATTATTTATGATAAACAGCTTAAAAAAACATTAATCACATTTGTCATTTTTAACACCATCTTTAATTTTTTTTTTTTTGAACAAATCAAAACCATTTATAAATCATTATTTATCATATTTTCAAAATAAAACAATTATTTACAATATCTTAAACTTGAATAATATCTTATCATTATTACATAAAAATGGTTTAGGATTTGTTAAATTATTTGTATTGAGTTGTTTGTATTATATAAAATGAAAATTCATAACAATTAATAATAACAAGGTTATAAATGTCAAATTACTTGATTTTATACTATTTTATCTTCAAAATAACAATCAAGTTAACACTCTATATTCATATGTGATAAAAATAAAAAATAAACATATCATTCAATTTCAAGTTTCGGTTACCATTTAATCTACAGATAAAAAAATAAAAAATAAATAAAATAATCCAATTATCAATTTAAATTTTTTACTTAAAATGTGTCGCTATACATCCATCTAAGGGCTGTCATAACTCTTTTTCTACATGAATATAAATATATATATATATTTATATATAAAAGTCAGAAATTTAATTCAAATTTTAGAAATTGATTTAGCCAAAACCCAATGAATATAAAATTATGTTTATGTTTAACTTATATCTCCATTTGTTTATATGTCGGTGAGGTTTTGTCTGTTTCATTTCGAGCAATAATTGGATAGTGTTACTATGTTAATGTATATTTCCTAATTATTTAATTGAGGCTTTTATTTAATATTTGTCAAGGATTGTGGCGTCCGACTTTCGAGCAATAATTTTTTTCCATCCATATTTAATGAATTATCTCCTTTGGAAGTATACATACCGCCGGTTCCAATTTGGTCCGGTTGCCGATTCAGAATCGGCGATTAGAGAGGTTTCGACTCTGGTTCTAGTAACCTCGGTTTTGACGGTTTGGATTCTTTTTTTTCTTTTTCTATTTATTATTATTTAAAAACAAAAATTTAGACATATAAAATTGTAAATGCATTTTATTGAATCATCCGAAATTAAAATAAAATAAAATAAAATAAATATATAAATTTTTTTAAAAATAAATTAAAGTGATGACTTTCTTACAAAACCATTTTAAAAATGTAACATTTCTCACTATTTTTACTAATTTTGTTTCCGGCAAAAATCCGCACTCATTGTGATAAGTGGTTCGCAAGTGAGAATCGGATCTAACTTATGTGAAGATTTTGATGAAATTCTATCAACTTAATAAATTTTGATACGATTGTTTTTATAAATGATATGAAAATTGAACAATATAAAATATAATTGTAAAGAAAGTTTGAAACTCTTCAGGTGTCAGAATTATTATTCTTATTTTTTTAAAATATGTAAAACTAAAAAAGAGCGGAATTTAGAAAGAAATTTGAAAAAGAAAATAGTTTTAGTGCTAAAATATTTCAACGAATTAAAATGAAATTTATTTCGTAGATGACAAGTATATGAAATATACTAGTATATTAATTTAACTTATTTAGATCATTTAACATGATGTGAAATGTGGATACAAATGGAGCAAAAGTTTCCTTACCAACTTTTGCCATTTTCAAATCTTTATCTCCTTTACCAAATTCCACTTTCTACATAAACACAAACCAATTTCATACCATCACGCGTTAAATAAGATAAAAGAAGTGAATAAAACAATAATTATAATTTATACATCAGCTGTCAATTCGTGATATTTTTAAAAATTTTATAATATCACATTTTATTAATTGTGTTTCTTAAATTTTCTCAAATTAAGGCCTCGTTTGATTTTTTGTCTGAAAATTGAACAGTGCTGAATGTTACTGAAGACTAAATAGTGACTGAAAACTAAAAACTAAAAAACATATTTGTTTTTTTTTCACTGAAAACTGAATATAAGTGATAAGTTTTTTTATTTTATTTTATTTTTATTTTTATTTTATTTTATTTTATTTTTAAGTTATAAATATCTGAAAATGAATGCAAGGGTGGGCCCATAGGAGCCATGCCCCCCCAGCCAATGAAAGTTTGAGAAAAAAAAATGTATACATATAATTGCAACATAGTCCCCCATTTTATTAATAATATAAATTTATTCCATTTATTTTTTATCCAAGGCAAAATCAATCTCTTTTAGTATTTTTCATTTCTCATAATTTCATACATTATTTCTTAATCTAGTCCGTATATGAGTTCAACTATTATATTAATGGGTTAATTTTTAATTATTGGATTTCAATCAATTGAAAATGTGAAAGAAATTAAAACTAAAAGGAAATAGCATCCTCTCGTAATTACCCTGCAACTATACATGAACTGTATAGTGCTAAAACCGTCTATATATGTATGTATTTTTTTTATTAGGTATTCATTAGAACAAATTAAGACTTTCTTTACTATTTTATTATACAATATCCATCCTGCTTTAAATATTTTATATGAATTATATATTTACTAATTAGGAACTATTGAAAGAGATATTGTATCTATACAACAAGATGAAAGATCATTTTCTCTCAAATTCTTTGATTATGTATATTGAAACGGAAATCGTAAAAAAATTTAAATAAATTTGATTATAGATGACTTTTGAGATACAAAATAGAGTCAATTTTCATTTTGATTCTCAAGATTATTGTAAATGTAGTATTATTATTATTATTATTATTATTATTATTATTATTATTATTATTATTATCATTTTTTATTACGTTTTGGTATATTAATATATTTTTATTGTGTGACCATTAATATTAGTTTTTGTCTTGACCCCCCTACAACCAAAATCCTAGCTTCGCCCCTAATTACGGACAACTCTAACATAAAAATTAAAAAATAAATTTATTTAATTATTAATAATATTTCAAATTTATATTATTGTATAGAATCTAATTATTCCTAAGCTCTTAGCTAGTAACATTATAAAACTAATCGGTTACTTCATGTGTATATTACAAACAAAATGAAGTTCAATATGTTCTTATTAGCAATCTACTTGATGTGTATAATTTATTCTTTAATTGATTTGGAATAAACCTGGATAATTATATAATTTATAGATTTATGTAAAAGAAAAAAAATCATTATAGAACAAGTGGTTAGTTTTGGAAATAGATTAAATTAGTGAGGATAGTTTTGGAAGTAAAATTTTGCATTAGATTCTACTGGATTTGTGTTAAGTGAAAAATGAAAATTTTTTACTTTTCAAAACAAATGGTTTAGGGGTTCATTAAGTGATTTTTACACTTAAAAAATCAAACAAAATAACTGAATGGAACACATTAAGTACCATTCAATGTTAAGTGGAAAAATCAAACAGGAACATTTCCAAGAATGTTTATGTCTTTAAAAAGGGAGCCGATATTAATACCCATAAAACTTATTAGTATACCCATATTTTATTAAAAAATTTAATTACAAAAATATCTCAATATAAATTTACTAATAAGGACAAGTTATTTTAATTAAAAATAAACTAAATACTATATACACTCATTAATTACACGCATATCTTCAACTATATTTCTTTATTAAATAAAACTTACCTTTTAAAAAAAAAAAAAATTATGATAAACCATAATTAAACTCTAATTTTATTTCAAGTATCAAAATTTCTCATCATCACATGATTATCATATTATTTTTGTCTTTCTTTTATATATATAGTTATAGAGTAATATTAGATGTCCCAAATTTTTTTTCCAAATTCTGTCTCAAATGATGTGGCACGTGAGGTGTCAACATCACACCAATCACCATATAATCTCATGATTTATAAGATGCTGACACCTCACGTGCCACATCATTTGGGACAGAATTTGGAAAAAAAAAATTTGGGACGTCTAGCATTTCTCATAGTTATAAACTCGATCAAAAAACAACTTTTTTTTTTTACCTATAGCTGTAAATATCAATAAGGTTTTTTTTTTTTTTTTTTTTTTTTTCTTGGGTAAGATAGTCATAGATGTCAATATGAATTTTTTTTTTAAGATAGTTGTATAAATAAGAGAATTCCAAATTGAAAATCTTTTGACCTCATATACATATTTTCTTTTATAAGGCTCCTACATTCGAAATATTTCCAAAAGTAAATTGTATCATCATTAAAAAAGGATTTAATTCCAAAAATAATATGATTTTTTTTTTTTATAAATTAGGTGTGGTAATAATTTAAGAGTGTTTATAAATAGAGTGATGATATTTACACCCCTCTAAAATCGTATGTACACCCCAAATCAGTATATTTTTAAAATTCCAACACTACCCTTAAATAAATTTATTAATATAAATATATCTTTATATAATAATAATAAAATATGTATTACTTTCAATATTTTAACAAATATTATAATTAGTTACATGAATATAAAAATTATAATATCTTTTCAGTTTTGACTAAAATATTATTTATTCATTAATTTAAATTTAAATAGTGATTATTTCAAAACTATAAATATTAAATTCCGGTAATAATTTTTTTTAGAGAGTAATAATTTTTCTCAAAATAAAAAATGTTATAAAAAATACCAAAACTAAACTAAAAAGTATAAAGGTAAAAGAAAATTATAACAAAAAGAAGAAAAGTGGCCTGCTAAAGCTCATGGAATAAAAATTTGATTTGAATTTTTTTTATTTGATTTGAAATTCATCTATCTTTAATATGGAGATTTTGGATTATAGGTGGAGGTGTTCTCATATCTTCTTTTTTTCTTTCCGATTTTCATTTTAATTTATAACTCATTAATTTAAAATATTTATTCAAAAACTAAGAAAAAGGGCATATATGGTATTATGTGGGGTGTGCTTACGAGATATAATATTTTTTTAAATGTTAAAGGGGGTGTACATACAAAAAGAGATGTACATACAGTTTTCAAAGAGTGTAAATATCGCTACTCTTATAAATAATATGTATTAAAATGAATATATTTATTTCAATGAGGGTACTTTAGCATTAGGATAGGTGTTTATAGTAAGATTTAATTTTTAAATTTTAGACATGGGTGTACTAATAAGTTTTATGGGTGCTAATATCCGTACCCTTTAAAAATGAACTTACCATGTGTCAGCATAAAAAAATATATATTTATAGATAAAATAAAATAAATATGAGCAGACTTCATTTTCGTCTCAAACAAATTTGGAAATGTTGGTTTTTTACTTATCTTTGCATTATTTGATAAACCAATTCCTAAAGCGGTAAAAAATAACTCATTTAGCTCCCTCTAACCATATTTTTGATAGGCAACGGTCATAGGATCAGATAAAAGTTTATTTTTCCCATGGACTATAATTGATCAATAAAAAAAATTAAGAATATATATATAAAGAGAAATAAAAAGAGAAAAACTTTTTTTAGAGTATAAGAGAGATACTATTAAAAAGAAAAAAATTGCAAAAAGAGAAGATAGACATTAAACAACAAATTGCTAGAAAAGAAGATGAATATCCACCGTCCATCTTTGAGATAGTCAATGGAGATAAAAAAAAAAAAAACAATTATGAAAAAACTGAAATAGGTATATATATATAATACTTCTCTAATCAGGACCTGAAATTCCCTACAGAGATGTAGTTTATATTATTTCTTCCAACTTCAAAATTTACGGATTACAAAAATGAAATAAAGATTTGATATGATTTAACAATTGTATAGTATGAGTCAATACATGTAAAAATCAATATACAAGAGATATAATCAATACATGATATGGAAGATAATAAAAAGTAAAGCAAAAAAGGACACAAGTATTTTTACGTGGTAAACCTCAAAGAGGAAACATCCACGGGTTGATAACCAACACTACCGGCAAAGCAATCTACTATATGAAAAGGACTTACACACTCAAGGCTATCAACAAATGATATCCACCCTTAGCTATCAACTCCTAATCTACCCTCGAAGCCTAGTGAACCACCTAGCCTACTCTCTATCCAAGATATGTCATATACCTCTAGAGAACAACTCCCTATCCAAGGCTCTCAAGCCTCTAGGAAGATTTTCTTGCTTAGCTATTTAGATCACAAATGATCCTAATCAAGCTTCCCTAGCTCAACCATCCGGACTACCGAACTCATAGCTAACACTTTTGCTTAGTTATCTGGATCCTCTTGATCCTAACTAAGTCTTTGTGCTTGGCTATCCAGAACACCTAACACATGTAATTCCTAGTTTCATTCATGAAGCTAACACTTAAATAAATCATATACATGAAGCGCATATTGAAGATATTAGAAACATACACAAACATGCTAGAATCACAAGATATGATCAATGAATATTCAAGCAAGTATGTACACAATAATCAATTAAATCATAATTAGCTCTAAATACAAAAACAAATGTGCTAATCCTAGATTTGTTCAACTAATGGAACCTAGCACATGTTAAGGCTATCAATTATGAAATAAGTCAATCAAAAAACAAATAGCCTTATATAATAAACTAATCACAATACAACTCACAAACATGTGAAAACCTAGAATTCTAGAAAACATGTTCACATTCAAGTCTCTAATTAGACTATATTAGCTTATGATTTATCATTCTCAATAGCATTCATCATAGTAACACATACATATAGAAGAAGAAAATCCAAGGTAATTGAAGACTTAAAAGTTGAAAACAAAAAGCTTAGATCCTTACCCATGGAATCCTGAGCTAGTTTGGTTTTGTGTGTAAAACAATGACAAAACTCAATCAAATGGATGCAAAGTCACTTGGAGAAGGTAGAAGACTTGATTATGAAAATTTTCCAACTTGAATCACTCTATTCGGAGTTGAAATGAGAAAGTTATGGTATTTGGAAGATGAGAAAGTTGGAGAGAAAATTTCAGCACTTGTTCTTTTTCAATTTTCTTTCTATTACCAAGAAAATGTTAACAATACCAAATTCCTATTAACACGATACAAATACGAAAAAGGTGAAATAACACTGTTTTATTGATAGATATACTGTTTTGAATGATACAATGATACAATATATATATATATATATATAATGGCTTCTAGGGAATTTCGGTATGGAGTTTTCAAACACAATGGGCGATGGCGATCTAAAAAAACTGTAAGATGGTGAACTAGAAATCCAATCTCCATTTTAGTCAAGAGTCTTGAATTATTTATAGGTCCTTTTGCTTTCCCCTTACTATGATTAATCAATCAGTGATTTAGGCGAGCAATTTAAGCAATCAACGGGACGTTGATTTAGGCACTGGAATGGATCCCCTAATCAAAGTGATTTTATTTCCTTCATGAGCGATCTTGACAAAGTTGACTAATCCCGTTCAAAATGGAGCTTTTATGGTGGCAGGAGAAGTCAACTTTTCTTGTATTTGAATGTCGATGTATACTGTTTTACCTATAGCATGATTATGGTTGCTTTGCATTCTCGATAGTCTTCTCTTCATCTTGATCTTCTTCCGCCTGGTCGACTGGTTCCGGAGGCAGTCGAGTATCCAGGTACCCTACATCTTTACTGGGAAACAGCGCCAGTATTTTTTAAGTATCGGGATACCGGGATACCGGATAGTAACGGGACGCCGGGATACTGCAGTAGCGGGGTCCTTAGGGCTTTGACTTCACTATTTCCGAGTTCTTAGCAGTCTAAATGGGTTTGATCTTGATCCAGATTTATAGAAGGTGTATCTAGACATATTGGTCTGGCTTTTCCGCGGGGTAGCTGGGTACTTTTCGTAGTGTCTTACTACTTTAAAAAATATTGGCTAGGATAGAAAATTCTTCTTTGAACACCTACCATTTTTGGCGGTTAACAGAAGTCCCCCCTAACTTGAACACCGGTACCTTGCTGGGGTTGGAGTCAAGATACCAGGATACATGAAGGATTTTATCTATCCTATCTGGCTAGCCACAACTGTCTAGGAGGAAGTCCTCTTTCGATACGCCTATAGTTAATGATCGATCCACGTGTCAGGTCAAGAGTGGCATGTTTGTTTTAATGGGCCATTTTTGGCCCGACTTTCTCGAAACCGTCTCCTACACATTTCCAGTCATTATTACTGTTTTTCTATTCTGGTAACCGCCTACTTCTCTCTATAAGTAGCTCACCCTTCTTTTTTACTTACTCACACCGATTTCAAATTCCCAAAAGTAAACCTTAATTCTCCTTTTCTAAGCCTTCCTTCTTCTTAGAGTTTTCTAAATATTCCTTTTTTCTTATTTAATAACCTCTACGATGGCCAGCTCTTCTGTTCATATTGATAGCCTTAAGAGTTCCCAATCGAACAAGGGGAAAAGAAGACACAGGGAAGACGATGCCACAAAGAGTAAAGTCCCGGCTCAATGCCACCGTTCTAGTAGGAATATTGGTATCGGGTCGGGATTTAAGAATAGACCTAAAGACTCGATTCAAATCGTCGATGAAGAGGACGACAAAGATGTTGAAGATGAGGGAGACAGTACTCCTGTTGTTGATCTCGCAGGAGTGCTTAATGGTCTTCTTTCCTCCTTTCATGATAGAAGGATTATCCCGAACTCTGTTTGTACTGTTGAAACTCTAGTGCTTCTAAGAAGGGAATACTAGATTCCTAACACCCTTACTCTCTCTCTCTCTCCCATATCAGGGTTACGATGTATATGTTAGGATTATGCTCAATAGCAAGAGTGTAATAGTGTAATTGACAATCTTTTCATATTAATAAAGTGATTTCTGATTTAACAAATCTTATAACATTTATAGTTTATTATTATAATTGTCAAAGTAAATAATCATAAGGTCAAAAGACTATGAGATATAAAGAATTTTTCGTTCGTCTGGATATGTATGAGGTAGACACAATTCTTTAGTAAGTCTTGAATATTGTTCATAACTTAAGATAAAGGTTGGGCACCTTTATTTTGTTAAAGTTGTAGATTCTTTTGCTAGCATTTGAGTGGGATCAAATTAGATATGATGGGTCTAAATCATCAAAGTGTCTTTGAGTAAAAGAATCTAGTACACTGGGTGCATTGAACAGAATCACAATGAAATACTTTATCTAGAACCATCAGTAGATAAAAGTTTTTCATTATGAGAACAATCGGAGAGTCTATCTTAATCCTAAGATAAATGATGGACTTATGGTTGCAAGTGTTATCATTTGAGTTATCAATAAGTACGATTATATAGCATAGTCTATCGTTGATAGTTTGGTGGTATTCATTTGGTAATCGATAGAGGACTTCATTTATAGATATGGACATCGTGGCTCCATTTATTAAAATGAAAGTATAATATTATCATATGGATGCTTTGAGGTATTGGATATTGAATCTTAACGTTAAGTTTTCAATAGTAACTATTGAAACATGGCTTTTGGACAAGTCAAAATATCCAAATTCAAAAATATGGTCATATGAGTAAATATGGTAACTAGGAGAGCTATAGGCGGTCTATAAGCTCTTGGCGATTACTGATATTATTCACAAGGATACACTTTCTCCTATAACATTGTCTAGAGTTTGAATGAGAAACATTTACTCGTTCTATCTTTATTTAAGAGTACAGTTTTAGCTCTTTAGTGTAATGAGTTAAAATTAATTGATCGAACCTAAGTAAATCATTTGTTGATTGTGATTGAGTTATGTCTATTGAAGCTTAAATTTAGATAGCTCGCCAAGATCCTTAATCTATACGGAATTGTATGGATCACTTGATATATTCTACCGGACCAATTTATGGGTCCATCTAGAATTGTACTTAATATATTAAGAATATAATTTGTACATTATTTATTTAATGGGCTGTTAAATTATATTAATATATTAATGAAAGACATATGGGCTTGTTTCTTTTAGTAATAATGAGTCTAGTTCACACATGGGCTTTTTATTAAAAGTCTAATGGATTAAATAAAATAGAAAAATAATGTATGGTACTTGAGCGGCAAGGCTATTATATTAGTCTAATATATTATTTTATTTTATTATTTAATTAAATAGGAATTAATTAATTATTTAATTAATAATCAACATCTTTTTCTGACTAGGAAATATGTTTCTTAGTATTATACTGTTATTGGTAGTTTAATTAATATTAAAGACTTTATTTGGTAAATAGATAAATAAAAGATTTTATTTATCTAATCAAATTAGGAAGTCTTTGATATAGTCACAAATACACTAAAGAATTGGATTAGGGTTTGGAATTCTATAAAATGATAAGAGTATTTGGTGAAAACACAAATTCTACTAGTGAGTGGATTTAGGCTAAAGAGAAGAAATCTGTTTAGGGTTAGGATTTATATCACAAGACGGGAATCCTACATGGTAGAAGATTTCGACAACCCTATTATTCTAAGGAATAGATTTCGGCCACCTTTTAATATAGGCAAGAAAATTCGTGCATGACTATATATTTAATAGGCAAGAGAATTCGTGTCTTATATATATTATATAGGCAATTGAATTTGTGCACTATGGATAACATATAAAGAAAGTTGAATTCGTCTCCTATATAGAATATATATGCAAACTGAATTGATGCAGTAATATATATATATATATAATATAAAGTGCAAGAGAAATCGCAATATATATATATATATATATCTATTCAGCCGCTATTATTTTTTGCTTGAGAGATTTTATTATTTTTTCTATAACGTGAAAAATAGAATCCAACTCTTAGACTAATGTGTGAGAAAATTCGGCCAAAGTGAGAAAGTGAGAAGAATGTTTCTATTTCGATAGTGCACTTGTAGCTTTTACATCAAAAGGCTTTGTTCACAATTTCGAATTAGGTTCACGTGAGTTTCGATCAAAAGATTGATAGTTTAAAAGTGATCGGAACGTTCTTTATTATCTCTTAGAAGTTTTGTGACTAACGAAAAAGAAAAAGTTTTTTGTTATCCATCCTCAGGTACTCAATTCAAAAAAAGGGAGACCACACTCCTAGGTGATCCACGTTCGTGATTGAATTGGAAGATCTTGCGGATTACCATCGACGCAAAGTCAATCGGATCACGCAACAAAAGGTATGGTACTTTTGTTTATACATTAATTTAATTAAGGGTTAAGGTTTATCTTTTAAAAAGGAAAATTTTTGTTATATACCATACTTATTTTCGCATTCCGCTACATGTATAAACCGTTTTTCCCTACAGTATATACCCCTCCTCAAGTCTCTTTCTTATTCATGTAGTTGCCTTTGAGTGGGGAGTCAGGCTAACTCTTCATCCCACCTTTCGCAAGGCGTTTATTGCTCTAGAGCTTACCCCCTTACAAATCTCGCTGGGGTTTTAGAAGCATTTGAAGAGGTTCTTGGTGCTCTTAAAGAGCACTGCGAGACGGATAATGTGGTGAGGGAACTAGGTTTCGATGAGCTCCGGTACATCTTCAAGGTGGCAAACTTGGTGTCGGGTGCCCGAGGTCAGTTTTATTTGAAGGCATCTAACAATCTGAAGTTCGTCGTACCCGGGGCAAACACAAAGTATAACCAGTCTGGAAGGATGATTGGATCATGGTAGAAGGAGACAGGGGTCACCCAATGCATATTGGGGGAACTGAGTATCAAGTTCCTACTCAATTCACCAAGAAGGACAAGTGGGAGAAAGGAAAAATCTCAGCGGAGTCCAAGGGCATCCTCAGAGGGATCCAAGAACGATTTTACTTGAACATGAAATACCCCTCCCTCAATGCCTATAAGGGGCCAGGTTGGAACGGTATCTCAAGATTTCCCTTGCTCACCCGGTTATGTGTTTTCTCTCTCTTGGTTCTTTCTTGTTTTATTAATCTTCTGCTTGGTGCTAACCCATTTTCTGGTAGTTTCTGCTACTTCTTTTCTACCTTCTTCTTCTATTTCTTCAAGATTAGGGTTCCCAGACCCTCTTCAGGGCAATTCTTATATTCCTTCTCCCACTATTGGTGCTAATGTTGGTGTCGCGTCTAGGTCTAAACTTCCTGAATCAACTCCTTCTCCGGCTCCAGCGAGGTCGTTTCCATGTCCTCCTGTTCTACTCCATACCTTGGTTTCAGCACGCCCAACTATGGGTGAGATGGGGTCAAGGGCTGCCAAAGCTCGAGGTTCTCCTGTCCAAATCTAGAGGCAGGCTCCGACTACTTCTGCCATTAGGCCTGCTCCAGTGGCTTCTCCAACTCCTCATCTTCCTTCAACTACATCTGTCAGGTGTCAAATCAAGGTAGAGAAAGAGAAAGGTGTTGCTACTGCGGGCACTCCTCCTGTTGATATTCCCTCTAGATTGGGATCGCGACAATATAGCCAAGAAGGGATAATATCTCGATTCACCGCCGCTTGTCCTAGGGTAAGCCTGCAGGCTATGGCCTCCTTGCCTTCAGATATCCTGATCACAAATGGCGCTTTTGTGTTCGTTGAAGTATGACCATTGATCTTCCTGCTTGTTGGGCATGATTTCTATAAGGTACTTATTTTTTTTTCTTCTCTTTTGTAGGGTTTTAAGTTTGCTCTGGCCATGGGGCAACAAGTAACAGCTCTAAAGAAGGCCAACCTTGCAATCTGGGCTAAGCTGGATGAGGATAAGGAGGACTAAACAGGGTGTAGATTCATTGATTAAGGCTACAAATGAGTCCGAGAATGGCAGGCAAACGGCTTTAGTGGAAATGGAGCAAATAAAGTGTTGCTTAGACATAGAAACAATCAAGTCAATAAGCCGCCGTGAAGAGAATGAACATATAAAGGTGGAGAAGCTCCTGCTTCAGAATGAGAACCATCTTCTACAGGATGTAGTTAATGCTTTGGAAGCCAGGGTAGACTCCTCCTTTAAGGACGGGTATTTCTACCCTTCCTTTGAGGTTGCTCAGGTTCTTCCTCCTCCCTTCGACCTGTAGGTCGCCTTCAAGTGGGATCGGGAGCAGATTATGGCAAAGGCTGCTCAATTTTCAGATGATGCTCTAGTCCAGACGGATCCTCCTCATGCAACCATTATCTTAGATCCCTCTCTGATTCAGGAATCCACCCTTCCTACCATTGACCACACTGTAGGGAAAAATAAACAAATAAAAGTGTTACACGCAGCGGAAGCGATACTAAAGACGATTTAGTGACTTTTAAAATTTTTCCTTTATGAACCTTAAACCCTTTTAATCAATAAACATGCATATATATCAACAAAAGTAAATTACCTCTTGTCGCGTGATCCGATTGACTTACGTCGATGGTAATCCGCAAGACCTTCAATCCGAGCACGAACGTGGATCACCTAGGAGCGTGGTCTCCCTTTCCTTTGAATTGCAAACCTGTGAATGGACCAAACAAATACTTTCTTTTCTTTGTTAGTCACAAAACAATCAAAAGAATGTCAAAATTATTCCGGTCACTTTTGAGTTCACAATCTTATGATCGAAACTCGCGTGAACCTAGATCGATATCGTATACACAAGCTTATTGATGTTTAAGCAATTGTATACTATCAAAGAATAATTTTTCACTCCTTTTTGTCTCTCTAGAATAAAAACTCTCTTAGAATTAAGAAGAAGAAGAAAGAAAATAAAAACTCAAGCACCAATTAATTGATGTGGCCGAACCCTATAAGAACATATATATAGGTTGGCCGAATTTTTCTTCTTTTTCCTTTAGGGTTGCCGAATTCTATGTAGTATCTAATTAGGGTTGGCCGAATTTCATCATGTCACTTATATAGGGTGACTAAAATTCAACCCTAATTCTTTTTAACTTTATAGACTTCAAACCCTAATCCAACTCTTTTATTTTTATTCTTTTATTTGACTAAATAAAAAAAAAGACTCCTTATTTGATTAAATAAATAATACTAATTTATTTATTTACTTATCAAACAAGTCTTTTACTTTTAGGAAAGATTTGTTTCTTTAATTAAACAATTAATCAATAAATCAATTAATTCTTATTTAATTAAAACAAATGAAACAAAATAATATTTTTAGGTCAAAACCTTAACCTAGCCGCCCCACTTATATATAAGATGGGCCTAATATTATTTTCCTATTTCATTTAATCCATTGGACTTTAAATAAAAAAGCCCACATGTGAACCAGACCCATTCTTACTAAAAGAAACAAGCCCACATGTCTTTCATTAATATATTAATATAATTGAGCAGCCCATTACTTAAATAATGTGCAAATTATATTCTTAATATATTAAATGCAATTCTAGATGGACCCTTAAATTGGTCCGGTAGAATATATCAAGTGATCCATGCAAGTCCGTGTGGATTGGGGATCTTGGCGGGCCATCTAAATTTAAGCTTCAATAGACATAACCTAATCACAATCAACAAATGATTCACTTAGGTCCGATCCATTAATTTTAACTCATTCCACTAAAGAGCTAAAACTGAACTCTTAAATAAAGATAGAAAAGGAAGATGCTCCTCATTCATACCCTAGACAATCATATTGGAGATAGTGTATCCTCGTGATTAATATCAGTAATCGCCAAGAGTTCATAGACCGCCTATAACTCTCCAAGTTACCATATTTACTCATATGACCACGTTTTGAACTTGGATATTTTGACTTGTCCAGAAGCCATGTTTTCAATAGACACTATTGAAAACTCAACGTTGAGATTTAATATCCAATTACCTCAAAACATCCATATGATGATATTATACTCTCATTTAATTAAATGGAGCCACGATGTCCATATCTATAAATGAAGTCCTCTATCGATTAACAAATGAATATCACCAAACTATCGAGGATAGACTATGCGATATAATCGTACTCATTGATAACTCAAATGATATCACTTGCAACCATAAGTCCATCATTTATCTCAGGATTAAGATAGACTCTCCGATTGTCCTGATAATGAAAAGACTATTATCTATTGACGGTTCTAGATAAAGCTTTTCATTGTGATCCAGTTCAATGCACCCAGTGCACTAGATCCTTTTGCTCGAAGACACTCCGATGATTTTAGACTCATCATATCTCATTTGATCCTACTCAAATGCTAGCAAAAGAATTCTACAACTTTAACAAGATAAAGGTGCCCAACCTTTAACTTAAGTTGTGAACATTATTCAAGACTAACTAAAGAATTGTGTCTACCACATACATATCCAGATGTACGAACAATTCTTCTTTTCCCATAGTCTTTAGACCTTATGATTATTTACTTTGACAATTATAATACAAACTATAAATGTTATACGATTTGTTAAACCAGAAATCACTTTATTAATATGAAAAAGATTGTTAATTACAACATTACACTCTTGCTATTGAGCATAATCCTAACACACACAAGGATAGCTGAGGGAGTGGTTCCTAATCCTTCTACTACTCAGGCTGTCCAAACACAGGAGATAAATGTTTCACACAAACCGAGCCAGTGAAGGAGATGAGGTGGAGGTTCATAATGAACCAGAGGTTGCTGGTGCTCAAAGAGATGAGGATGCTGAAGATCAAGATCAAGAAGCTGGGAAGAAGTAAGATGCTGATGCTATTTGACTTATCTACCATGTTTATTTTTAATATTCATTCTTTGTAGCCCGGAAATAGGGTTTGGCCACCCTGCTTGATCAATTAAAATGCTTTCTCTTGCTTGCAAATACTCTATCTTACTTGTTCATATTGAATCCTGATAGAAGCTTGCACTTTCACACTTAACCATAATCCCAATAAAAACTTACTTGTAATACTGGCAACACTTGGTACCTAGACACTTATCCATAATCTTGGTAGAACATACTAGGAAGATTAATGGTACCTAATACTTGGATGCTTGTTCCATTATTTGGACATAATATATTTGAGATGTTAATGTTGATCAAGTCTCGACATCTGGATACTTGTCAGAGATATTATGGTTGTCAGTCCCCTTGTAAAAATTGATAAGTAACCATGCACTGCCTGACCCTAAAAGGGAAAACTGGTCCTTGTAAGTAATCAAAGCTGCTTTGACACCCAAATTAGAATAATGAAGATCAATGCCCTGACTACTTCCGGTATAAGAGACGTCTGTAACCGATATTTGTAGGCCGTCGAGGCTTTTTCTTGGTTCTCAAAAGGCAAGTCGGGGTACCATGTATCCCTGCACAAGGAATTCCAATCCTTAAATGAATTGATCCTAACAGGCAACCGAGGCCATATTTACACCAGGTCTTCTATCAGGTAAATCGAGGTATCAGGTATCCCGATAAAGGGTCATGATCATTAGGTGACCTATCTTGGTAGACAACTAAGGCCATTTCAGCATCGGGTCTTCTTTTAGGCTAATTGAGGCATCGGGGTATCCCGATAAAGGGTCCTGATCCTTAAGCGACCTATCCTGGTAAGCAACTAAGGCCACTTTAGCACCAGGTCTTCTTTTAGGAGATTTTAGGTATCAGGTATCCCGATAAAGGGTTCTGATCCTTATGCAACCTGTTCTGGTAGGCAACTAAGGCCATCTTAGCACCAGGTCTTCTGTTTGGGATCTTCGGCACCAGGCATTCTGTTAAGGGATTTTGATCCTTAGACGATATGTTCTGGTAGGCAACTGATGCCACTTTAGCACTAGGTTCTCTTGGAGGGGGATATTACCCGACCGAGGCTTCAGGAATGCCATATAGGCTTTCCTAGGCTTGAGGACTACGGAGGGCAATCAAAGCCACGACTTCGCATCCTTAGTCTTGCTGGCAACTATACCACTTAAGCACTTGTGCACCAGATCCTTCCTACAAGAGGTTATTCCCCTACCAAGGCAATAGGAGTGCCATATGGCTTTTCCTAGTCTTAAGACGATCATATCATAGCAATCCTCCTAGAGGGATTGACCAGTCCAGGGCACCAGGAATGCAAGGTAGCTTTCCTGGTCTTTAAGTGACACTATCATGGCGATCCTCTTAGAGGGACTGATCTGGTCCAAGGCATCAGGAGCGCTAGGTAGCTTTCGTGATCTTAAGGACTACGACGGGTAACCAAAGCCACGACTTCGCATCCTTATTCTGGCTGGCAACTATACCACTTAAGCACTTGTGCACCATATCCTTCCTAGAGAAGGGTATTCCTCTACCAAGGCAGCATGAGTGCCATGTGGCTTTTCCTAGTCTTGAGACGATCATATCATGGCGATCTTCCTAGAGGGATTGACCCAGTCCTAGGCACCAGGAATACTAGGTAGCTTTCCTGATCTTTAGGTGACACTATCATGGCAATCCTCTTGGATGGACTGATCCGGTATAAGGCATCAAGAACGCTAAGTAGCTTTCCTGGTCTTGATCATATTATGATGAAATTTTCAAAATGAATGTAGGAGAATCATGTAGGGGAAAAAACTGACTTATTTATTGAATTCTTAGGCAATACAAAAGCAAACCCGGGTACATACTTAGAATTATACTGGTTGAAATAAATTGTTTCTTCCTCACTAGTAGAATTTCTTGAGGTGGTCAGCATTCCAAGTGTGGTCTACTGGGTAACCGTCCCTGTCTTCCAGCTTGTAAGCTCCATTGCGGACTATCATCTTTACCAGGTAGGGTTCTTCCCATTTTGGGGCTAGTACCCCGTCTAATCTCTTCCAGGTATTTCAGGTTACTTTCTTGAGGACTAAATCCCCTTCTTTAAAGTTTTGGGTCTTCACCCTCCTGTTAAAGTACTGGGCAATCTTACTCTGATAGGCGGCAACCCTTTCTACGGCCTTATCTTGCTTCTTTTCTAAAAGATCCAGGTTTGCTCTTAGTTTAGCTTGATTACTTTTAGGCTCAAAGTGCTGGACCTTGAAAAATGTCAACTTGTACTCCATATGTAGGACTGCTTCTGTTCCAAAGGTCAGTGAGTAAGGGGTTTCCCTAGTCGCGGTCCTCTTGGTGGTCCAGTATGCCCACAACACATTAGGAAGTTCTTCAGCCCACTTCCCTTTCTTCTATTGGAGCTTCTTATTTAAGAGTTTCTTTGATGGTCCTATTAGTAGCTTCTACTAGACCATTAGTATAAGGATGGGCTACTGATGCAAAGCGGAGGTTAATACCCCGTACTTCGTAGAATTCTTTAAGATTAACATTGTAACACTACTTACCCAAATCGATTATTATGGTTATCGGAGTACCAAATCGGCAAACGATGTTCTGTTTGATGAATTTCATGGTGTTTGCCTCGGTTATCCGAGTAAGAGACTCTGCCTCCACCCATTGGGTAAAGTAGTCAATCGCCACTATATCATGTTTGGCCTGGCCAGTAACAGTCGGGAGTGGCCCAATGAGGTCCACCCCCCAAATGGCAAATAGGTAGGGTGTACTGATTGAGGAGAGTCTCTTAGGAGGCAGATGGTTGAGGTTTGCTATCGTCTGGCAGGGTTCACAAGACTATGCAAACTGTTTCGCATCCTGATATAGGGTAGACCGGAAGTAACCCATTCTAAATACCTGGTAAGCCAGGGTCTCACCTGATACATGATTTCCGCAGTTGCCTGAATGTACCTCCTTGAGTGCCCATTGTGCATCATCCGGATGTAAGCATCTCAGTAGTGGAAGGGACTTTCCTTTGCTATAGAGGTATCCATCAACCAAGCAGTACCGTGTGGCAATCCTTTTGAGCTTGCGTGCTTGATCTGGATCCCCTTGAATGATTTCATTTTGGAGATATTCAGCTATTGGGTTCATCTAGCAGGGAAGTCGGTCTACCAGGTTCACTTATTTTCCTTTGGCTATGTTGGATTAGGGAATCAGTTGGAGGGGTACCCCTCTAAGCAAAGCTTACCCTCCATTTGCAACAATCTTGGGTAGAACATTTTCCCAGTGGTTCTTATCTCGGGGAATCTATTCCATCTTTACTCCTTTGAACCTAGACACGTCTGCTTTGACCTTTTCTAGGTCAGGCACCATGTTCTTACTCTTCGCCTAGTATTGCCCGGATACTTGGTTGATTAACAGCTATGAATCGCTCCTCACCAAGAGGAAATCTGCACCAAGTTTTTCGACTACCTTTATCCCTGCTAGTAAGACTTCATACTCTACTTCACTGTTGGTGGCTCTGAATTCAAACATAAAACAATGACAACACTCGATCGCATCAGGATCAGTTAGGATGATACCTGCTCCACATCCCGATTGATTAGCTACTTCATCTGTATACAATATCAAGGCTCAGTAATTGATGGGCCATTCCATGGATTCTTCTTCAGGAACCGGGCCTGAAATCACAATGGAATCCGGATTGGAGGTTACACTTAACTTTGCTACAAAATCCACCAAGGTTTGATCATTCATTGTTGTTCTGGCTCTGTACTTGATATCATACTGGGTGAGCTCCAAAGCCCACAGGACCAATCTGCTGGATACATCCGGTTTTTGAAGAAACTGCCTGAATGGTTTGTCTGTAACCATCGCTACTGTGTGTGCTTGAAAGTAAGGCTGAAGCTTTCTAGCTGTAGTCACAAGTGCAAAGACGAGCTTCTCCATGAGGGTATAATTCTTCTCTGATTTTGTCAAGGCACAGCTCACATAGTAGATCGATCTTTAGATCCCGTCACCATATTCCTTTACTAAGGCCCCGCTTGTAGCGATCTCTGACACAACCAAGTAAAGTTGTAGCTCTTCTCCTGGTATGGGTTTTACTAGTAGAGGTGGGCTAGCGAGGTACTTCTTCAAGGATTTGAAGGCTTGCTCAATTTTCTGGTCCCACTTCATCGAGGTGGAGGTGGAGATAGAGATGGGGGTTCTCATTTCTCCTATTGCCTTCCTCCTCTTTGCTTTGCTAGGATTTGACATTTTGACTTTGGCACTTGGCTTGACTCAATTCGGGCATTTCTTCTTTTGAGCATGGAAACACTTCCTTGATCATTCCATCAATTTCTTGCTTATACCTTGCAAGTTACGTAAGGTGATCCATTTCCATCTTCTTCGTTACCTCCAAAGCCTTGTCTCGTGTTTAAATTTCGGCTTGCATTAGCCGTATTCTCTTTGCAAAATCCTCCTTGATCTCTTCAAACTCCTTCAATTTTGTACTTTTTTTGGCTTCAAGTCTCTCAATTTGTTCTTCCATTTCTTTGTTCTTGTATGAGACTTCTCTATTATGCTTCTTGAGAGTACCATTTTTGGCTCTGAGCGTCTTTACTTCAAGTATGAGTTTCTTGCTCAATTCTTGAAGCTTATTCTCCTTTGTCGTTTCCAAGGTTTCTTTGCCTTCTAACTTCTTCTTCAAGAGTTGTACCTTCCCTTCGTAATCCTTCCTCATTTCTTCTTATTGTCGGGAAGTTGTCATCATTTTTCCTTGAAGTAAACCATTCTCTTTTCTCAACTCATCCATTGCCATTCTTAGCTCTTCATTCATACTCATAAGTTTCTTGTTCATTTCTAGCATGATCTTGAATAGATCTTCTTCTTCCGATTGATACAAGTATTCTTTGTAGTTTTGAGTTGTGGCCTTGATGGATTTGTTGAAATTTCCTTTAAATACGGACTCTATTGCTATATCATCTTACATGAGCTCTCCTATCCTATCTTCCGAGGACATGCTCATTGGCAATAGCTTGGCCTTGAGTTTTGCATGAAGAAATCCATAGAGTCTGAAACACAAAGAGACAAAACTACCAAAGCAATAAAAAAGAACTAAAGAGACTAAAAAGAAAAGAAGATCAAGGTAGAAATAATATAGAATCTTAATTTAAAATATATTTTATATTATCTTTCTAATAATTAAAAAACTTAGGGCAAATTGCAATATGATATCTAACCTTCACTGTGATTACAGATATAACGAACTTTTATCCAAACTACATATCAATACTATTGACTTAACTATTTTTTTTAGTTATTTCTTGACCTAACTATGAATTATAAGAAAAATAAACAATTGATTGTTTAAATACTTATGAAATGTCTAAATTGCTCCTAAGTACCTATCGTATCAATTAGGTTTTAAATAAGTGTTAAAAACACTTGAAAAGTTTTAAGAAATCAAATATCAATAAAACATAATTAAAAATTTAAATAATAACAAAACAAAAATTAAATATCAGATACTGACAGTATAAATTTTTTTTTAAATAAATCAGATAATAATATAAAATTAAATTAAAATAATAATAACAAAATTTGAAAAAAAAAATATATATATATATTAATTAATAAGAATAAAATTTTAATAATCTAGATAGATGGATTTACGTACATCTATTTAATAAATAAAAAAAACGGAAATCAATCATCATTGCCACTTTCTTCTTCTTCTTAGTTTCTACTTTGTATTTCTACTCATTCCACAAATTCAACATCCTAAAAATAAAAATGGACCCATATCATAAACCAAATCAATTTATTTTTTTTAGATTATTTAAAATTTTATAAAATGTTTACTGACCGTTAAGTTTATTGGTTATTTTTTTTCTCCCTTAAAAGCTCTCCTAAAAAATTCAAAAAAAAAATTCGTAGTTAGATCTAGCTACATACATATACGGTTGCTAAAATCATGTCGAATTTGTCAAGCAATTAAATGATGTCTAATTGACTAACGCTCTATTATTTATTGAACACATTTATGGTTTTTATTTTGTTTTCACTTTTTATTTTGTCAAGCAAAGAAAAAAGTAGCGCAGCCTGAAGAGGGACCTACTCTGTCACTAGATGGCCATTCTATACTATTCTGTATTCTTTTCACCTGACCCTCCATATCTTCACTTTTCGTCCTGAATTAATTACAACACATGGTAGAACGTGATTTTCATGAATGTCATAATTCCATTGTTGCCCTCATAATTTGGCCAACATTTGAAACAAAAATAGGGAGAGAGTGGCTCAGTCGTTCAGTAATCAGCATACATACATCGAACTATCGAAGCATGTAATGCATGCACCAGAATAAGATGACAAACACAAAAAACGACAGAAAACAAAGCAAAAGTAAAGAAACTACGTACACTACTCATGCATATCTGCCTCCACCTCTTTCTTGATTGATATTTGGTGTGAATAGTGTGATGATTTGAGTAGCTCATTGTGATCATGTGACTTGATAGTAAAATCTCTCTCTCCAACAAGGCAATAATGGAGAGTACGATTTTACGTATTTTTTTATTTATTATAATTTTAAAGAGGATACTTGCTATAGGTCTATAACAAACAAACTAGCATGAAATTAATGAAAGGACACATCACAGTCAAATAAAGCAGCTATACATATCCTTAGAAATTTCTTCCCATACAATAATATATATCTTCCAAATTAATTAAATGCATCTCTGGTCAGTGAAAATAATCTAATCATTTTCAAACATTGAATCCTCAGTTTCCTTACAAAATTAAGCACATTAAGTGCTAATTTAGTATTACATTTAAAAAGTTAAAATCGAATTATTTTATAATTTTAATATAAATTATTTTATTTGATAATCTTATAAGTTTTAACGGTGATTTTGAGAAGTATGTAGAAAGTTACTTTTTGAAAGTGATTATGAAATAATTTATTCCAGCATTTAATGAATGTTTTAAAATATCATTATTATCCTTATGAAATCAAATTAAAACCATTTATATATCTTATTTCATCTTAAAATTAAATATTATATCTAAATATTGATTTATAAAATCTTTTAAAAATATCTTTTTTGTTCTTATGGAATTTTTTTTTTCAATTTAAATATTCTACTTAAATGTTGATTTAATATATATAATTAATAAAAAAAAAATGAAATAGGATCCTAAACTCATGTATATTTTAGTCATTGTAACTAATCTCAGTACTTTTACAATAAAATTACCAAATATATGTATACTGCTTTTAAGCTATACAATAGTTTTAAAAATACAATTAACCAAAAATCTGTCGACTATTACTTCAGTATAGCTAACAATGATTATTATACAAGTTACAATAATACCAAACTGACCCTAAAATCAAGTTTCGAATAATAAAAGATGTCAATACAAACGGAATATTGTCAATGTTAGTCTATACGAGAGGTTTTAAAATAAAAACATTTTATGTACCTTGACAGACAAAATCTCTCTCTCTCTCTGCGCAGCTCCGTGTGCCTTAATGCTCAGAATTTAATTTTTTATTATAATTTGATTTTTTATATTTTTAAAGTGTTTGATAACTTTGATTACTTGAAGAAAAAAACAAACAAACTACCCCTTAGTTGAGTACCACCTCCAACCGGGTGAGTATTGTTCGATTAATGATTTTGCTCATAAAAAGTATGTTTAGGAAATATCGCTCCCTTGAGTTACCATTGTGATTATATTTATTTTGACGGGTGTGTATGGACTCAAACTTGAAACATTTGTTTGGTTGAATAAGTGTTTTTTACCATCAAACCATATTAAATCATATTGTACTTTGACTTATGATCTACTTGAATATTGAGATTATATTTATTTTGATATACCTCCTATGAGTGTGTTCTCAGGAGTGAAACCAAGATTTTGGTTTGGAGGGTGTCAAAACAAAAAATATGTATATTCAAACTAACACTAGACAAATATATTGGTCAATAATTGGTTGGAAGGGATTGATTTTAATATAAGCTTGACGAATTTCATCACTTTCATTGATGTGATAATCTAATATTTGTCAACGTAATCCTAGGTCACGCATTTGTTGGAAATTCCTTAGATTAATTTTTAGAAGCTTGAATATTAATATTAGATATTAACGAAGATGAACCGACTTTTGAAGTTTTAATTCTTTTGAAAAATCCATCAATTGTCAATGGTTTTCTCATCTAAAGATCAAATAAAAATAATCCAATTAATTTAAATAAATAAACGTTTAAATAAATATATATATATATATATAAAAACAAAAAAACAAAAAAACTAGTATAATAAATGTAGGAAAATCATATATTTTTTTTGAAAGAATAAATAATTAAATAAATCATATTAATAATAAAATAACAAAAATTAAAAAAAAATTGAAAAAAAGTTAAATTATTTATTAATTTGTAGAATAATGTTAAATATCCCACATAAAATCTCACATTTTTCATCCCGACCACTACAAGAAAAGTGACCTATAGTGACATATTTCTTTGTGGTAAATTTTGAATATATCACTATAGGTATTATTTTGTGACGAATTTTATTATTTGTCATTGTGTTTTTTTCAAATCAATTTTTTTTTACAAAAATTGTCACAACTAGTTAAAATTTGATAATTTGTGACGGTTAATATAATTAGTCAAAAAATTACCTTATAAAAAATTGAAAGATTTTTTTTTTCAAAAAAAAAAAAAAAAAAGAAATATTTTATTTTGTAAATACTTATTTTCTTTTCATTTATTTCATATTTCCTAAACCATATCATGAATCTTTAAATTTTTTGTTCCAAACACCTAATTATATTTCCTAATTTCATTGAAACTCTCAAGTCTATGACAATTTACTTAAGGTATGGTATCTCTAAATTTTGATTTTTGTTTAGGGTTTCTGAAACTTTTGTATCCTCTCCTACCTCCTTACTTGCACTTCAACAATGGAATTTTTTTATTAAAAAAATAAAATAAAATAAATTAAATTAAATTAAAAAAAAAATTCACATAATTTCTCTTTCTACGGTTCCTAATTTTCTCCGCCTAATCAAAATTAAAACGATCCTTTAATTGATTTTTCTCTAGTATATTTCTCTCTAATCTCTATTTTGTTTCTCTATTTTTTTCCTCGGACATAATTTCTCCATGATTTCGTTTCTATTGAATTCACTGTCACACGCACGATAACCAATACAACAACATAGACACATGCACTCAAGTTGGTCCCATCATCAAGCTTGGGGTGATCGTCATCGCCACCAGGTAAGGAAGATGTCGATGTCACCATCGTCAAGCTGAGGATGCAACGAGCACTCAGCGATCACTTCAATTTGACGATTTTTTTTCCATAAGCCAATTATCTCAGTTTATTCTCTAATTGTTTGCTTTTTATGTGTTTTTGGTTGTGTTTTAATGTTTATGAAAGAAAAAAAAAAAAGGTGTTATTGTTAATTGATTTATTGATTAACCCGAGTATTATATGAACTTGACATTGTTTTATTCACTAGGCTGAATGCACATAAATTATTTGATGAAATGACATGCTATTTAAAGAGAAAAAAAGAAGCAAATAATGCACCAATTTTTTTTTTTTGGTACTATTACATTTTATAACATAGAAATGCTTGGATTGTTAAGGTAATTGTTTATAATTATGAATATACCTTGCAATTTTTTATGTGGTTGCAAGCTAATACATATATGATTTTGTTTCATCTTTTATTCCATTTTGGTAGAGCCAATTAAATCAATTGGAATCTTAAAAATTAATCAAGATTGGAGTTAATAAAAATAAAAATAAAAATAAGAATAAAAAAAAAAAAAAAAAAAGAAACTCACACATTTATCAAAGACTAAATATAACAATTACTCTTTGCAATTCAATTTTAATGAGGATTTTATTTTCTATAGAGTGGATCGAAGTACATGTCTTGGAGATACGATTTTACCGCATATAAATTCTCTCTCTATTATCTTCTTGATTATACCATGCTAGAGCTTGTTGATTTGGTTGAGGTTATATGTATACATGGAGATGCAAAGTTTGGATGAGCCCAAAAAAAAAAACTTCTTACAGGATGTAAAGCAAGTTGCATTGTGGAAAGCCATTTGAAAGTGTTCAAATGCCTAATATTCAAACATTATGGATTTAATTAAAGATGTTCTTTAATTTTTATTTTTTTAATGTTAAATTTAATATTATAATACAAGTATATCATATAGGTATGAATAGATATGACATGTCTTTTTTTTTTTTTTTTTTTTTTTAAACAGCATATTTATTAGAAAGAAACCCCAAGAGATAAAACCAATACAATACAAAATGATAAAGGGACGTCAGGTTCTATACAAATGTTAATAAGCCCCACACCTAACAACAAAGACAACCGAGATCAGCATTAAAAAACAAACATACAATCAAAAGCAAAACAAGATAGTCAAACATCTCCCCACTCCAATCTATCGCCGCCACCACCACTAGAGCCAGATTTAGCTAAACTGTCCACAAATAAATTCGAATCCCTTGGCATATACTTGATATCAAAATCGTCCGAAGACATAAGAAATTGACGAATGCCATATACTAAATTAACAAGTTGAAGATTTCCAAAATCAGAACCTTTAATCCAAGCCACCACAGATTTCGAATCACTAAAAATTGTGATGCAACGTCGAGCAAGAGAAGCTTTTTCAGAAATTGGTTGACAAGCTCAATGTATGGCAATGATTTCTACTGAAATAGCATCAAACAGACCCACATAAAAGGAGAATAAACATAAAATCCAACCACTTGAATCCCGAAGAACACCAATTCCTGCCTCCCCCGGGCTACCCCTTGCGAAACCATCCACATTGAAACTTAACTCGAAATCTGACGAAGGAGACCAAAAACTAGCCTTTTTAACCTTAGTAGCAGAAACATCAACACATCTATCATATACATCTAAAATAAGCATTGTTAAATCAACATCGGAGCCACATCCATGATTTTTAAACCATAGAGCCACACGAAACTTAATAGTATCCAAAACCACACCCAAATCCGAGACTTTTCCACAGAGAACTACCTCATTACGGCAGTCCCATATCGACCGAATTACTGTAAAAAATAATGTGTTCCATGCTCTCCTTCTTGACGCCAAGGGACAAAAATTGTTCCAGCAAACAGCACACTCCCCAACAGAAGGTAAAGAACACGAAAAAACACCCCACCAACCCATACAAATCCTCCAAACCTTATTAGACTATGCGCAATGAAGGAATAAGTGATCAATCGATTCGATCCCACCACCACACAAAGGACAGGCTGGACTAACCACCTGCTTCACACCAAAACTAAGCAACACCTCTCTAGCCAAGATTCTTCCCTTCAACAATTGCCAAGCAAAAACCTCCACCTTTGGAGGACAAAGCCTCTTCCATAGAAAATCACAAAACGGAACAGCCCTATTATTAATATCCTCCAAACTCCTAAAAGAATTAACTGAGAATAAGTCATTTGGAACATAAGACCAGGCCAAAGCATCTGGAATATCAACTCTTAATTTTATATTTTCCAGACACAACTTAAAACAATTCAACTAATCCAACTCCCAATTAAACAACGCTCTTCAAAGATTCACATCTCAAACCCATCTAGAATCCACCCAACTACCAAACTCGAAAACCACCCCATTCTTATTAGTAGCCAAAGCAAAAATTATTGGGAAAGCGATCATGAGAGGAACTGAATCTCAACATACCTCTTGCCAAAACCGAACCTTTTCCCCACTACCAATCACCACTTGAAAATCATTTTTAACAATATTATGAGCTATATGATTTTCGCTAAAAATCTTGTTAATGCTCCTAACAAAATGAGACCCAGACTTTGCTTCACTACCATTCCACAACAAAGAATTGTTTCTAAAGCCATACTTGGCACACAGAACTTTCTTCCACAGAGAAGAATCCTCCCTCCCAAACCTCCAAATCCACTTGACCATTAAACTCAAACCCTTGTCTACCATCCTTCAAACACCCAAGCCCCCAAACTTCTTATGCTTATAAATGGAAGCCTAATCAACTGAATGAATTTTCTTCTGAGAGAGACCATCATTCCAGAAAAAACTCTGCAATTTCTCTAACGTCTTAGCCATCATAACAGGAATAGAAAAAACAGACATGAAATAAGATGAGAGGCTAGACAACATTATCTTGATCAGAACCAAACGAACCCCTTTTGATATAAAGCCTCTCTTCTAATGAGCCAGACGATGTTCAACTTTATTAATAACAGGATTCCACAAAGCAGCCCTGCTTGGATTACCTCCAAGAGGAAGACCCAAATAAGATATTAGTAAAGATGACTCCATGCATCGAAAAGTTGCTTCCCAATCCTCCTCACAAACACCTTTTTTGTCAACCCTAACTAGGCAAGATTTGTGATAGTTAATCCTAAGATCGGAAATTAGTTCAAAGCACCTCAATATCCTTTTAGCATTCTGAAGATACTCCAATTTAGGCTCTAAAAATAGTATCATGTCATCAGCAAATTGCAAATGAGAAATATGAACTACTCCATCACCAAAAACTGCCCCATTAATCATTTCCAATTGCTTTGCTTTTATCAACATAACACTCAAGACTTCTACCACAATATTGAACAAAAAAGGAGATAAAGAATCACCTTGACGAAGCCCTTTCTGCATAGAAAATTGTTTAGTTGAGCACCCATTTACTAAAACAAACAATGAAGGAGACGATATGCACCATTTTATCCAATTTCGCCATCTCAATCCAAAACCCATCCTATCCAAAGTTTCGAGTAGAAACTCATGGTCTACGTTGTCATAGGCTTTTTTTAAATCCAACTTTACCAAAAGTTCTCCATTTCCATTTTTCTTCCACGAATGAATTACCTCTTTAGCAATAATAAAACTATCAACAATTTGACGATTTTTCACAAAAGCCATCTGAGAGGGACCAATCACTGAATCCAAAACAACATTCAATCTATTGGCTAAAACTTTATATAATGAACCCACCAAGTTGATAGGCCTATAATCTTGCAAGGATTCTGGACATTTAATTTTTAGAATTAAGGCAATAAAAGTGCAATTAAAATCTTTTATCACAGAACCATCCTGATAAAAGGCATGTAAGAAATTCATGAAATCACCTCTGATCAACTCCCAATTAGCCTTGATGAAATTAAGATTAAGACCATCCAGTCCAAGTGTTTTGTTTCCATCGCACTCACTCAACGCTTTCCAAACTTCTTCAATAGAATATTCTGCTTCTAAATTCATCCTTTCTTGAGCCAAGATCTGATTCACAAGCAGCCCATCCCAACTTGGTCTACACTCTACCTTTTTCTTAAAATGATCTTCAAAAAACGATAACACTCCCTCTCTAACTTGAGACGAACCCTTACAAAACCTACCGGAAATAAATAGATCACCTAAAAAGTTTGCCTTCCGACTCACGTTTGATAAGATGTGGAAAAATTTTGAATTCCTATCACCTTCCTTCAACCATTTCACCCTAGAAACTTGCCTTCATTTTTGTTCTTCCAAACGAATCTGTCTCCATAACTTAACCAAGCAAGAAGACCGTTCTTCTCTTAACCCAGCTGACCAACCAAGAGACAACACATTTCCTTCTATCCTAGCCAATTCCTCCTCCAGAGCTTTAATCACATTACCATCAAACTTCCTATTCTTAGAGAATGCTTTCAAATGTCGTCTAACAACATTAATTTTATTCTTCAAGATATGACCAGCTGAATCTCTAATATGGCAATTCTTCCAGCAATTATGCACTCCTTCCATAAGATCTTTGTCTTCCAACCAACTATTCAAGAACCGAAATGGCTTCAAACCCTAATTAACTCCCAATTCCCCTAAAATCACTGGGTTATGATCCGACAGGCTCCTACCAAGCCCTTTCTGAACAAGTTGAGGGAACCAAGAAAGAAACAAAGGATAACACAAGAATCTATCAAGTCTAGCCCAAGATTCAATTTCCCTGTTATTAGACCAAGTAAACGCCACCCCCTGCATAGGAAGATCGATCACATTAGTAGCATCTGCAAACATCTTGAAATTTCTCATAGACCTAACACTCCCATTGCCACCCTTTCTTTCACTATGATTTAGAACCGTGTTGAAATCCCTCCCCAATAATCCATGGCCCAAGCAAGGATACTTTAGCAGACACAATAAATCTCCACAGCTCTACCCTCTCATTCTCATTGTTAGCTGCATATAAATTACAAAAGACCACCTCCATATTTATAAAAGACAACACACCTGAAAGGATTATACAACGGTCATTTGATATACAAGATTTGGCCACAAAAACATCCTCATTCCATAATGTAATAACACCACCTGCCGACCCTTTTGCCTCCACCCCAACACCTTTCAACAAAAGCGAGCCTCCCAAAGACTTGATTATTCTAGAATCAAAACAGTTTAATTTAGATTCTTGAATAAAAAGAAGAGATGGCTTGGTATTTCTAACCAAATTTCTGACCACTCTCCTTTTTTCCAATCTCCCCAAGCCCCTAATATTCCAAGTCTTCTTATATCTTTGTTTTCAATAAATATATTAATTTGATTGTAATAGTTTAAATTATTGACAATTGTTTGGAATATTAACATTATTGACAAAACCACTTAGATTCTAAAACAATAGTAACCTTAAATTGTCACTAACTATACATATAGTGACAAAATTTTCAGATAGTTAATTGTTTGAGTTTGTGAATAGTGACACAAATTTTAAACAATAAATTATTACTAAAAATGTGTATAGTGACAAAAATCTTCAAATGGATTATTGTCACTAAATTTGTGTATAATAACACATTTTTCAGATAATTAATTGTCACTGAGTTTGTGAATAATGACACAATTTTCAAACAATAAATTGTCACGAAAAATGTGTACAGTGAAAATTTTTTCAAATGATTAATTGTCACTAACTTGTTTATAGTGACATATTTTTTGTTTTGTCACTCATTAAGGTCAATTAACAATCTGTCACTAAAAGTCATGGCTTATGACAATTACAAATAATTTTCACTAACCATAGTGACAATGACACTGAATGTATAAGTAACGAATTTTTAGTGGCACTTTTTATGTCACAGTATTGATATTGTGACAAATTTTTCACTTATTGACAAATATTTTTTATCACTATATGTCATTGCTCTTGTAGTGGACACATGTGGCATGTAAGATGTCAAATTGTGAGTGAATACATATTAATGATGTTTTATCTCACCTACAACATGTATCCACTCACCATTTGACATTTCAAGTGCCACATGTGATAGGATGAAAAATGTGGCATTTTAGGTAGGATGTGTATATTACTGTAATTTGTAATATCGTACTTGAAATTGTTTGGATAGATGAACTAAAAAATAAGAAGAATTTAATTTCAGCGGGAATGAAATTGTTTTAGTGAAAAAATGGAAAAATAAAAATAAACAAGTATATATATATGTAGGTTAGACTAGTTCATGAATCATGATGAATAGGAAACCAAATCGAATATATTTTCTCCTCTGGGTTAAAAATGATAAAATTTGACTTTTATTTATTTATAATAATAATAATAATTTAAATTTAAATTTAAAACTAACCTATTTACATAGGTTTCACGTCTTTCATAAAAAAGTTCACATTAAAAAACCAAGACTTACGGTAGATAGGAAAGGCTCACGTATATATCTATTATATTATATAAAAATCAAAGAAGTTTAAAGTTGTGAAAATAAAAATTCTTTGGGAGGGGGGATGATTTGGGGGATTGTTGGGGGGCATGGCCCCTATGGGTATCCCGTAAATTCGCACTTTGGTACATTTGTTTGGTTGAATAAGTGCTCGATTACCATGAGAATAATGACCCTTATTGTAGTTATTTTTCTTTTTTTACAGAGGACACTTGCTGCAGGTCTATAACAAACAAACTAGTTAAATTAATGAAAGGGCACTTCACAGTCAAATAAAACAGCTGTACATTTCTTACAAATAACTTTAGAAATTTCTTCCCATCCAATAATATATATCTTCCAAATTAATTAATTAAATGTGTCTCTAGATCAGTGAAAACAATCTTATCATTTTCAAACATTGGATCCTCAGTTTCTTTACAACGGAAATTAAGCACATTAAAATCACGTTTCGAATTATAAATGCTGTCCCTGTCGAAATTTTTGTATATAAAGAGGATAGGGCTAGTCACCAAAGTCACCAACCACATTTCTTCTTCTTCTTCTTCTTCTTCTTCTTCTTCTTCTTCTTCTTCTTCCAAAAGAAATGTTGAAACCACAAGTTAATCACCATACTCAATCAACCAAAACCCTATTCCCATTAGAGAAGCCATTTCTCTTTGGAAATGGAGGGCAATCTTTTCTTCTTCAAGTTCAGTCAAGGCCCTCCAGCTCGAACAAAGCACCCAAAGTTCGAGTTGGGTTCTCAAGTAACATTAAAGCAATATCAATTCCTTTTACCGGCAGGAATAATACTTTTACCAAAGTGAAGGCAGTTGTTACTGTTAAACGAACTATTGGTAGCCTCATCTCTGATTTAACCTTGACCCCAGGTGACATCAAAGAATTGTTGGGTAGATCACTCCAATTGGAACTTATTAGTGCCGAGCTTGATCCCAGTAAGTATTCAAAATGTCAACTCTCTTTCTTTCTTTCTTGTTCAACATAACGAGTTCTAAGGTTTGTGAATTTATTTATTAAAATAAAAAATTATAAAATTTAATATTTGTTCCTTAAAGGCGAGATGATTTTGATAGCATGATGACTTAAATAAAAAATAAAAAATAAAAAACCATTTTTATTAACCTTTTTTTTTTTTTTTTTTTTTTTTGTTGATATTATTTCAGAGACAGGATTAGAGAAAGCAACAGTGAAAGATTTTGCGGACAGAGGTCTCTTTCCGAACGATGGCTTTGACATAACATACAGAGCGGAGTTCAAGGTTCCACTGGATTTCGGGGAAGTGGGTGCCATTTATGTTAAAAATGATCATGACTTTGAGTTTTTTCTCAAGGATGTTGTGCTTGAAGGGTTCCCAAATGGTCCTATCAAAATAACTTGCGACTCCTGGATTCAACCTAAGTTTGTCGAAGAGAAGCGAGTCTTCTTTACTTACAAGGTCTGCAAATATATATAGTTTATTAAACTTTATAGCAATGATCATTAGTTGCCGAAAAGTTAGTCAGCATATAAAGCCAAATTTCATGATTTTTTACTCTGACCAACTTCATATCATCTAATTTTTTTATTATCATTTAGTTGTGGGTAAATTTCATTAATTAATTAGAATAAATAAGATGTTTAAATAAGATGTATTAACTAGAATATATAAGTACGTGGGCACTAACTAATGTATAGCACCGAAGTCGGATGTTTTGTAGGTGGTGAATTTGATGAATTTGATTAACTCGAAGGTACTGCCCGGTGCTGACATTGGTGTGGTCTCCCATGATATTTTTATTGTGCTAAAAAATTCATCTTTTAGCTCTATTTCTTTTGTCCCTAGATTAGCTAACTGTGTGGCTCATATTCTTGCTAAGATTGCCTTTGGTTATAAGGGTGAGTTTGTTTGGTTAGAAGAATGTCCCATTGTGGTGGAGAGTTTTGTGTTGGGCGATTGCCCTCTTTCTTTGTAATGGTTCTGCCATTTATTGAATTCCTTTCAAAAAAAAAAAAAAAAAAAAAAAAGTGGTAAATGTCATTCATTCAATCCGATAATATTCTAGATTCGAGTTACATCACATCGAATGATATAATAATAATAATAATAATAATAATAATAATAATAATAATAATAACTTTCTAGTATGAGATTCTATACGAATTTTTCGTGCGGTTCACTAATTTTAACCGGTTGGAATTAAATTTTTTTCATTGATTCCAACCGATTGGAATCAGTGAAACGATACGAATTTTTTGTTCAAGATCTTGCACTTGATTATATATATACACACAATGTATTGGTGTATTGATGTATTAATTAGAATAAAAATGAGTTATTCATTTATCTTTTGGATTAAAATACCAACTATTCATATTTTAACTCATGAAAGAGTGTATTTTTTTTTTTTTTTTTGGATCAGTCATTCTTACCATCTAAAACACCAAATGGATTGGAGAGGCTGAGAGGCGAAGAGCTCATAAAATTGCGAGGAAATGGACAAGGATTGCGCCAAGCTAGTGATCGGATATATGATTATGATGTGTATAATGACCTCGGATCCCCGGATAGTAAACAAGATCTAGCACGACCGGTGCTTGGCGGCAAACAACACCCTTACCCTAGACGTTGTAGAACTGGACGTGACCCTTGTAAGAAAGGTAAATATTAATTCAAATAAAGAAAAATTCGGATGGTTTTGGAATATTTGAATTTCATATATAATACCTGTTGAAAAGTTTTCTATAGAAAATTTATCAAGTGGAGAGTAAACTAAATATACGTCAACAATTATAATTTATATATTTTTTCAATAAATAGAATTAAAAAGTTGATCTTATATTAAGAATTAGTATCTAATTATAAATGTTTAGTTTGGATATATATGATAATGAACAAGTTTTACTGTTGCAGATCCGAAGTCAGAGACAAGAGTAAGGGATAATCTGACATTCTATGTGCCTCGAGATGAATCATTTTCTGGGATAAAAACAGCAACATTTGGAGCCAAGGCATTATACACACTGTTGCATTCCCTGATACCTACCTTAACAAGTGTAATTATCGACCGTGACCGAGGGTTTCCATATTTTACAGAAATCGACAAACTCTTCAATGAAGGAGTTAACTTGCCTAAAAAAGATAAAAAATCGTTGATAAATGCTATTCCTAGACTAGTCAAAGGTGTTAAAGATACAGCTGAAAATATTTTGAAGTTCGAGACCCCCGATGCAATGGATAGTAAGAACTCCTTCTAATTTCTGTTTAATGTCAATATTACATCTCTTTACAGTACTAATCAAACGGAAGCTGACTTATTAATTTGTGTCTTTTCATTCGCAGGAGACAAATTCTTTTGGTTTAGGGATGAGGAATTTGCTCGGCAGACTCTAGCTGGCCTCAATCCATACACTTTACGGTTAGTCACGGTATGATCTACCACTTACCATATATGTTCATGGCTTTGGCTATTTTATTCATTCATCAATTGAGATGCTTTAATTATACTTATACTATCCATGTTTTCTTTTGTCTCCTTAATTAACATTTCCTACTGATAATTAAGTTAGCTAAACCCTTTTTCGTGCTCCGGAGAATGACCAGTACGTCTATCTAATTTGTTAAAAATATTGTAGGAATGGCCGTTGAAAAGCACACTTGACCCCAAAATTTATGGTCCGCCGGAATCAGAAATCACCAAAGAAATCATCGAGCATGAAATCAGAGGCTTCATGACACTTGATGAGGTATTTCAAAACCTTATTCCGTAAAAGTTCCATAAAAAGTAACTTCACTTTTTCCTTATTAATTACTGCATAAAAGCATATCACTTGAATTGATTACTAAACTCTTAAAATTTTGGTTTTGTACAGGCTTTAGAACAAAAGAAGTTGTTCATGCTAGATTACCATGACCTACTTCTACCATACGTGGAAAAAGTGAGACAGCTCGAAGACACATCCTTCTACGCATCACGCACATTATTCTTCCTGAACCCAGATGGGACGTTGAGACCAATAGCAATCGAGCTAACTAGGCCACCGATGGATGGAAAGCCACAGTGGAAACGAGTGTACACACCTAGTTGGCACTCCACCGAATGCTGGCTTTGGAAGATCGCCAAAGCTCATGTCCTTGCTCACGATTCTGGCTACCACCAGCTAGTCAGTCACTGGTACATATATATATATGTGCCCTTCTCTCAGCTTTATAGCTAATTGACCACACCATTTAGTTGCATTAACATGCTTGCACCTCTATTTTCTATTCAGGTTGAGAACTCATTGCTGCACAGAACCTTACATAATTGCAACCAATCGGCAACTTAGCGCGATGCATCCAATCTACAGGTTGCTCAACCCTCATTTCCGATACACTATGGAAATCAATGCTCTAGCTCGATTGGCTCTAATCAATGCTGATGGAGTCATTGAAAGCACATTCTCTCCTGGAAAGGAGTCTATAGAGCTCAGCTCTTTCGCCTATGACAAGCAGTGGCGGTTCGACAATGAGGCACTTCCCAAAGACCTCATTAGCAGGCAAGAATTCTCGGATCCAATTCAAAAGTTTGATTGAAAATAAAAACAATTAAAATGCATCTGATTGTTTGCCTATAATTATAGGGGATTGGCTGTTGAAGATCCAAGTGCTCCACATGGACTAAAGCTAACAATTGAAGACAACCCTTTTGCAACTGATGGTCTAGTACTATGGGACATTATAAAACAATGGGTTACAGATTATGTCAATCACTATTACCCTGACCCAAGCCTTGTAGAGTCAGACAAGGAGCTCCAAGCATGGTGGTTCGAAATTCGAAACGTCGGACATGCTGATAAGAAGGATGAACCATGGTGGCCTGTACTGAAAACCTCAGAAGACCTAATTGAGATCATAACAACCATAGTTTGGGTGACCTCTGGACACCATGCAGCTGTCAACTTTGGCCAGTACACATATGGAGGCTATTTCCCTAACAGACCCACCATTACAAGAACCCACATGCCTGATGAGGACCCAACTGAGGAAACATGGAAGTTCTTCATGGAAAAGCCAGAAGCTGTGCTTTTGGAAGCCTTACCTTCACAAATTCAAGCCACAAAAGTCATGGCTGTTCTGGATACTCTCTCGACTCATTCACCGGAAGAGGAGTATTTGGGCGACATAGTAGAACCCTCATGGAAACAAGATCCAGTCATAAATGCTGCATTTGAGAGGTTCAATGGAAAGTTGAAGGAGTTTGAAGGGATTGTTGATGGTAGAAATGCAAACACAAATTTGAAGAACAGAAATGGAGCTGGGATGATGCCTTATGAGCTCTTGAAGCCATTTTCTAAGCCTGGTGTGACTGGAAAAGGAGTGCCATACAGCATTTCTATCTAGATTTTCTAGAATGATTAATAAGCTGCCATTCACCTTAAGGAGTTGTTTTCATATTTAATGCTTTTTTTTTTAACTTTATATGTATTTGGTTATAATAAACAAACTCTGTATTTTTCCGTTGAATATCATTCACCTTTTTTTTTTTTTTAAACAACTGTTTTATTAAAAAAAAAAAAACCAAAAAAGGCTAAAATCCAACAACAAACCCAACCAGAGTACAAGTACAAACCAGGAAAATACAAGGCACCACACTAACAACAACCAAACAGCCGCAAACACTACATCCTTACAAGCAGCAAACACTAAAAAAAACCTCCAGATAAGGACGAGAGCAAAGACCGAAACAAGAACAGAACGAAGCCTCAAGATATGCTCCATTCCAACCTGTCTCCCTGCCCATCTGCACCCGCTTTAGCTAGACAATCCATTAGAGAATTGGCAACTCTAACAGTATATTTAATCGCAATAGACCTCCTGTACCTCAAAAATTGCTTAAGGAGGTGTTTTAATATTTAATGTTTTTTTAACTTTTTTTAATATTTAATGTTTTTTTAATTAAAATGAGAATATTTAATATCATTCACCTGAAAAGAGAATTTAAGAAGTTCAGTCAAAGTACACTGAGTCACGAAGTCGACATTGATGGTTCTGATGAAGTCATGTGGATAATAAGCTCAACAATCTCTTGTACAAATATGATGCAATGGTTGTACTCCAACAACAACAATGCAAGGAACTGCTTCTTTTTAGGATGCAAAGTTTCTATTGATGAGCTCTGAAGCAAGGCTTACAAATCTATTTCCTTCGATTATAAATTATCCATACATTATTTAGAAGGAACAAACTTAATTCTATTATTCACAGAAAAAAAAAAAAAAAAAAAAAAATAGAGATACTTAATTATGAAAGTAGATATATGTTTTCAATCTTGAGAAACAAAAGTTGGCTTAATTTATTTTCCTCTTGCTTGGAATCAGTCCTTGAAGAATGAGATTACAAGAAAACGTGTCCAAACATTACTTCAATGTTATGAAGTTTAGAGGTTGGTATTGTTTGTAGAAAGGAACAAGTTCTATAGTAAAAATGACCCAACAAAACTATGATATACAGGAGAAAATACAAACGGTTGATGGTTGCTGATAGCTTTTGAGGTCTGCAAAGATGAAGAGGGAGAGACGATGACTTCATTAGTGCTTGAAGCAAATTTATGATTCTTCTTCATAACATAATATAATATTACAGTAGACAGAAAGAAATCACTTGAATACAGTAGAAAGTAAACTCCCAAGAAAGAGTAAATTAACAAATACAGTTGATATTCGAGTAACTGATGGTGAAACTCGCCCTTTATCCTTCCTTGTTATAATCCCTTCAACAATTGCATGATTGATGATCAAAATGTAAATGGGGAGGAGAATTTGTACAAGCATCTTGTCCCAGTTGCCTACGAACACAGTTCTTGTAATCCCACCAACCAAGCATGTCGCGTTCAGGATTATTACAAAAACCAACGGAACAAGAAACATAGGAGATGTTCGGAAATCTAGTTTACCCATTCGGTATATTTTAGCTTGTTCTTCGTCCAAAACCTTATTTGTTGGTTGGAAACTGGCTTGTCTCAAGCCAATAGTTTTCATAATGGCATCCAAACTTCCATATAAATGAGATGTGACTGATTTTATCATCCAAAGCCTCTGTTCATTTCTCCATGTCTCAATTGAACCTCCTGTTGAAAGGACTTCTTGCAAATGCTTCAAAAGGGCAGATAGGAAAATGAAGGAAAATATCATGAAGAATGGACTAGAAACCTGTGACAAAGGCACATAAATGTTAGTATTTGAGGCATCAAAAATTATCAGGATTATTGATCTGTAATGCTACAAAACTGATTGTCCTGTGTAAGAATCGGTGATCATGCACGAAATTTCTAAAGTTTTTTTTATTAAGGGCAGTAGTTACCTCAGGATATAGAGAGATGCCATTCAACAGACACAACTGAGGGACAGTAGCAAAACACCAGAGAGGCAAGCAATAAAAAAGAGGGAAAAGAGCAAGTTCTCCATAGCATAAACTCTGAAGAAAAGACATTCTTAGTGATCCATATATCAGAGGGCAGAATCTTGAAATGCCAACTTGAATCAATCCAGAACTCCATCTGATGCCTTGAATCAATAGGTCATTCAAATTTGTGGTTGAAGAACCCAAAAATTGTGGCCTGGATGGAGTAAGATAGTTTGATTTCCAGCCTTTGCAATGTAAGATGAATCCTGTGAAGAAATCCTCTGCCACAGATTCATACAGAAAACCAACCTGACATCAAAAATGAAGTAGAGATAACGTCATGTTTTGTCAATAAACATTTAGTAAGATTATCGTCTTTGTGCTCATATATACATATACTTACCTTTTCACCCCATTCTGTGTTGGATTCATACAAGCTGGAGGCTAAAACTTTAGCCTCCTGCAGCAATGTGCTGGAGAGGTTCCCACCATCGACAATGTTTTGACGAATAGATTTAACGAACAAATTTGATGAACCAAAAGAATTTTTGAGTTCTAAAAGGTCAGCACCTGTTTAATTTCATCCAAGTTAATACCAAAAACCATATCCATTTCAAAATTGTATAAACTTATTGACACACCTTCTTGTGCAAAATGTCCGTATAATGACTCTCTCTTGAGATAATAACCAGTACCAGACAAGACAGGTCCAGTCAGTCCATCCATACCATACCATGTCATCTTCAATGTAGAAAATAATACATAAATTAACAACAGATTATTAACTAAAATGTTAAATTCATATTTGATTAATTTGCTCACCCCATAAGCAGATCTTAATTGACCATCGTAAATATCATGCTCTCCTATATTGTGAAATTTCTGGGGGAACTGAACATATGCTAGAGAAGCAGAGATTTTTCGGTCAAGATGGAAACACATAGCTTGTCTAGCTGAACTTGGGTCAACACAATACATGTCACAGTCTAGTCCAAGTATGTATGGAGAATTGCTTATAACGCCTGAGGCCCGAAGCTGCATGCAAGCAAACAACAAATGTTAAAGAGATGATGAGCAAATTTCTATAATCTGAACGATCATCAATTCTGGGGTTTGTGTAGAGAATCATACGAGAACATTGAGGGCTCCAGCTTTGAAATGATGAGAATGAGAAGGCCTTTTTTCGCGAGATACGTACACGAGAAGGGGCAAATTAGTATGGTCTTCTTGCAGAGTCTCACTGGAAGTATCTTGTATAACCTGTAAAAACTTAATTAGATTATATAGTTCTAAATAACTTGATTAATTTTCGAAACATAATTAATAGGTTATATAAGTAAAAAAAAAAAATTATCAGGTTTGGAAACCCTTTGCATTTTTTCTTGCAGGATTCAATTCTACAACATTACGGAACATATTACATGTCATTGCAACTTTGATTATTGTATTAAAAAACATATGAAATAATCTACCTCGATGATAGAAGGATGATCTCGTTTGTTCCCCCAATATTCTCCATCTTCTTTACTGCTCTTTAAACATTCCTTAAACATATCATATTTTTCCTACACCGAAATTACAACAATCATACATCTAATTACGTAATAGGATATAATAAAGTCAAAATTAATTAAATTCACATACACCTCCACCATTAACACAAGCACAATAATTGAATAATTTGTTTGAACAAACCTTAATCTTCAACTTGTCTGCCATAAACCGATCACTGTCAACATAATTACTACTATCTTGGTACTCTGGTGCAGAAAAATAGATCAGTGGACAACTTGTCTTGATTCCATAGCTCCTGCAGAATGGGAGCCACCATTTGGCAAACTTGTAAGCCTCTCTCATGCCATGCAAAGTTTTAGGAGACCCCCCATCATCAGATAAATACACATGAAGCTTCTCTGGTGGATAATCAAGTGCCATAGCCGATAACACGGTGTTCATCACCTCAAAAGTAGGCTCCTTATCTGGATCTGCTGTGCATATGAACACGTCGATTGCAGGTAGTTTATCATCGTCAGGCAATCTTTCAGGGAATGCAGTTCGATATACTGGATTCCAGTGATAAGCTCGGCCAATGAGCCATATAAAGGATAGAAGCAACTCAGAGGCAAAGACTAGAAGCCACGGAATAATTGGTGCAGGTCTGGTTTCTTGGAAGAGAAAAGAAGCTCTATAGTAGACCAAGAAAGCTAGAGCCATGCAATGAAAAAATGCATGAAATTTGTTAATGATGATTGAAAAATTATTGGCATGGCAGATATGGAGAGGGAGATCATGATTCTCCATAGCTGACTAAACTATGCTACTTGTGATAAGTGTTGTGTGATAATTTGGCACAAGCATGAGTATCTGGTTGCTTATAAAGAGATGGAACTTTAAAACACCTTAATTTGATTTGTTGCAGCCACCAGAGCTGACTATTTCAATAAATGTTTTCCACCTATCGTTTCAAAGTGATTGCTTTCCTTGGACAACAAGGTTCAATTGTTCAAAGATATTTCTACTATCATTCTACTTAAACTTTTCTATTTTGATGTGGGTCAACCACGTATCAAGATTGAATTTGCTTCTAAATTTTGATTCACGGCTTAGATAAAGTTAATTGACATAAAAAATTTCATGGCTTGGTAATAGTGCTTAAATCAAATTGGTATTTTCGTTGAAATATGATTCTAAAAGTGAAAATTTCAAAATGAAATATAGTAGTAGCACTTTTTTGAAAAAACAAAAAATTGTGGGCTCAAGTTGAACACTTTTGGGGTCAAATGATATTGGATTTGGGTCCGTAATGTACCGGTTGGAGTCTTAATAACTTGCACTATGAATTTTCTTTTTCAATCTCATTGACTTTTATGTATGTGAAGAACTTGAATCATCGGCTTGCCAATAAAGTAGGAGAGGGCTTTCCTTGGGCGACACGCCTTGGTTTTCCTTCCCACAGATTTCCAACATAATTCCTTCTAATACTTTTCTATTTCGTTTATTGTTTGGTCTTTGTTCTGCTGCTTAACACTTAAGAGTGCAAAATGCTTTCTCGTTGTGGGCGGCCAGAGCTGATTAATACTTATTAAAGTTGCAATGTGACATAAAAGAAATCGCATAGCAAAATCAATTTGGTATTTTACTCATAAAGCTACAGTAAACAATACCTAACAAGTACACATATTACTCAATGAAATCATGCTAAGTGCTTTAAGACTTCTGTAAATCGGATGCACTGTGCATCCCCCGTCCAGAATCCAGATCATTGCCACGTTATCTGGACGGGATGTGCAGGGTGCACACCGAGCTTCTTTCCTACATAAACAACCAACAAGGCTTTTTGACCTTTGCAAGATAGCATTCCTAATTCTCCACTGTTATATTGACATTACACAAGATTGTCAAGCTATTTTTCCTCGTATTGTTTGCGACTTTGTTCTTGATTGAAATCACTAAAGCAACAGCTGCATCAACTACAATGTATGGGCTCTCAAATCCAATCAATAACAGAAAATCTCAATCACAATTCACAAAAGACAACCTCCCAGGATCACCTACCAGCAGCTCTACTCGTTTTGATTTTGAAGCATCAAGCATCCAAATTCCAATATTGAAATTATCAAACTAATTAGTATATGAACAAAGGGAAATAATTGCATTTACCCAAACATAATTAATAAGAAATATAAGATAATCAACAGAAATAGTAGCACTATATTCTATCCTAACACCAATAGTTTGGTGAATTTAGCTTCATATTACTGTATGCACACCTACAACCATTGCAAAAGCATATTTGAGTGCATTGGGTGCACCATGCCTCCCCTGTCCAATCATTACCACACGGTGTGTATATATGCCATGTTATCTGGATGGGGTATGCAGGGTGCACACTGGAGCTACTTTCCTACATAAACAACCAACATTGTTTTACAACCTTGGAAACTGTATGCCTGCATAGGGTATTCCTGATTCTCCATTGTTATATCAACATTACACAAGAAGGCCAAGCTATTTCTCTAAAGGAGGGTGGAAAACTAAACAAAAAGCTAAAGGATTCCAGTATGGAGAATTCCCTAGGCTTACAAACAAAACTATAAAATTTGTAACTAAATTGCATTTATTCATGATAAGAGAGATAGAACAATATTACCCTGTCTAATCATGTTATCAGTTCAATAAGAATGCAAAAGCACCATATGGACAAAATTAACCCTGGAGTAATCTACAGTAGACTCGACTAGCTTAGATCCCAATTATTATTTAATACCCAGGAAGGCAGGAAGCATTAATTTCAGCTTTCAGAAATGCATTCATTCTCTTTTATAGAAACATATTAACGAAGGATGCACATCTATGGTCATTTATCGATCACTAACTTATTAAAAAGAGAGAAGAAAAAGGTATAGTGGTTAATATCCAGACATCTTGTAGTTCACAATATCAACTTATAATTTTATCCACTGATACACTGATACACCATTGATAAACTTAATGATACTAATAATACTATTGACCCACCAACATATCAAGTTATATGTGCTCTCATTCATAACATGCCTTAACTCTGGGATTTTGTATTGTTAAAAGCATACTATGTTTGTTCTGCATAGGATGCTTTTAACAATCCAACCGTCTCTGTAAATCTTCATTCTCCAATGAAGAAGCATCTTGACCTGACCAAGAAATTAGGCAAGCCCAGTTTCCTCACCTAAGTATCCAACTATCATAAGTCATTCATCGCAACAGTAACCTCACAAACAAGTGAAAATTCTCCCTCTCTAATGGTGCCAGCATGTTCAGTCCTGCCCACTGAACCTTTAATCACAAAATGCCAATGATCTCACTCCTTAAACAACTACTACTTAAATAGTGAATCACATTAAGCATCACACACAAGAAATAGAATTTGATAATATCTTAACTTTTAATATCTTAAAACTAAATTTTCCCCAAGGAAATTTTTAGACTAAATATGTAATAGCTTTGCTTTTGAAATAGAACAGCTTTGCATCCTACTATACACATACAATAACAACAAAGCAGATACAAGCAAACTTCGTGGGAAAGCATATATATACCCATCTCAACAGTACCTAACAACAAGAATCTAAAAGGAAACAATAATACTAATCAAGCAACTAATCATCAACCAAATGAAAAGTGCAACCTACCTTTAGCCCATCAATCATAGTTTACCCTTCTCCATCTTCTGCTGCATCATGTACTCGTGAAGTCTCTCCGCCTTCCTTCTCATCCCCATTATCATCTCTTCGGTTGCCTCAGTTATCTGCTTTGGCAAATAAACCTCCATGTAATCGAACCACTCCCCAAGTGTCATCTTCTCCAAATCAGGTACATTCTCCTGAACACCACTTCCTACTATAACTCCAGCAGTATTACTATTCTCTCCAACATCTCTATTAACATCAATTTCTACTCTCTCCTCAACCTGATCACCACTCTCTTTAACACCTATATTAACAACATTATCTTCAGCCTTGTCACTACTCTCTGCAACATCTCTGTTAACATCAATTTCTACTCTCTCCTCAACCTGATCACCACTCTCTTTAACACCTATATTAACAACATTATCTTCAGACTTGTCACTACTCTCTGCAACATCTCTGTTAACTTCAATTTCTACTCTCTCCTCAACCTGATCAACACTCTCTTTAACACCTATATTAACAACATTATCTTCAGCCTTGTTACTACTCTCTGCAACATCTCTGTTAACTTCAATTTCTACTCTCTCCTCAACATCTCTACCACCTACCAGTTCTTCTGATCTCAACTTTTCATTATTTTCAACCTCAACTTGAATACTCTCCGGTGGAATTTCCGGTGAATTCCTCCTCCGTCCCCTACCCCTACCCCTACCCCTACCCCTACCTCTACCTCTACCTCTTCCCATCATTTTACTCGATTTCTCTATTACTTCTTCACATTTCATCTCAGATTTTTCTCCTTCAACATTTCCACCAGATGCCACTTGTTCTAATTTCAAATTTCCATTGCCCTCGACTTGCAGTAGACCATTCTCTGGTGGAATTTCTTGTAAATTCTTACCACGTCCCCGACATTTTCGTGTCACAATTCCCTCATTCTTCACCACTTCACATTTAACTTCCAAATTCTCCACCAATTCCTCATTCTTCGTCTGGGCCCTGGTCACTCTCGCGCTAACTTGACGCCTAGGATTCCTCCTCAGCACCGACTCTTCCTGATCGGCAGTCATAAATTTGACCGTAATCGAGGTTTCCTCGCCGATTTTGAAGTTGTCGTTGTCGTGGAGGTCCACCGGGGAGTTGGGAGAGAGATCGGTAGTGTTGAGAATGGTGCCATTGGAGGAATCCAGGTCTTCAATGGTCCATTTGCCCGATTTTGATTCGATTAACAGGTGCTTTGTTGAGATGCCGTCTTCAGAGATGGAAAAAGTGTTTCCGCGCTTGATTCGACCGATTCGGATGGTGGATCCGGGTTTGAATTCCAGGGTTTCACCAGAACGTGGACCCTTGACTATGATAAGCTGCAGACCTGGTAATGGCGATTCCATGAATACTGGTGTTGTTAGAGAGAAACAGAGTACAATACTGAGAATAGTTTGAGACTTTGAGTCGAGTTTCAAAAAAAAAATGAATCGAAATGGGCGGCTAGGTTGTTTGGCTCCTGCTAACTCAATTTCAATTTTTTTGATTTCCCAGATTCTCCCTCCCTGTCAAATCAGTCTCCAATCTCCATGATTTAAAGGACACGTGTAATCCTAACATATTATATATTTCTGGGAAAATTGCACAAGCATTCCAAGAGTTTAGTAAATATTGCACTCACCGGTAATGGTTGTCAAAATTGCGCAAACCTCCCCTAATTTCCATTGACTAACAGCTCATTAACGGTTTAACTTATAATCTAGGGGTAAAAGTGTCTTTTTACATAATAATAAATAATTAAAAACATCAGAAATTATGAAACAACCCCAAACATTTCTATAAGGACTAATTGCACAAAAGTCCCATAAGTTTAGGCATAATTGGATACATATGAAAGTTTTACCCATAATTATACAAACATCCCCTGCCGTTAGTTAACTTCCATTAACTATAATCGTTGACCACAATTTTAACCCACAATGACTAAAGTTCCCCTAGTTACCTATTTTATTATTTAAATTAATAATTAAAAAATGAAATAAAAAAAAAACAAAGAAAAATGAAAAAAAAAAAAAAAAAAAATCAATCATTTTTTTTTCTCTTTCATTTTCTCAACCCCCAAATATAATCCAAAAAAAAATTAACAAACAAAAACTTAAACTCAATCCCACAAATTAAAACCAAAACTCAAATCCTCAAACAACCAAAAATCAAATCCACAAATAAAAACTTAAATTCATCAATTCCACAACCAATTAACCACATCCATTTAAAAAAAAAAAAAAAAAAAAAAAAAAATTAGAACTTCAACAGTAGATTTTTAACTTTCTAGGCTGAAGTTCTATTTTTTTATATTAAAAAAAATGTATATGGTTAATTGGTTGTGGTATTGATGGATGGTTTTATTTGTGGATTTAATTTTTGGTTGTTGTTTAGGGATTTGAGTTTTGGTTTTTATTTGTAGGATTAAGTTTTGGTTTTTGTTTGTTAAGTTTATTTTTGGATTGTGTTTGGAGGTTGAGAAAATGAAAGAGGAAAAAAAAAGATTGATTTTGTTTTTTTGTTTTCTTTGTCTTTTCTTTTTCGTTTTTTAATTATTAATTTTAGTAATAAAATAGGTAACTAGGGGCACTTTAGTCATTGTGAGTTAAAATTGTGGTCAAAAGTTAACAGAAATCACCTATCGGCAGAGGATGTTTGTGTAATTATGGATAAAAGTTTCATATGCATACAATTATACATAAACTTAAGGGATGTTTATACAATTAGTCCTTGTGGAAATGGTGGAAAATGTCACTTTTTTAAACTCATGTGGTGACAAAGTCACTCCTTTAATAAGTTAAGTTTAAAAGGCACCTATTATGGTGAACTACCAAAATTGCCCTTATTTTACACATTTCTCTTTCTTACTTTAAAGTTTTCATAGCTTTTTTATTTCACCTTTTTCTATAACAAACCTCCAATGGAAGTTAAACACCATGACCTTATCAAATCATCTTCATTGGATAGTTAATTTTGTGGCGCTACGCAGACGCATTCGGGGGTCGAGCTTTTTTTTCAATTTAAAACCCTTCATTGAATTCATTTTTATTTGTTCTTCGTGTCTTTTGTAAACCATAAGTTGGTTGTGTAAATTACTCGAGTAGTGTATGAAAAGGCTCGGGTAGAGAATGAAAAGGCTCGGGTAGTGAATGAAAAGTAGTGTATGAAAAGGCTCATAGTGTATGCGAATAGTGAATGAAAAGGGGTAGTGTATGAAAAGGCACGGGTAGTGAATGAAAAGGGTAGTGTATGAAAAGGCACGGGTAGTGAATGAAAAGGCACGGTAAAAGTGAATGAAAAGGCACGGGTAGTGTATGAAAAGGCACGGGTAGTGAATGAAAAGGCACGGGTAGTGAATGAAAAGGCTCGGGTAGTGTATGAAAAGGCACGGGTAGTGAATGAAAAGGCTCGGGTAGTGTATGAAAAGGCACGGGTAGTGAATGAAAAGGCACGGGTAGTGTATGAAAAGGCTCGGGTAGTGAATGAAAATGCTCGGGTAGTGAATGAAAAGGCACGGGTAGTGAATGAAAAGGCTCGGGTAATGTATGAAAAGGCTCGGGTAGTGAATGAAAAGGCACGAGTAATGAATGAAAAGGCTCAGGTAGTGTATGAAAAGGCTCAGGTAGTGTATGAAAAGGCACGGGTAGTGAATGAAAAGGCTCAGGTAGTGTATGAAAAGGCTCGAACATAGTGTCTGAAAAGACTCGAATCAAGTGTAAAAAGGCTCGAACCAAGTGTAAAAAGGCTCGAACCAAGTGTAAAAAGGCTCGAACCTAGTGTAAAAGGGCACAGAAAGGCATAAAAAGGCTCGAACCTAGTGTAAAAAGGCACGGAAATGCACAAAAAGGCTCGAACCTAGTGTAAAAAGGCATGAAAATGCACAAAAAAGCTCGAACCTAGTGTAAAAAGGCTCAAAAACACATAAAAAGGCACGAAAAGGCTCGGATCTAATGGAAAAAGGCTCGAACCTAGTGTAAAAAGGCTCGAACCTAGTGTAAAAAGACTCTAAAATACTCGAACCTAGTGTAAAAAGACTCGAAAAGGCTCGAATCTAGTGTCAAAAGACACGAAAAGGCTCGGATGTTTTCTCTCAAAGGTTTTCTCTCTATGTTTAAAAAAGACATAAACTGACAAAAAAAGGGTATTTTTGTCTGGTCACCTAAATAGGTGCCTTTTAAACTTAAGTTAGTAATGTGGTGTCTGTCTTACAAAAAGCGCCTCAAATAATGACAAAAAAATTTTGAACCCATTAGTCCTTCCTATAATTATAAATATACCTAGATATAAATTATCAAGAGACTCAAAAGTTTTTAAAATTACTTATTCAAATAGCCAATGAAAGAACAAAAATAATTCATAAACTTTTTTTTGAAAAAAAAAAAAAAAAAATCTAGGTGCCTGTTATCTCTTCCATGGGAGGTGATCTGTATATTTGATCAAAACCCAAATAAAAAAGGAAATTGTTTGGGTATTGACTGATTAGTATCCAAGGTGCTGACCACACCACTCAGGTGTTGCAACGTGGCCTCTTTTTTTTTTTTTTTTTTTACTTTTTACATTCTAAGAAAAAAGTCACGTGACAACACCTGAGTTGTATAGTCAGCACCTTGAATACTGACCAGTCAGTACACAAACAATGTTCTTTTGGTCAGTGCCTAAGTAATGTTCAATAAAAAAAGCTCGTCTTTTTAGTGAGTTGTTGTTCAACCTCCCAAATACCAACAACATCAAAACCATCAATTTCACTTCTTTCTCTTTCAAACCACAAAATACTCAACAACAACAACAACAATAACAAATTTTAAATAGAAAAAAGAAACAAAATCTAGGTATTTGTATATTTCTACAACGAATTATTTTTTTATTTTTTTATTTTTATTTTTCATTAATTGATTTTAAAGAGTTGATATTGATTCGAAAGTGAAAAGTGTAAAAGATAATTGTGTGCGTTTGAGATGGAGATGGGATTGGGTGAATGGCAATCAAAGCAAGAACTGGGTGTAAGGTGTTCAATGATTTCTAGCTCATCTCATCACCACTTTCTCTAACGTTTATAGAGACCTTCCTTGGCACAACTCTCAATCTAAACTTGAGAAGTCGGAATCTGGTGAGCAATCCCTCTGACCTCTGAGTTGGAGTAGCCAAATGTTGATTTTTTTTATCACATAATTTAATTGATGGATAAATTAATTTCGTTGGCAAATAGGTCTAGCAAACAATTACTGTGATTTGTTTTTGAAACACTATCTAGGTTTCACATTTGATTTGCTAATAAATTGAATAAAAGTTTAAACTTTTTTTTCAATTTTGAGCAAATTTGCAGATCTCCTAGATCTCCTCCCAATCTCCCTTTTTTTTTCTTAATTAACTGATTTAATTTTAAATAATTTCAAATTTTTATATTATTATAATGATAAAATCAATAATTCAAGTGTAACTTAGACATTTCAGATTTCAAAGTTAGTCAAACGTACGTTAAGTCAGTTGTTAGTCAACGGAAATCAAGGGAAGTTTGTACAATTTTAGCAAAAGTTACCGGTGAGTGCAATATTGACTAAACTCATTGAAAGTTTGTACAATTTTCCTTATATTTTTTTACTAAATAAATTACACACAACAAACCCTAAGATTTGACCTTTTACACAAGAAGACGGTCTATCCAAAAACTAAAATTGACATCCCTTGCCATCAATCAAAGTTAAGGTTGAACGGGTATTTTTGTCATTTCATTCCATTTTTTAAAAATATTTTATTTTAAAACCAAATTTAAAAGACAGAAATTAAAAATGAAAGTGAAAATTTTCATATTTACCTTATGTAAGTATGAAAATTTATGTTTAATCACATGCAATAGTTGATTATCACTAATCACGCATAAAAAAAAAATCGCCTTATAGCCAAAAAATTATAGAAATAGTCTTTATCTTTTTTCTTCAATCATTTTTTTATCTTTCTTTTCTCAATGTACAATATTTATCTCTCAAATATATCACTATTTATCATATATGTAAAAAAATAATAATAATACAAAATAAAAAATAAACAAAGTTACAAAATATGGGCAAATGTTGCTATTTTTGTTCAAATTATGTAAAAATTTAGTTTAATTACATTGTTTCCTTAATGACCAGATAAGGCTGATCTAATGGTATATCCTTCACATTTGCACAATAAGGTTACGGATTCGAATCCTCTTCCTCCAAAAAAAAATACTTCGAAAAATTACATTGTTTCCTTTTGTTACATCTTTCACTTAGTGATCAGTTTTGATTTATTGCAATGGATGAAGATTTTGAGGGAAAAAAATTGAAACAACACGGATTGCTGGAAAATTAAAGTATATAATGATGCAAAGAACATTGCTTAACAACATAAAAATAATCAATTTGAAATACAAGCCATTACTAACATGATATACAAACTATGACCATTATGAAATGCACCCTATAACCCACAAGAAATACAAAATTATGTTGGAGCATGAAAAACGATATCATCTTGTATTTGTTATTGGACTTAAGACCCAATAACAGATCCAAACGATATCATTCTGTTATTGGTGCAATGCCATTAGTCACTCTTTAGGGCATCCTTGTAAAGACCTATATATAAATGAAATCCTTTAGCTCAGCAGTAAATATGCTTGTCTGAAAATTGTTCAGTAAACTCGGTGTTCCTAAATTTATTAACTAATTAAACCAACAAGAAATGTAAAATTAGAACAAAATGAAACACGAAATCGCAAATCGAATGCTTGGCCTACAAGAACTCTTGTTGTCATTTCTTAGTTTTATTTGGTAACTTCTTTTTCTTATTCACTTCCTTACAAAAAAAAAAAAAAAAAAAAAAATCTTCTTCACTAGCGTTTTCTCTCTCATATCTATGTAGAAACAACTTTGTTTCTCTATTTATTTCTACAATGTTTGAAACAACTTTGTCTCTCTATTTGTTTGAATAGTGAATGTGGGCAGTTTAAATGCGGGCTTTTTAGACAGTTTACCCTCAAAATGGTTAAAAATAGTAAAAGTAATGCATATGATCAAAAATAAATTTTGATAAAATTATAAGGTTAATATCAAAATTTCCCCTTGTTTTAAATGACCCCCGGTCAGTGGACTTCAAATGACCCACCCTTAATTTTAAGATTTCTTTCTAATATGTTCCTGTGCATCAACAAGTGAGAAATCCAAATTCCAGACATTTTCCATCAAGAGATTTGGTAGACTCGGTAGCCGAACTCATTTGTTGGTGTCCTTGTGACAAACATCCAAATTCACTTTTTCATTCTCAATTGGTGAGTTATAAGAGTATTTCTAATGTAAATATGTATTTTTGGATTTCTAACTAGTGACAAATCGGTATATATATTGAATATCGATCCATTTTGTCAATTTTTTTTTTTAAAAAAATAATGCATATTCTCATCTCCAATACAATTAGCTATAATCAAATATGTATCTATTTTTGACCAATCATTTTAAAACATTTATTTCACTCCCTCTTATCTTTTATTTTAACTCAAATATGTATCAACTTTTAACCAATCATCTTACAATATTTATCTCATTCTCTCCCCTCTTTTATTTTACAATTAAATGGTGTATAATATTATTGGTGGGAAAAAATTAGAAATCTTAATCAGTATTTCTATGAGAGTTTTTAAAGTTAGAAACCCAATTCTATATTCTTTGAAAAAAAAAGTTCGTCACATCACTTCTATAATCAAGTTAGATAATTGCATTGGAGGAGTTTTTTCCTACCTCATTATCTAACTATCTACGTGTCACTTAATTTTCTCCAAATACATAATAGCATTGAAGATCCTCTAATAAAGAGATATTATTATACTTTTATTGATTTTTTTTAAATCCAATTATTCACTTGTAACATATACCAATTACTTGTTGACAAGAAGAAATTGAAGCGAAAAATAAGTGAATTGATGTGGAGTCCGGTGGCCTTTTGGTAAAATAATGAACAAATTAAGGTTTATGATATAAGTAGGTAATTGAGTTACATAACTTATGTGTAAATAAAAGTATAACAATTTCTTTTTATTATATATGGCTCATCATTTGAGAATGAAAAAGTGAATTTAGACTGTTGTCACAATGTCACATGGAGAACAATAAGTGAGTTTAGCAAATCTATTTCCTTTAATTATAAATTATTCATACATAATTTAAAAGGAACAACCTTATTTCTATTATCCATAGCAAAAAAAAAAAAAGAAGAGGAAGATTAGAGATACTTAATTATGAAAGTAGATATATGTTTTCAAGCTTGATCGATAAACAAAAAGTGCTTAATTTTTTTTCCTTTTGCTTGGAATAAGCCCTTGAAGAATGGGATAACTAAGAAGTAAATGAAAGGAAGACAAGAAAACCTGTCCAAACATCACTTCAATATTGTTCTCCAGGATCACTCTCCTCAGGCCACCAAAGAAGCATACCAGGTTCAATATCCCAAGGATTATCAAAGGAACTGTAAACATTGCTGCTCCCTGGAAATTGAATCTACCCTTTTCGTATTTCTCAAGCTTTTCTTTGTCCACCGCCTTGTTTGTTAACCTTAAATTGGCTTTCTGTATACCAATCCGCTTCATGATCGCGTCTAGGCATCCGAATAGGCTCCCGGAAACTGACTTTATAAACCACATCCTTTGTTCATTCCAGAATGTCCTCAATGTCCCCCCGGTAGAGAGGACCTCGTATAGATGCTGACAAAGGGAAGATAAATACACAACTGAAAAGACAGCGAACCATGGACTTGAAACCTGAAATTTGATGTTAACGAAAAGAACCTATATAATTAGCTTCATCATCAGACGATCAATGCATAAAATGATATGTTTTCCGTTGGACAGGTTACCTTAGGGTACAAGGCAGTGCCATTAATGAAACACAATTGAGGAACAATGGCATACAACAGAAGAGCCACAGACAAAAGGGGCTGCAAAGTGAAGTAACCATAACACATGCTTTGAAGAATGGACATTCTAGACACTCCATAAGTGAGAGGGCTGAATTTAGAGAGACCAACTTTAATCAATTCAGAGTTCCATTTCATTAGCTGTACCATAGCATCCTTCATGTCAATGGTGGTGCATCCCATGAAACACGGCCTTTTCGGATAAAGATACACTGATGTCCACCCTCTGCAGTGCAAAAGGTACCCTGTGAATGTACTCTCCAACATGCATCCATAAGAGAACCCTATCTGCATTCACATATCATGTTTTTGTAATTGTCAAGCTTTTTCAAGATTAATAAATCATTAATGATGATGACTCTTTAGTAGTACTATATATAACACACTTGCCTCTTTACCCCAATTTGTGTTAGCTTCATAGGCACAAGAGGCCAAACGTTGGGCATCTTCTAAGATGGAAACCGATGAATTTTCTTCCTTTCTGGAGACATCTTGAATATTGTAATTAGACTTAAGTGAAGCAATTAACTTGGTAGAATTACCAAAATTCTTTTCTGGTTGAAGAAGAAATTTATCTGGCATATACCAAAATAAATAAGTTTATTAGCAACAACGAGTCCATTGTACCTAATCAGACACTTTTAAAAGGAGGCAAATGTTACCTTCTTGATTTGGGCTCCCAAATAATGCATTTCTCTTTAAGTAAAAGCCGGTGCCTGACAGTAGAGGTCCTCTAAGCCCATCCATTCCTTGCCACTTTGTCTGAATTGGATCCAAATTTGATAAATAAAAAAAGATTTGTGATGAAGATCAACAATTCAAACCCTCAAAATAATTAGCCAATATATATATATATATATCATTCGGATTTCGGGTTTCAGGTTTCAGAACTATTAAATTCAGTAAAATTCCATGTTCAAAGTAGTTATTTTTAAAATGCGGGTCAACGTGAAGAAAGCATAAGATTTTGGAAGTATATAGATTGGATTGACCCAATTGGTCTGTATGTTGTCCAAATTGATTCAACACGATTTTATACCAGAGAAGATTGTCATGTGTACCGTGTAAGCAGATCTAGCTTGACCATCATAGATATCATTCTTGCTAACGTTGTAGAAAATCTGGGGGTATTGAACAAAAGCAAGAGAGCGAGACAAGTGAGGATCAAGGTGAAAACACATTGCTTGTCGAGCTGAGGTTGGGTCATTGCAGTACATGTCACAGTCCAACACCAATAGATATGGCGCATTACTTAATATTCCAGATACTCGAAGCTGCAAGCAACATTATAATTTATTAGGGCTAAGATCGTCTTTTCCGAGCATACGAAAACAATTCTTTATACATAAAATTGATTTTATGTTTAATGTATGTATATATATATATATATATATATAAAGTGGGGACGTAACATCTACGTAGATAACGACTCTTAATTTGTGTATATATATATATTTGGAGAATGTACGTGTACTCACAAGGGCATTGAGAGCTCCAGCTTTGTAACGGTGCGGATAGGAGGGTCTTCTTTCACGAGAGACATAGACAAGCGTTGGCATCTTGTTTTTATCTTCATTGTTTTCTTCGTCGTTTCTGTTGTCATGTAATATCTATAATCAAAAAAATAATCAAAAAATAATCAAAAAATAATAAAATATATATATATCGCTTTGTTGTTTCTTGTTTCTTGTTGTCTTCTCTTAAAATTTGTTTTTTTTTTTTTTTTTTTTTTATTTGCATGCCCATCATGAAATAAACAAATCCAAAAGTATATTCATAAATTAAGGATGCATTAAACAAATTTTTTTTTTTCAACCTTATCAGGCCGGCCGATAATTTTTTTTTTTTTTAAATAAATTTGTGTCTTGTTTATTTGATGAGCAAAAGACCAATGTTTCTTTAATATATCTTGTATGTACAATTTTTCTCTGATAGACACACAATTTAGATATATTTATAGGATCTTAACAGTATAAATTTTTTTTTTTTTTTTTAAAGGATATTGACAATATGTAGTTAATACTTATTAAGAAGCTATAAAGATAATTAAATACAACTCTATCGCAAAAAATCATCCTTATCACAATATGATAAGATTTACCGACGGTAACATCGGCAATGTGATCCTGATTATTGCCTCAAAACCAATCCAGTTATAGATTAAAGCCTCGAATTAGAGAAATTTGTATGCTTATTTATTGGCTGTAGACCCTCGTATCTAGAATGTTTTGGGATGTGTGTAGAAAAGAATTTTAGATCAATTTATACCTTCGTTAAATAACTTAAGTAATATACATGTATTTCAATGCATCAAAAAGAAACACAGTTGAAAAATTATATAACACTTTTTGGAGACTAATCCGCGTAATTAGCATCACTTTAATAACTCTAGTTTAAATAACACTAAAGATGGAATTTGGACAAAAATACCCCATCTCTTCTTTTCTTTTCTCCTATCGGTCCTTATTATTATTATTATTATTATTAAAAAACCTCCATTGATGAATCTTAGAGCTCCATCAATGGAGTTTCCACTGCCGATCAGTGAGTTGACCAACAAAACTAACTGGAAAACGTTCGTCAAGTGCCAATCGTTGAAACTGAAGTGTTTGTTTTCAGTTTCGAGCTGTGTTGAGAGAGAAAACGAAGTCAAACCCGAACCGTCATCAAACCTTTATCGTTAGATCTGTGATGATCTATTGCGAATCTGACGAAACCGATGGTGCCAACCAATTCGGTGTCGTCCGATCTTCCAGATCTGATTATCTCCGGAGTCAACCAGCGCCGTCGTTGGCTCATTACTTTCACCATTAATGGAGGTTGAACAAATCTCCATCACGATGAAGAAGAAGACAATAAATCTCGAATTTTACCAATAAGTCTCAAATTTGACCCAATAAGACTCGAATTTATCCCAATAAATCTCGAATTTACAAAATAAGTCTCGAATTTCCTAATAAGTCTCGAAACTACTAATAAGTCTCAAATTTATGGGGAAAAAAATACAAAGGAAAAACTTGGGTGAACTTCGATTTTGGTCTTAAATTTTGCCAACGAAGTGGGAATGAATTAAAACGAAAAAAAAAAAAAAAAATCAGAGAGAAGTTTCTGTGAGGTGTGAAAGGAGAGGAAGAAGAAGAGAGAAAATAGAGAAAATTAAAAATGAAAAATAAAAGTAAAAGAATAAGTGGAGGTATTTTGGTCTCACCACCTATTTTAGTGCTAATAAAACAAAAGTTATTAGAGTGGTGATAATTACGTAAGTCAAAATTAAAAAAGTGCTATATACCCCTATTTCCTCAAAGGAAACATTACAAATAGTTTATATTCTGTTATTGAGACAAAGAATATATAGAAGAAAAATTGTATTACGACCAAAGTATAATCATGATCATCGATAAGAAATTATTAAACGTGCATTTAACTAGCTAGTTTAAAGAGAGTATAATCTTAATTATAAAAGTTCGGTGACAAACTTCCAGTTATGGAAAAATTAAACAAAATCTTAAATTAATTGCATACCTCAACACAAGGGGGTCGATCCATCTGACCGCAATTGTTTTCATCTTTTTCACCAACATTCTCCACATTCTTCTTGAAAATTTCATATTTTGACTGTAGAGATGATATTAGCATCAGCTTATAATTTTGTTACTTCAATTCCAGAATTTAATAATTAGTAGAGCAGTTTTAACAGCAGTAAACTCCAAGAAAGAGTATATCACACGATATAAAAACTGATTAGGTTCAGGATCCGGTATGTTTTTCGTGCAAAATCCTAATTGAAAAATATATAACTATCTTTATTCTGTACAAAAATTAATTGTATGTAGATATGGGTGAGAAAAGTGATTGATTAAATTTGCACCAACCTTGATATTCTCTTCCTCCACCTTGAATTGATCACTCCAAAGCAGCCTCTCATCTTCAGCTAACAAGGAGAAATAAGCCTCAGGACACCTAGTCTTGATTCCATACTTGCGGCAGAAGGGAATCCAGGACTTGGCAAATTCATGTGCTTCTTTAATGGCATACAAAGTGATAAATGAGCCTCCGTCATCGGAGAGATACACCGACAATTTTTCCGGCGGGTAGTCGAGTGCCAGGGCCGATATAACAGTGTTCATAACCTCCACAGTAGGCTCTTTTTTGGAATCAGCCGTGCACACGAACACATCAATTCCTGGTAACCCAACATCGCTAGGGGATTTTTCATGGAAAACGGAACGGGATACGGGGAGCCAGCGAAAGCCTTGACTGAGGAACCAAACGAAGGCGATAATCAACTCAGAGACAGTAACGAGAGACCATGACAAGGTTGGTACGTTGTTTTCATAGAAAAGGTTTGTGGTGCGATAATAAAGCAACAACAGTATTGCAGTGAGGTGGAAGAGAATGTGAAGCTTGTTAATGGTGGCACGAGGTTGCTGAACTGTACGAGAGTGAAGAAGTACAGGGTCAGCCATGTCTATTTGATTTGCTTAATTAGAAATATATGATTCAAGAACTCACAACCCTGCTCCCTTTATATGGAGTATGGACCCGTCTCCTGATCACTTGTCTCATAAAATATTGATGTCGTACGTTCATTCAAAATTACAGAATAAGACATATAGTAGCTAAAAACGAAAGCAATGATGTCCTGATATAATTATATAAGGACATTGAATGTGAGTCACTCGATTTACATATTTTGATTTTGTATGTATACACTTGTCAAATCACTTATATAAATGAGTGGTTCACGTTCAATATCTTGATAAAGTTATATAAGGATACTCTAATAGGAATGGGACCGTATATATATATATATATATATAAAGTACCTAAAACAGAGTCAGGTGCCACTCTTTCACAGCTATACATATGGGTGAAATTAGGGGCCCAACCAATGAAAATACTCCAAATTTTAATTATGAAAAAATTATGATATAATAATATATAGATGATAATATTAGCTTGATTCATTCTTTATTTTAATAATATTAATTAATAAATAAATATCCTTCTTATTTTATTGCCCATAATTGTAGAATACAAAAGGGGTTTTTACAATTTGGTTTCTATCTAATTGATAAAAGACATTTTTTTTACTTGCTAATTGATTTTTCAACAAATTAGTCATAATATAATTCAAAATACAACAAATTGGTCATAATATAATTCAAAATATAACAAATTGGTCATAATATTTTACTAACCTTATGACCAATTTGTTGTATTTAGAATTATATTAGGACCAATTTGTTAAAAATTCAATTAGCAAGTAAAAAAAAGTCTTTTCTCAATTAGATAGGGACCAAATTGTAAAAACTCCAATACAAAATCAATCTCTTTTCTTTTCATGATTTTAATTTTCAATCAAAAAATAATAATAATAAATAATTTCCTATTATTTCATACATTATTGTCTAGTCTATTATATATTATTATTTAATATATTTTCATGGTAAAAAACTAAATAAATATTGGAAGCTTACTATCTTATTCTACTGTACTCATTATATATTAATACAATTCTTTGAGTTTTACTCTACATTGTTTGTTAATTACAGAAAAAAAAAATTAATATTTGGTTTTAGATGATTTTCGAGATAAAAAAGAGCGATAAGTTATATTTTAATTCTCAAAAAAAAAAAAAATTTGTAATACTACCTTTAAAACTAAAGGTATCACATTTTTTTTAACAACTTATTTCTTAAATATTAATATATTTGTCACGTGCCCAAGTGTTAATTATGGAAATATTATGATGTAATAATATATAGATAATAATATTAGCTTGATTCATTTTATATTTTAATAATATTAATTAATTAATTAATTAATATCTTTCCTATTTTATTGCCCATGATTGTAGGATACAAAATCAATCTCTTTTCCTTTCATGATTTTAATTTCCAATCAAAAAATAATAATAATAAATAATTTCCTATTAGTTCATACATTATTGTCTAATCTATTATACATTATTATTTAATATATTTTCACAGTAAAAAGTTAAATAAATATTGGAGGTTTATTATCTTATTCTACATTGTTTGTTAATTACTGAAAAAATAATTAATATTTTATTCTAGATGATTTTCGAGATAAAAAAGAGAGATAAATTACATTTTAATTCTTAAATTTATTTATTTATTTTTTTTTTTTTGACTACTTTTAAGACCAAAGGCTATAACATTTTTTTCAACAACTTATTTCTTAAATATTAATATATTTATGACATTGAATAATAATTTTTATGTTGCCCAAACCAAATTCATAGCTTCGCCGTGGCTACACATACGGTTTCTAAATGCTCTACTTGACAGGTAAGTGATGAAGTGGGGGCGGCACAGCCAAATTTTCAACCCTCCCAAAACTTGTCGGAAAAATAGTTAAGGAAAAAAAATCTACATGCACGTATGTTCATAAGATACTCCTGACGATCGAATTGTCTTTAGATGAATAATTTTTTATATTAAATTATTAATTTTGTAGCTTGTGCCTTGTAGAGCCTACGCATACTTAGAGCATCCCTAATACAACTATGAGTTGTGAAAAAATTATATGTTAAATAGGAAAAATAGACATTGTATTTAAATATGTCTCTCTAATGTGGTTGTTGCTACTCAATATTAAGCTAATGTGGCAAAAAAAAATAATAGACATTGTCAAGTTGAATGTCTACTTTCTAAGGCTCTTAGAGCATCTCCAATGGTAATGTAGTTTGTATTTCAAAAAATTGTGATATGTCAACATTGTCAAGCTAATTGCTTCATATATAGCATGTAACTAAACCTGATAAACATCCAAATAAAAAAGTGGTCTCCAGTGCTTCACTTGTAAAATATATGTTTTTAATGACATATCAATTTATTATTGGTTTACTTAAATATACTTTAAAATTGTTGAATAAAATAAGGTAAAAGACAAAAGTGGTTGCTAACTAGACCAACATGACGGCCGTCCAACAGATCGTCTAAAATCAGAAAGTTATGTTGACAGCCTCTAAAAAAAAGTTGTCACCTCAACTTAAAGTTATACTAGAGTGGTTGCATTAGAGATGGATTTTTTAACAAAATAGATGTTCATCCTACGTGGCATCTAATTTATAAAAAATGGTTAAGAAAGTTGCTCGATTAAAATAAAAAAATTAATTAATTAATATTTGACCATGAGCATTTGAGACATTTTTTATATTTGACTATCTATTAAGTAAACTTCTATGGCATATAGGAAACAAGTTTGTTGATGTTATTGACATGTGAATAATTATTGAAATACAAACCATTTTTACATCGGAGATATTCTTATATGGTTCAGGTTTTAATATTGTAAATACTGTTACACCTTAATTTGCTCTTTAAATTGTAAAGTATGTAAAGAACACTCTTTTGTAGAAAAAATTATATCTTCCGTACTATGCTTTAACGATGATATTGTTAGGATCAGATCCGACAGATTTTTGATCCAATTGGTGGTAATTTTTTTTTTTTAAATAATTAAACTATTTTTTTCTTTTCTGGATTTTTTTAAAAATAATAATAAAAGCAACGTTCTGTGTTAGGTTAGGTTTACCGTTTACAGCGTTTGATTTAAATAAATAAAGATGATTCTCTATAGAGACAATGAGACATAATTACAGAAATGCCTAATTTACCTTCTTTTTTTTTTTTCTTTAGGCCCCAAATGTTCTCAAGAGTAAAAAGACACATTGCTATTATTATTATTATTATTTAAAAAATAAAAATTTTAGACATATATTACAAGAGTAGTAAATTGAATGTACGGATGAACTGATGTAAGTATTAGTAATTGAATGATTCGAACTGTATGTACTCTCCATCTTCTTATAGCTGGTTATTCTTATGCTAGACGGTATAAAATATTTGTTCAAAATCATACTTAAATAATGTTGTATGTCTAAAATATAGGTTATACTATAAATCAAGAGATTATGGATCGAGTGATATGATTTTCACAACTCACATACCATATGAACATGATTTTATATAAATATTTTAGAAAACCTAACATTGTTCTTATTCTTCTTTATGCAAAACATTTTAAAGGAAAGACACAATTCCGAATGTATTTATAGAATAGGTGCATCGCAATCAGTAACTATGGAATTAATCAATTGACGACGGCGACTTCTTTATCATTACATGATATTAGCAATTAATTAATTAAAATTTTCAATTATGCAGTACTCTTAATCTCTATCAATTCCTGTACTAAATTAAATTAACTGATCATACAAACACTTAACCAATAGCAGGTTGCATGAACGTACACGTTATTATAGAGAGAATAGAATGTTCTTAACAGTTGTTGTTGTTTCACATTTATTAATAATAAATTAATTGTTTGAATTAACAATGATCTCTCGGTGTTAATCAATTTGTCTATATAAAACAAAACTTATCTCGGTTGCTACGTTAGATTAATTGAACCTTATAATAGAAATATAGAATTAGTGTTCAACTTATTGTTTGATTGTGGCAACAGGAAGGAGGAGAGAGAAAAAAAATATGAAAGACTTATTTTTTATATATATATATATATATATATAGTCTTTTATAAAAGATCTTTTATTTTAATTTCGGTAAAGATCTTAATGAAATCACATCGAGTTTTATAAATTTTGATTTTGAATTTTTTCGTGGATTATAAATTTATTGAAATACACTTACGAAAAACATTTCAGATTTTTTCAAGCACTAAAACTATTTTTTCCGATTTTGTTAAATATGAAGACATCATAAATATGAGCGAAATATAGGAAATTTAAGAAAAATAGTTTTAGTGTTAGAAAAAATCTCAAATTTTTTCCATAGGTAGATTTCAATAAACTTATCATCTACAAAAAAATTCAAATCAAAATTCATAAAACTAGATATGATTTCATCAAGATCCTTATCGAAATTAAAATAAAATATACCTTATTTTAATTTCGGTAAGAACCCTATGAAATCACTTTACTTTTTAGGAATTTTGATCTGATCGGTAAGGACCCTATGAAATCATTGTCACTTTTAGGAATTTTGATCTGAATTTTTTAAGGATGATAAGTTTAATGAAATCTACCTATGAATAACATTTGAGAATTTTTCAAATACTAAAACTATTTATCCCGATTTTATTAAATATAAAGGCATCGGAAAAATGGGAGAAATATAGAAAAATTAAAAAAAAAAAAAAAAAAAAAAAAAAAGGTTCTGGTACTTGAAAAATTCTCAAATTAGGAAACAAGGTCTTGGAAGGTGTTTGTGGTAGTTTGCGGAATTTCCTACGAGGTGTTCAATGAATTACCAAATGAATACTAGTAAGGGTGTTGTTGCGCCCAACAGTCTTGACAGGGCCGTCTCCAAACATTTCGGGGCCCAAGCCATTTCATGATATTAACAAAAATCGGGGCATATATACCAAATACAATGTAATTTTTCACCTTAAATAAATAATTCTTCATTTACCAAATTCAACGTAATCCACATAAATTAAAACAAAAAAATATTTATTGTATCTAAAAGCATAAAAACAAAACATTATTTAAATTTCTATTCTTCTTACCTTATGAAGAGTAAATTTGCTAATTACATTATTACCATTAAGATTCGCTAACATTTTTTTTTTTAGTGTTGCTATTGGCACACCCCCTACTGAACTATTTATACTCCACTTGGTTAAATTTTGATTTAATTAAATACAGTTAAATGTTTTAATTATTTTATTTTATTTATTTCCAAAGCTACTCTTTTACTTATTTTTCAAACTTAATAAACCTCATCTCTAATATCTATATCTATCTCAGATCTATTTATCTCTGGTCTCGTTTTTCTCTCACTTTCCATGAACACATTTTTATTCATTCTTATTTCTTTTTTAGTGTTTTTTTTAAACATCAAGTTTATAGAAAAGGTCAGAAAGTCACAAGACAAAAAACAGAGCAACCAAAGACAAAACACATAGAGAGAAATAAACAACGAAACAATCCACAAACAAAACGAAACAAGAAGCAAAAAGTAAGTATTTATTTTTGTTATCATCATTTTACTTAAAGATTCTAAAAGAGTAATGAGATTAAATAATCATCAATATCTCATTTGTCTAATACACTCCAAATATTTGATTTATTATTTAAATAGGATCCAATACAAGTATTTTTAGGGTTTAATTAGCACTTGGCCTTTGGTTCATGTATCCAACTCCAGTCCTCTCTCTATTGATGAACACAATGTCCCTAACACTAGACATCCAAATCCAAAGTCCAACTCAGCCACCGGAAACCTTCCCCCTGACGACACCACGAGTGCTGGCCCTATTCTACCTAACACTACTCTTGATAGCATCAATCCAGGCCTGTGGCACTCTATCCAATCAATCAAATCCAAGAAGTGAGCCTCATTTGTTCCTCTTTTATCGAATCATGAACTTTATTGGCAATATTTGATATTGAGCCTTCCTTCAATTTTGTAAAACTTGCCTCTTCAAAAACCAAAGACAAGACATTACCTATATAATTTGACATGGAATTTTGATGATCTCCAGGGATTCTGCTGTGTAAAAATAAAAAAATTATAAAAAAATTAAAAAATTAAAAAAAAATAAAACAATAGAAGGTACTTTTAAGGTATAAGAGTTATAAAAAAAATTCAAGAAAAGGATTAAAAGAACGTAGTTGTTTTTGTTATTTATTTTTATTTTTTTTCGAAAATGAATGTGGGGCTTTATTAGATTTACTTTATAGAATATTTTTTTTTCTTAAATTGTATGTCTCTTTTAATACTTTTGATAAAGGAAAAAAAATAATACTAAATAATTTAAAAAGTGGAGCATAAATAGATCGGTAAGGAGTGTGCCAATAGGACCACTTTTTTTTTTTTTTTTTATAATTTTTTTTTTTGATAACATAGCCAATCCACTCAACCTATCTTATGATATTGTTGACCGAAGATAATTTTTAATCAACTTCAACTTTGAAAAGCTTCTCTCCGTATTAGCAACTAGAACTGGTATCGTCAATAAAATTCTATAAGTGATCCAAGCATTTGGGAAGCAAATGTGAATGTTTTTAATATACTCCAAAACTTCAATAGGTTTCGTTGTGCCTTCTGGTAATGATTTTCGTAACAACTGTAGTTCTAAAAACAACTCAACTGCATCAATATTATAATTATCCCCATATTGCAAAAAAGTTTCAAGATTGTCATAAGAATTCTTTAAACTCTCAGTGTCTGAAGAGCTTAATTTACTCAAGTTAAATAAAAATCAAAAAGTGTTCTCATATCTTTGAAATTGCTCAAATCTACTCTTCAAAGAAGAAATAGCATTATCTACGATAAATAAAAAATATGTAACTCTAAATGCTTCTTCCATTGATTCTATTGGCTCATCACTAGCAATCTCATAAAAAAACTTCTTCTTGGAACAAACACCTGTCTCGTGAAATTTGGATTTAATTTCTATTTCAATAGCAATTTTTTTTAGCTTCAATCATACCTTCATCAAATCCTCTTTCTCTGTATTCTTCAAAATAAGTAATGAGACCTTTTACGAGAGATATAACATCATCGATATCCATGTCTTTTTTCTGGAGCACTTTACTAATTTTGTTAACCTTATTCAATATTTCATGCCAAATAACCATGCCAACAAGGGTGTTGTTGCACCTAACAGTCTTGATGACCATTGGATTAATTTATCATGCAATTTTTATTTTTTATACGACACTTTAGATCATTTATTTGATCATTTAAAAATAAGCTTACATGATTCAGTTGCGAAAACTTATGGATAGGTAGCATTTTTTTAGAAAATTATTCCAAAACTTGGTACATGTTGAGAATGATAGATCCCAAAGACAAGAAAACCCCTGAAATTATAACAGATAAAAGGGTAATAGATGGTGGAATCCTTCCTATGTCAATCCTCATTAGCATCCCTTCAATGACTGCATAATTCATAATCAGGATATAAAATGACAGAACAACTTGTAGAACCATCTTTTCCCACTCTCCTGTAAATATCATTCTGTAAACTCCACAAGCAAAAGCTGCCATGTTCAGGACAATTATGGTGACCAATGGAGCAAGCAACATTGTTGATGTCCGGAAATCAAACACCCCCATTTGGTATCGCTTTACTTGTTCGTCATCTTCGACTTTGTTAGTAGGCAAGAAACTAACCTTTGTTAAACCAAGCTTCTCCATAAAAGCATCCAATGTTCCATATAGATAAGATGTAACTGACTTGATCATCCATATCCTTTGTTCATTCTCCAAGTCCTAACTGAACCTCCACTTGCTAGAACCTCATATAAGTGTTTCAAAAGTGCCGATGCAAAAATGAATATGAATATGTTGGAAAATGAATTGGAAACATTAGGATACATAGGGATTCCATTAAGTAGACAGAGTTGAGGGACAGTTGCGAAACACCAAAGAGGGAAGCAGTAAAAGGGGAAGAATGCAAGTTCTGTATAGCCCATGCTCTGCAGTATAGACATTCTCAAAGAGCCATATATTATAGGGCAGAACTTAGAGATGCCAACTTCAACCAATCCACAGCTCCATCTGGAGGTTTGGATCAGCACATCATTCAAGTTTGTGGTGGAAGTGCCCAAGAATTGTGGCCTTGTTGGTGTAAGATACACTGATTTCCATCCTTGGCAGTGTAATTTGAATCCTGTGAAGTAATCTTCTACTAGAGAATGATACCGAAAACCTACCTGGAATAAAAAATTTAGTAAATATAACGTACCAATTCTATAATTAAGAATACTCCAATTTTCATGTCTTCCCCACTTTATTTACGGTATTTTTCGGCAGAGAATTATCTACTATGGAAAATTATCAAGTGCGGAATCATGTGTGCTCCCAATATATAGATACCGGTGTTAATTCAATGGACATTAGTGATCCCTCATGAAAAAACAAACAGAATCTCGTACCTGAAAGCTATTCATCTACTATAATGTACAAATACTTGCCTCTTCACCCCATTTAGAGTTATTTTCGTAGGCACAGGAGGCTAAAACTTTGGCCTCTTGCAGTAGTGTGCTTGAAGAACCTCTGCTATCTATGCTTGGCCTGTAGTTCACTTGGAGAGATTTCAGGAGCTCATTTGATGTACCGAAAGAATTTTTCAGCTCTGTGAGATCCACACCTGTTAATTAACAGCAAAAGAAATATCCTCAATCTAACAATATCCAAACTTCTTTAATCGAGTACTACAATTTATAAGTCCAGCATTGAACACATACCTTTGTGCATAGAATAGTTATACAATGACTCCCTCTTCATATAAAAGTTTGTACCGGACAATACAGGTCCCCTTAGCCCATCCAAACCATACCAATATATCTGAAATGATGCAGAAAATAAAAAATTAAAACGTTTCAAACGATACATTATGAGAAGAATCTTCATGTATGTATGAAATGAACAAATATTAATTAAGTTGATACCCAAAATAAAGATCGAATCATGCTGTCGTAAATATCACTATGGCTGATATTACGAAATCTCTGGGGGAATTGAACGAATGCTAGGGAGGGAGATATGTTGGGATCCAAGTGGAAACACATTGCTTGCTTAGCAGAAGTTGGGTCATTGCAGTACATGTCACAGTCCAACACTAGTATGTATGGAGAATTGCTCATCACACCAGAAACCCGAAGCTGTAAATTCGTTTAAGTTTTTATTTAAAGACTCTTAACTTTTGTATAAACAAAAACATTTAAATATTTGTGACTGAGAAATTGATCATAGGAGGACGTTCAGGGCTCCAGCCTTAAAATGGTGCGGATGAGAAGGTCTTTTCTCACGAGACATGTAAACAAGGCGAGACATCTTTTCATTTTTTTGTATTACCTGCAAAATTAAATCACTCCTTATGATGTGTTAGTATTTTTGTTTCTTAGAGGCAAAAATTGGATTATTAATAAATAAATAAAAAACCTCAAAAACATTTAAATTATGTACCAAACGTGACCACACTCGTTTTACCTACCAATTACTTGACACTTGGGGTTCCTTTGATATGGGGGATAAGATATGATTATTTTTATGGGATTTGATTGGATTGGATGAGATATGATTGGACTAAATTAGTTTTTAGACTAATTAGCGCTAGACCCCCGTGAATTGTATGTGAAATTGCAACTTGACCCTTAAATGTTTTTTTTTTAGGAGTTAAACCCCTCGAACAGTTGGAAATTTGCAATAATGGACGGAATGGGGACGGAACCCTTATTCCGTCCATTTCCTTGCACATGCGCCTCACATGCATAATTACAAAGGGCATTTTTGTCTTTTCATTATAAAAAATCAGGAATAATTTTTTTAATTAAAAAAATAAAAATAAAAATTTAAATGTGTGCTCAACTGCCTGGGTTTCAACATCTTCAACTTCATTAGCCACCTCTTATCATCATCTATTAATCTTTAACCTCACCACTCAATCACCGCCATCTCCCCTCTTCTCTCTCCCCAAACCTTAATCTCTTCTCTTCTCTCTCCCCAATCTCTTCTTCTCAAAATCAAACCCACCGTCAATCGTCCAGCACCACCATCTTCATCAGTTTTTTTCTCTCTAAATCCAGACGAGAAGATCGAACACTCTCTCTCGTGAATCACACACATACACACATTCTCTCTCTCTCTCTCTCTCTCTCTCTCTCTCTCTCTCACTCAACAAACCGAATTGAACCTCTTCAATCGCTACAAATTAACTAAATCGAACCCCAAATCGGCGTTTTTGGTGGTTGTCATTGTGTGGGTGTATGGGTGTTAGTGAACGAAGAACTGGTGGTGGTTGTGGGTGTGTGGGTGTTGGTGTTGGTGGGTGGTTGATTTCGATTAGGGCTTTGGTTTGAGGGTGGTGGCTGTATTAGTTTGGGTTGTTGTGTGGTGGTGGGTGTTTCTAGTTTGGTGGGTGGTGGTGGTGGCTGGAATTGGGGGGGTGGTGATGGTTGGATTAGTCTGGGTTGTTGTGTGGTGGCGGTGGTGGCGGCTGGATTTTTGGGGGTGGTGGGAGGGGTTTCTTGGTTCATTTTGGTTGTTTTTTTTCTTTTAAGTTTTATGGATCTATGAAGCATCATATGTAATTTTGACTTATGTCATGAACTAGACTAATTTGGATTGATTTTTTATTGTTAGTTCATTGGTGTCTTGAATTCAAAGAAAGAAAAACTTAGAGAGCTTCGAGAACAACTTTCAAACAAGAAATCTGTTTGGAATTTGGCAGAAAAAAAAGGAAGAGTCCATGGACAAAACTGACAGCTTTGATGAAGGGAATAATGAACTAATGATGAGAGGGTTTATTTATTTATTTATTTTTTGTTCTTTCAAGTTTTAATAAATTTTTTTCTTTAAGTTAAATTTTAAATTTTTTTAATATATATATATATATTTTATTAGGTAGATCTCCACTGTCCATTTGAATAAGATGGAGTGATGGACGATAGAGATCGAACCTGGAAAATAATTTTTTTATAAATTATTCCAATTTTGCCCTTACACGTGCAAGACACATGATAAGAAGATGAACGAAATAAGGGTTCCGTCCCCATTTCGTCCAATATTTCCAATTTCCAACAATTCGAGAGGCTTAACACCTAAAAAAACATTTAGGGGGCAAGTTGTAATTTTACATATAATTCAGGGGGGTCTAGCGTCAATTACTCTAGTTTTTAATGTATTGGTGTTGTATAAAATTAGATAAAAATAGTTCTGTCTCTTGTTTGGTGTGTATGAGATTGAATATATATATATTTTTTTATCATATATTAAATAAAGTTTGAAATTGATTAATATAAATTAAATTATTTATTTATTTAATTTAAATATATATAATTAATATTAAAGAAAATAACATTTTTAATTAATATTTTAAAATGTTATAATAAGATATATTAAATAAATATAAATTTTTATAATTAAATAAAAAAAATAGAGGGAGAAGAAATTTTTTTTTTTTAACATAGAACTAAATAACCCTACCTCACCTAGATAAAATGATTGTATAGAATTGAACTTGTTAAATAATTATTTAAATTAAATTTTGAAAAAAAAAAATTAAAAAATTAAAATCGTTTATTTAAAAATTTAAAACCAATTTTAAACAAAATAATATTTATTTTCATGTGTTAATATTGAAAATTATTATTTTTAAAATGTTAAATAAAGTATTTTATTAATTATTAAAATATATTTATATTTTAATCACCAAAAATATTTAAAAATTAAAAAGAAAAGAAAAAAAAAATGTATAAAGTGGTGGGACTAAAGTAGTCCCACCAATGTGGGATAAGTTTCTTGTATAATATTATTTTAATCTCATTTCATGCAAACAACAAATATGAGATTTGACTAAAAATAGTCCAATCCTAATCCTATATATCCCAAGCAACAAACAACCCCATGTAGTATATATTTACTTAAGCAGTTGAGATATGTAGTACTGTGCTATCTTTAAAATTCATTTAAATATAATTCAAATACAAGATAACATATAGCATGACATTTACGCAACGTTTGGTGCACTGTGTTGAATTGAACTATTTTATTGGATTCATGTATTGTATAAAATTGAGATGAGATTGTGATGAGATTGTGATGAGATGATGAGATTGAAATGAGATTAAATTGGGCTGAATGACTAAATTATTATAATCATATGTTTGGTACAACCTGAAATTAGACTAAAATAATTATGTTTCATGTTATTATTATTTTGATTAAAATTAAAGTTATATTATATTATATAAAAAAATAGTTAAAAAATATTTTAAAAAAAATACTTTAAAAAATAAATCTCTCAGATATAAATTATTCTAACATAAATTAAACTATATCTAATTGATGTATGAAATTATTATAAAATTTAAAATAATAATAATGGAAACAGAATAAAATAAAATAAAACAAAATAATATTTTTATTCCCATGACTAGTAAACCCATGTGCTTTCCAAACGTGGGTTAGGATTCAAATGTTTTAAACCTAACACACCTTTCTCCAACAAACACACCCTTTAGAGTGTGTCTGGTAGGGATGAAAAGGAAGAGGAAAGAAAACGGTGAAGGGAAAAGGAAGAAGAAAATAGTAAAGTATGTGTTTGGTATGGAGAGAAAAATGGAAGGAAGGAAAAGATGAGGAAAAATTTATGGGTGGGACCCACTAATTTTAATTCTCCTAAAAGTAGGAGGAAAATGGAGAGAAAGGTGGGATTGTTTTTTGTTTAATTGAAATTACAAATTTACCCTTTTTCAATCCTTATAATAAGAAAATAAAACAAGTAAATTTGTTCAATTTGATATGTTGTCACATATTAAAGCTCTCTCCGGTGAATATTTGACTTATGATGTTGGTTATATATATACGAAAATTTTCCTATGAGGATGCCCTGATATAATTATATAAGGACATTGAATGTGAACCCCTCGTTTTACATACTTTGACTTAGTATGTATGCACTTGTCAAATCACTTTTATAAATGAGTGGCTCATATTCAATATCCTGATAAAGTTATATAATGATGCTCTGATAGGAACGGGACCGTATATATATATAATTTGGGATATACTAACCCAAAGTGGGAGTAACGAAAATCATTCTATACATTTTGCTAATTTGTGACTCATATAACTTTTATCTAAAAAAAATCCCATCTAAAAAAAATAAAAAAAATCAAAATTGAAACATTTAAAAAAAAAAAAAAAAGAAAGATATAGTTCAACTAGAAAAAGTAACTTAAAATTTATTTTTTAATATAACTTGTAAAGCATAATGTATTAATTATATATATATATATATAATAGGTTAAAAATTTTGAAGTCATTTTGTAAAAAAAAAAATAAAAAAATAAAAAATAAAAAATAAAAAAAGATTCAATATTATTTAAAGTATGTTTATTTATTAAATATAAAACTATATAATATATAAACTAAAATTTAAGGGTAAAATTGATAAAGAAGATTTTCCATTATTTGTCTTTTCCTTGATAATACCAAACAAAGGAAAGGAAAAATCTCTTCTTTCCTTCATGCACATCAAATTGCTCAGGGAAAATTTATTTTCCCTTCTTTCCCTCGTGTTTTCTATCTCTTCAAATCTTTTTATCTTTTCTATTTTCTTTTCTCCCTACCAAACACAATCTTCGGGTGTCAAAGCTCCGGACGTTTTAGTCATTTTAGAACACGATTGGCCGGATTCTAGTAATCAGGACTGGTTACGGTACTTGCAAAAAAGCATTGGTATGATACCAACATATCTTTTTGGGAACAACTTTATCATTACATTCTCAAATATGAACCTTGAATTAACCATAAGTTGTTCACAAAATTTGTAACTACCATACCCTGTATACCAAGTCCTCTAGTAATCTCTTAAAAAATGCTATTAGTCCTGTGTTCTGTAGTTTGGAACATGAATAGATAGGCTACTCGATCTAGTAATCCCATAAAAATTGCAATTAGTCCAGTGTTCACAGCATTGTATTGCAAACCGATTTAATATATATATATATATATATATTTCTTTTTTTTTTTCTTTTTTTTTTCTCTTTTTTTTGAAAGAAGGATTACAAAAGTGACCACGATCCACACAAGGTGAACCTTCTTTTTCTTTTCTTAATAAATAAGTTATATAATTTAATATATTTAATTTAAAAGAATATAAAAATATTATTTTATATAAAACATTTTTAAATTTATTTATTAAATAATTTATGAATTATAAAATTTCATTAAAAAAATTCTTTAATATTTTGTTATTCAATTTCAAATATTATTATATTTTGTTATTCAATTTTAAATATTATTATATTCAATCAAATCTATATTTCACCAAACAAAATATAAATATTAATTTAATCGCGTCTCATATTTCAATAAACACAACATGGTATGGATTAACTTAATCAACTTCAATCCAATTTAATCTCATATCAATTTTATTCAATCAAATAAAATAGTCCAATCCAATTTCTCATGCATCAAACTAATTAAGTTTTGCGTAATCAACAAGTTAAGATAAGCGAGTGGTGACTGTGAGTAGTGGGTGGTACCAAATATATTGTGGCCCCGATAAAGACTTTGAATACCTCTAATTTGGATTTTGGAAAATATATGATAGAATTGTACCTCAACAACAGAGCCATGATCTTTGGAATTGCTCGTGTGTTTGTCCACATTACCTCCTTTCTCTCTAGCTTGTATTATTTCTTCTCTAAACTCCTCGTATTTTTCCTGCACCAAACCCATATATATTTTCCGATCAATTACACTTTCTTTTATTATACCATATTTTCACATATATATCAATTTGTAATTTCATGTACTATATATATATATAGATAGAGAGAGAGAGAGACCGGGCGGCAGCAGATAAATCTTAAAATAAACACAACAAAACACTTGAAGGAATAAAAAAAATAATATTAAAAAATTTAAAAAAAAGGATAATATTTTGGATATGTTCAAAAAGTCTTAGATAATATCGAGAATATTTATATAATAATAATAATAAATTAATACATAGTAACCTGGATTTGTTGCTTCTCGGCCAAGAACTCAAGATCATGATTATAATCCTCCTCCGGACCAGAAAAATAAGCATCGGGGCATATTTTCTTGATACCATGGCTCTTGCAAAATGGAAGCCACCACCTTGCAAACTTGGAAACCGCTCTCATACCAAGCAAAGTTATGGACGAACCTCCATCGTCTGAAAGATAGACGTTCAGCTTTTGTGGTGGATAATCGAGCGCCATAGCTGACAAAACGGTGTTCATGACCTCCAAAGTGGGCTCCTTATATGGATCCGCAGTGCAAATAAGCACATCAATGGCTGGAAGTTTATCGTCTTCGGGTAATCTCTCGGGAAAAACTGTTCGAGAGATGGGACGCCAGCGATAAGCTATACCTAGGAACCACATAAAGGATAGAAGGAGCTCGGAGGCAAACACTAGAAGCCATGGTAATAAAGATGTTTTGGATTGTTGGAAGAGAAAAGAGAGTCTGTAATATATCAAGAAAGCTATGGCTATGCAGTGGAGGAATACATGAGACCTGTTGATGATTATGGACAGCTTGTGGACTTGGCTGGAATGGAGAGGGAGAGAGTACTCTTCCATGGCTGCTGCTGTTACAGGGTGGTTTTTTTTCAGCTAAAAATTGGAGTAACTCGTTAGTCGTTATAAACTTATAATTGATGATTGTGATTTTTGAAGCCGTTTAGTGAAAAAAATAAAATAAAATAAATTGATTGTGAAAATATATAATGAGTGACCAGCATTCTCGGCCCTGAGGTGGGTTAACTAGGGGTGCCCGTCCGGGTTTAGAAAAAAATGATCCAAAAAGGACCCATTTTTTATTTTTATTTTTCTGTTTAATATATATATCTTTGGACTTTGATAAATAAAGGGTTCAAAAATGGTCCAAATTTATTGTTACTTTTCAAACTTCTTATAATTATAACAAATTTAGGCTCCAAATAAGAAAAAATATGTGGAAATCAACTTCTTATATAAAAATTGGACTCAATATGAATTTTCATCGGAATTATTAAAAGCAAATGAGTAACTCTATTTGCACCCCTAAAAATTTTTATGTGTATCCCTTTTTGAATGTACACCTCATTAAGAGTTTTTTAAAAATTATATTTTGTAAGAACACCCTAAACATTCCCAAATATACCCTTTCTTTTATTTAATTTTTTTTTTAATTCTAAAAAAATTAAATTAAAATAAAATAAAAAAGTAGGAGGTCTCCTCCCTTTTCATTTTATAAGCAAGTTCATCTCATTATTTACATATGTTATTTCTTTGAGTAGAAACTGTTATACAGATCTATTTGCTCGTAACTTTTTTTATTTTTAATTTTGTTTTTAATTTTGTTTTTTCTATGTATCTCGATATAAATTTAATGAAAATTACTTTGATTAAGTTTTTGTAAAAATTTTCAAAAAATAATATATATATATATATATATATTATTATTAAATATGGGATTTCATAAAATTTAGATGCAAGATTGAATAAAGAGCTCCATTTTAAATATTCGCCTTAAAACCTCCAAAATCTCATAACCGACACCAGCAACCAGTTTTATTGTACAGTCAACTCAAGGGATCAGATTCTCGATCCCTTGCTTCTTTTTTCTAGAATTTGGTCAAAAACTGCATGCACCGCATATACTGACCCTGTTGGTATTTGTATTCCATTCCAATTTTGCCAATCTTTGAGTCAACAAGATTCATACATTCTGAGTCCCGACACCGTCAAACTTGGAATATACAAAAGTGTGTATACAAGAAAGAAAAAATAAAAGTGAGTCGATGCATTAACATGGACTCTTATAACAAAGAGAGAAAGATATTTGAACAACTGAAAATCTATATGTACACCTTAAATCTATATACTTTAAAATTTTCAGTATTACTCTTAACTAAAATTATTAAATTGATTAAAATAAATGTATATCTCATACAACATATAAATACAATATTAAAATGATTAAAATAAATATCTCTCTTTTAAAAAAAATATTATTTTTTTAATTATAGAGGTATTTTTTTTTAATATATATATATATATATTGAAAGTGTTTGCTAGTCCTAAGCGGTGCTCAGGTTGACTGAACTTCAATCTTCAAGAAACTACAAGATCTCATGTTAATTACATAACATGTACTACTATTTTCAATAAAAATTTCAAATGAAAAAGAATTCATAAAAAGTAAAAAAAAAAAATTATTATATTAAATATTCCATCCTAATTCTGGAGGATGAGGCAGCTCTTCCATGTATATATATATATATATATATATATATATATATATATATTCTCTTTTGTGTTAATACTTTATAACATATTTTTTTAGTATTTATTTTTTCAAAAATTAAAAGAAATGTCATTTCTATTTCTATTAACTATATAAAAAGGGGAGTTTTTCGGTTAGAATTATATCCCCCTTTGATTTTGTTTGAATTTGTTTGAGTTGAGTTTTTTTTTTTTTTGTTCTTTAAATGTACAATTATAAACAAAACCCTTAAAGTTTATATAATTACCTAATATATAGGTTTTAGTAAGATTTTGATTTTAACATCCCTTAGATTTTCTTTGAAAATCAAATGACAAATACAAGTCTTCGAGTTTGTAGAATTACTTAATAGACATGTCTTAGTAATAGTAACACAACAGAGATTGTATAGTAATTTTCAAGATTTATCTTAATTTAAAATTCTAAATAGGTTAAATCATTGTTAAATAGTTTTCCCCAATTATTATGAATTTAAATGGAATTTATTTGAGTTTGTAGAATTACTGAATAGAAATGTCGTAATAATAGTGACATATAATGATATGGACTTGACCCAAATTAATAGATATTTTCTATACATTTAATGACTTGAAAAGGAATAAGAAATATTATAGAGATATAAATTTAATTTGTCATTAAATATATATACAGGGGAAGTTTGTAAAGCGAAAAAAAGAATATATATATATATATATATATATATATATATAAGAGATTTAATTGCAAGTGGTGGATTCATCTGATAAGGAAGATATATATATATCGGTTATTAAAGATTTAAAGAATCATTTCATCACAATTTATGCAATTTAGTCGAAAAGTACTTTTAGATGTAAAAAAAATATAATTTAGTTGTTGAATTTAAATTGTTGAGATGTTCAATATTGCAAACAATTATATATGGATTATCATTGTTAAATCATCATGAAAAGAATCTCTTTTGAGGCAAGTGTTCATGAAAAGAATCTCTTTTGAGGCAAGTGTAGATGAGCTTCTTGTCAAAACCATGAATTTAAGACTTCCCCAGGGTGTTATATCAATGTAATAACATTTACATAATTAAAACTATACCGTATTATATTAATATATCTTATTTTCCAAGGATATGTATATTTACAAATATGAAACTCAAATACTAATTTAAACACATGTCTTGCATGTGCCACAATACCTAGTTTTATGTAAAAATAAAAAAAATAAAAAATAATAAAAAAATAAAAAATAATAAAAAAATAAAAAATAAAATAAAAAAGTAAGGGCATATTTGTAATATGTAGGGTGTGGTTACAAATTATACCATTTAAAAAAAAGATTAATAGGGTGTATGTATAGCAGGGGTGTACATACGGTTTTTTAGGGGTGTATATACCACCACTCTAACAAATGTATAATTAACAGGACCATTTGCTCAAAATTTTGATCAAACAGAGTGGTATTATTGGCATCACCACCACTGAACTATTTATACATAACTTTTTAAATTTTTGATTTAATTATATAAAATTAAATGGTTTTACAAATGAACTATTTATTCCCCACTTTTTAAAATTTTGATTTAATTATAAAAAATTAAATGGTTTTATTAATATTTTTGATTTATTTCCAAGACTATCCTTCTACTTATTTTTCAAACTCAATATACCCCATATCCTTTTCAAAAATATAAAAATATAGTAAATTACCCTGATGGCCACCACTTTTAGGCATAAATACCAGTTTAGTAACCGTTTTTATCCAATGCACCAAAATGGTCACTTTTGGTAGACATGTCATTAACGGTGGTCATTCCATCCATTTTCTAACGAAATTGCTGATGTATTGCTGATGTATTCCGTCCATTTTCACTATTTGTACATGAAAAACCATTTTTACCCTTACCATTTAATAAAATTAACACCATCACCCAAAATTTTCTCTCATTTTCTCATATCTCAAACAACAAATTTTCAGATTTCTCATTTTCTCATATTCCCATCAACAATTTTTTAGATTTCAAAACCATCTCCTCCATCCAAAAATCACTCGACTTCATCACCCAAAATTTTCTCTCATTTTGACATATCTCAAACAACAATTTTCAGATTTTAAAACCATCTCCATCATCCAAAAATCACCCATCTTCATCCAAGAACAACAAATCTGCAAAATTTTATTTCTACAGAAAGGTTTTTTTTTTTTTTTTTTTCATACAAATTCTTTCCTTCTTTTCATTTTCTCACATCCCAAACAACAGTTTTTCAGTTTTCAAAACCCATCTCCATCATCCAATCTCAACTTCATCAACCAAAATTTTCTCTCATTTTCTCATTCCCAAACACCAAAATTTCAGATTTCAAACACCATCACCCAAAATTTTCTCTCATGTTCTCATATCCCTAACAACAATTTTTCAAATTTCAAAACCATCTCCTCCATCCAAAATCACTCGACTTCATCACCCAAAAATTTCTCTCATTTTCTCATATCTCAAACAACAATTTTTAGATTTCAAAACCATATCCATCATCCAAAAATCCTCAGCTTCCCTTTCCAGATTTCTTCCTAAATATTCAAGTCAAATTCCAATATGGCTTCTTGATGACTGATTTGTTAAAGCATGGATTTTGAAATTGAAAAGCTGTGAAGTTATAGTTATGGAGTAAATGTGAATTCTGAATACAAAGAGAGAAAAAGAAGTGCTTTTGTGACCGGAAAATGTAGAGGTCAATGCCAGTTGTTTGTAAAAGCTTCCTTTTATTCCATAATGACATGTTTGCAACAAATTTGAGATTACAAAAAATATCTTTGATTGAGAACTAACAAAAATAGAGACATTTCAAGCATAACCAAACAACTTGTAAGGGAAAAAATGGCTTTTCATGTACAAATAGTGATTTTCATTTGCCACGTCAGCAATACATCAACAATTCCGTTAGAAAATGGACGGAATGAGCACCGTTAACGACATGTGTGTCAAAAGTGGCAATTTTGGTGGATTGGGTAAAAGTGGTAACTAAACTGGTATTTATGTCTAAAAGTGATGGCTACCGGGGTAAATTTACACATAAAAATAAAAGAATAATGTTAGACATCCCAAATTTTTTTCCTAAATTATGTCTCAAATGATGTGGCACGTGAGGGGTCAGCATCATATCAATTACCATATAATCTCATTATTTATAAGATGCTGACACATCACGTGCAACATCATTTGGGAAAAAAATTTGGGACGTCTAGCATCGTATCATTATTGTCTTTTCCAAATACTTTTTTGATAATTAATTAGGAGAGGACTATTCACACTTGTAAACAACAAAATTTATGTCCTAATAGCAGCTTGTGCATCTGATGAGAGGAATGTCCATAGAGGCGTACCTAGGAATTATTTGCTGCCTGGGCTAAATTATATGTATAAATAGTCTTTTTTTTTTTTTGCTCATTACACACCAATTTTTTAAACACAACTCATTTATAGCTATCAATAGTTGGATTTATCTACTTTTATTTAGTCAATATTTTCTAATGCTTAATTAATTGTTTGCAAACTCTCATACTAAATTTATTAAATTCTGTGTGCAATGTAGAGAAAACTCTTGTGATTTTCCATTTTTCCTCCTCTATGAACATTGATATAATAAAGTCAGTGCAAGACATACGAGCTATTGATTAAGAATAACAAACTTTTTATATGATTTTTGATGATATTATTTATTTAAATTTTTAATAATAAGATGACACTGATAATGGACTACTGAATAATAAATAATACATCGTAGAATTTATGCATAAACAATTATTTAAACTTGTAGTTAAAAAAAAAATTATTTAAACTTACAAATGACTTAATTTTATAATATTAAAAGTCATAATACTATATGTATTTTTACCAATTACTTTGAAAAACAAAATATTTACATTTTACTACATTTAAACAAACACATCATATTCATATAATATTATCAAACAAACATTGGGGGTTGTTTCTGTAATTAAAATTATATATATATATATATATATATATATATATACATATACATATTTTAGTTTTTTCAGGAGGGCTGCCCTGGGCTGTACCCGCTCATTGTTCCGCCTCCGAATGTCTGCAGTTCAAACCTTATTCATCAATCAACCTTATTCACTAAAAGTTGTAAATATTATCTACCTTTCATAAAATTTTAGGATTGAGATTCCTACTAAGCTGATACTGATACCAACATGATAGAGAAATGTGAAACATCACAAATTCATGAAGAAAGAAATTAAGCACCTTCTGAATATTTATTTATCGAATAATTTTACATCGCATTTGAGAAGTAGTTAGCATCTATATTACTTCCTAATATTTTTGTGGCCCAATAGGCCTTTGGGCCCACCATAATTCTGCTCTAGGATAATATATTTTCCTATTTTATTAATAAATAAATTATAAAGTATTTAAATTTATTTTATAAATAATATAAATCCATAATATTTATTTCATCTAAAAATATTTTTATAATTTGTTACTTAATTTCAAAATATAATTATTAAATGTTATTATATTTAATCAAATTGTCCGTTCCACCACACAAAGCATTGTGTAATTAAGTTTATTTATATATTTCACTAACTAAATAAAACATAATATTAATTTAGTCTAATACAATCTAATCGAAATTCATTCCATGCACCAAACGCAACATGAGTGTTTTAATAAAACACTAGTTTTGAAATGCTAACTAAAAAAAGTGACAAAACCCCTATTTCCTCGTCATAAGATAGTCAATGAGATTTCCTTGTGATTGTTGGTCAATAAGATTTCCTTATATAATTCATCAAAATAAATTGTTAAATTGAATTTCATTGTTTGATAACCACATAAATTGTTAGTTTGAAATTATATATAAGAAAATAGTTGAATTATTAAAAATGAAAACAATTCGAAAGTAACTTTATAAAAATTTCTTACTTTGTTCAACCTTTTTGAAACCATGGTTGTTGTTATGGTGGTTTGTTTCAGCTCCGAAAACGGAACAACCCTTTAAATGATGATGATGCCCATAGTTAAGCAAATATTCCTTTAAGATAAAATAAAGACTTATCCGCACTAGACCCTCTGAATTGTACTCGAATTTACATTGTTTAAGAACGTTTTTGGTGATTTTTTGAAAATCAAATACTAAAGGGTCGTTTTGTAAGCTGTTTTTGGTTGTTGTTTTTCGAAAAGAAAAATGAAAACAGTTTTGTTGGTATTAATTTCGAAATTCGAAAACGCGTCTAATAAAATATACTGAAATCCGTATTTTAAAAATAAAAATGAGAAAAATACGTCTGGTAGGCTAATTGAAAACTATCGAAAATTGAAATATCAATTTTTACATTTTGTTTAATATTATAACAATTATAAATTAATTAATTAAATAATTAACTAAAAAAAATTTGTAATGTAATTTTTAAATTAAACAAAATTATAACATCACAAATTGATACAGATACACAAATTGATCCAGATTACCTGATGAAGATGAAGATAAAGATGAAGAAGAAGAGGAAGAGGAAGAAGAAGAAGACCAGATCGGCGGCGAGTGGCGAAGAAGATCGACGGTGAGCGGCGAGAGGCGAGAGAGATTAGTTCGATAGAAGAAGAAGAAGAAGAAGAAGATCAATGGTGAGCGACGAGAGGCAAAGCAGATCGACGGTGAGCGGTGAGAGGGATCAGATCAGCAGCGAGCGGCGAGAGGCGAAGCAGATCGACGGCGAGCGGCGAGAGAGATCAGTTCGACTGTGAGCAGAGATTGGTTCGAAGGCGAGCAGCGAGAGGCGAAGGCAGATCGACGGTGAGAATGGCGGTGAACAGAGGAGGAAGAGTTGTGAAAGAAGAAAGAAGATGAAGATGGAAGAGAAGAGAAATACCGATCCAGATCATTCAAGAGAAAAAAAAATTTGTTAACTTTTTTTTAAAAACAAAAACAAATTCAAGAAAATTTTTTTTTTTTTTTTAATTTTTAAAATTTTTCACTTTTAATACTAATTTTATTTTTCATTTTATTTTTATATTTTAAATTAAAATAAAAGATCACGAATTCAAAATCATTTTTAAAAAATAAAAACGAAAACAGTCGGTAGGACAGGTCATAATTTACACTTTATTTTTTTTTATTTTTTTTGAAACCAGTACTCTTTCACTCTTTTAGTCAAAGAGAGAGGTCATTGTCAATGTTGAAATATAAAAGCAGTTAGGCTTTTTTATTTTAAAAAATAGTAATTATGAATGACATGGAAAACTCCAAATTATCCAATATATATATATATATATATATGTAAATCCTTACGATATCTGCATTTTTTTTAAAGTGCGTCTTAACTCTTATGTGTTATGTTTGACGCACAATTAAATCTTACATCTACGATACGAGGTCGTTGGGGGTTCGAGTTATCTCCTCTCTAAAAAAAACCATAAATTTATATAAACATATCTTAAACAATTTAGGTTTTTACAATTTGATTCCAATCTAATTGGCAAAAGACACTTTTTTACTTGTTAATTGATTTTTCAACAAATTAGTCATAATATAATTCAAAATACAACAAATTAGTCCTAAGGTTGTTCGACGAATCGCTAACTCGATTAGTGTCGGATTTTTTTTTTAATGTTCTATTGGATTGATCAAGTCATCACCAATATATTCCTCTAAAAAAAAGTCATCATCAATAAACTACATACTCATTTATTGTGTTAAAAGGGTGAAGTTATGAAACACAAGGGTTTGCAATTTGTCAAGATGAGCACAACCTCGTTTAATAAATAAACTTAGGGATATTTACATTTTCCCTCTTGAGGTTTACACTATTGCTAAAATAAGGATATGGTTTCGGCATATTGGTTAATTTCCCCCCTGAAATGAAAGAAACGTTTAAAATGCCCCTTCTGTTACCTTTTCCATCCATTTTGACCGTTGACCGTTAAAAGGGAAGAGCATTAACGTTATTGACCATCTGAAATTCAATTTACAATTAAAATAAAAAACAATAAAAAAAAAATGGATCTCCACCGTCAATCTTTGAGATGGACAGTGGAGATCTCATTTTTTTTATATTTAAATTTAATAATAATAATAATAATAATAATAATAATCCCTAACAATCATCATCATCTTCTCCACCATCATTCACAATCATTCACCATCATCACTAAACCTAGATATCATTCTCAAATCTCTTCAATCTAAATTCATCAACAATAACAACCCAAAAAAAAAAAATCTTCATCAATTCTTCTTTTTATTTACCTGACCAAACCCAGAAAACTCAATTCAACAAAATCATATACCAGAAAAAATGCCCCCCATTTCACCATCACCGATACCAATTCTCAACACAACAACACCAATCTCACACTACAAAACAAGTTGGCAATTTTTTCATCAATTTCTTCATCCCAAAACAGGCAATTTCTTCATCAATTTTTTTGCCCCAAATCAAACTATAAAACCCTACACCACAAACTTTTCAAATCGATTGTGCTACACAGATCATCATCACACATATTAAACCCAAACAATCATTCACCAAGCACACAACACATCCTTTTGGATACCTGTCAGAGCTATTAATGACTTGTAACTCAACCAGTTACTAACCCCAACTGTAAAGAAACTATTTTAAATATTTCTTATACAAATTGTTAGCTACAGCTGTACAATTTCTCATATAAATACATTGTCAATCTTAGTACTTGGTAAGCTGAGCTTTTACAATTTTCTATACACTCCCTCCGGTTTTCTTAGAAAACCTTACTTGGTATCAGAGCTGCTTCAAGGCTCACGCCGCCCGAACCTGACTCCGGCAAAATGTCGACAGAGACAACTGAATCCAGTAAAATGTCGACAGAGACACCAAGCTCCGGCAAGTCAATAGTCTCGACTTCCTCAGCTTTAGCTTCAGGCTCAACCGGAAACAACAATCTTGGTAATCCTCTCCATTCCTTTCTCTCACTTAAACTTGATGAGAATAATTTCATGCTCTGGAGGTCTATGGTCCTTGCTATGCTGCGTGGACAACGTCTCGAGTCCTTTATTTTGGGAACAAAATCGTGTCCACCAGAGTTTATTACAACTTCAAATGGAGACAATACAGATTCTGGTGCTCAGCTAGTACTAAATCCAGCCTATGAAGAATGGTATGCTAATGACCAGTCCATACTTGCTTGGATGTATGGCTATATGCAAGCATCCGTAGCTTGTGAAATAATTGGGTTCAAAACCTCCAGAGATGTTTGGAAGCTCTAGATGAGCTATATGGAAATGCAAACAGATCCAGAGTAAATCAACTCAGAATCTCTCTTCAAACAACAAGAAAGGGTTCGATGAAGTTGAATGAATACCTCTCCAAAATGAAACAACTAGCAGACAATATGGCACTTGCAGGAGAACCAATCTCAACCAACCATCTAATATCTAGCATCACTGCTGGACTTGATGCAGAATATTTACCAGTAACCTGTCAAGTCAACTCAAGAGCCACATGGTCTTGGCAAGAGTTTCATGCTACCTTGATGACTTTTGAGAACACTCTTGAACAGTTGAATCTGATTAGCAAAAATACAGACTTAACTCAAGCTGCTGCTAATCTCACCATTGGAAAGCAAGGTGGTAATAATGGATTCAACAACAAAAGTCAGGGCCAAAACAAACTCAGAGTCAAGGAAGAGGTCAATCCTATTCTAGAAATTATCGAGGTGGAGGAAGAACCAGAGGACGTGGTGGAAGGTCTAATAACTCAAAGCCTACATGTCAATTATATGGGAAATATGGACATTCTCCAGCCTTTTGTTACTACAGGTATGACAATGGCTATATGGGTAGTTCGAACAGTCAAAACAACAGTGGAAATTCGACTGCATTCTTCGCCTCTCTTGACACAGTTGCTGATCCGGCCTGGTATGTTGATAGTGGAGCTACCAATCACACCACACCAGACCTAAACAACTTGAATCAAAGGGCAGAATATCATGGTAAGAACTCTATAGCTGTTGGAAATGGTTCAAAATTAAAAATTGCTCATGTTGGTCACTCAACTCTTCATATAAATAACTCTCACACTGTTCCACTTCACCTTAAACACATTTTTCATGTTCCTCATATCACCAAAAGTCTGCTCAGTATTTCAAAATTGACTGCAGATAACAATGTGTTTGTTGAATTTCATTCTAATCATTGTTTTGTGAAGGACAAGGAAACCAAAGAAGTGGTGCTGCAAGGGAACCTTAGAAGAGGCTTGTACCAATTGGAACTTCCTACTACCCAATCTCAGAGTCATAGAGTCGACAATGTCATCACAAAAGCAAAGTCCAGTTTAATATCAGTCCAAAACAAAGTCAGTCCCAGTAGTAATCTTAGTGTCTTCTCCTCTGAATTAACAAGAGATGTTTGGCATAGGAGACTTGGTCATCCATCATATAGAGTCATGAGTCATGTCTTCAAGTCCTGTAACTTGAAACTTCAAATCAATGAAAAATCAAAATTTTGTGATGCTTGTCAATTTGGAAAGTCTCATGCTTTACCTTTCAAAAATGTAGGAACACATACCAAATTTCCTCTTGAATTGATCCACTCAGACTTATGGGGACCAGCCTCAATACACTCAACATCTGGTTACCGTTTCTACATATGTTTTGTCGATGATTTCACTAGACTCTAATGTATTTTTCCATTAAAAACAAAAGGAAAGGCATTGAATTGTTTTATTCAGTTCAAAACACTTATGGAAAACAGATTTGAAAAGAAAATTAAAAGCTTGCAAGCTGACTGGGGTGGTGAGTTTAGATCATTTGTCCCTATTCTCAAACAATTTGGCATCTTATTTAGACATCCTTGCCCCCACACTAGTGAACAAAATGGTAGAGTGGAGAGGAAACATAGACATATATTGGAGATATGATTAACTCTTTTAGCACTAGCTTCAGTACCTCAAAAATACTGGTGGGAGGCCTTCAATACAGCAGTTTACCTTATAAATAGATTACCTACACCTGTATTGGGAAACATTTCACCATGGGAAAAAGCCTACAATAGAAAACCAGATTACTCTTTGCTCAAATCATTTGGCTGTGCATGTTTTCCTTGCCTAAGACCCTACCAAAACCATAAATTCCAATTTCACTCAACCAAATGTATTTTTCTGGGGTATAGTGATGTTCATAAAGGGTACAAATGCATGAGTTCAAGTGGAAGAATCTTTATGTCAAGGCATGTTGTTTTTAATGAAGAAGAATTTCCCTGCAAAAATGGTTTTCTCAACACTAGAACACCAAATTCTTCACCATCAGATTGTGTCATAAATTGGTCTAGTCCTCATATTTCCCAAACAACCAATGTAAATAGGCAGTCACAAATCACTAGCTCTTCCGTGTCTCCACATAAAAATTCTCAGCAGTCACCAATAGGTACAAGCACTAGTGATGGTTCAACTGCAGCATTATCTCCTCATTTACCTCATTCATCAAATAGTTCTTCTTCTGAGTCAAACCCAGAACCAACATCTCAAATTGAACCCTTACCCTTTAACATTCCTGAACACTTAACACCAATTCATGATCAGCCCATAGAAAATGAACCACTAACACCACCATCCAAAAGAACTAAACAGACTAATCCTGCTCCTACCCATCATATGCAAACTAGAAGCAAAAATGGCATATTCAAACCCAAAACCTACTCAGTAGAAGCCCAAAAACATCCTATTTCCAACATTGACAGACCAACAGAACCAGTAACAGCAAAAGAGGCCATGCAATTTGAAAATTGGAAAAGAGTTATGGATAAAGAATACACAGCTCTTATGAACAATAGGACCTGGACTTTGGTTCCCTACTCATCGAACTACAATGTAGTTAGAAATAAATGGGTCTTCAAAACAAAATACAATTTGGATGGCTCTCTCTAAAGGTATAAAGCTAGACTTGTTGCAAAGGGGTTTCATCAAACTTCAGGAGTGGATTTTATAGAAACTTTCAGCTCTGTTGTAAAGTCATCGACAATAAGAGTCATCTTAGCTTTAGCTATCTCAAAAGGCTGGGAGGTAAGACAATTTGACATTAACAATGCATTCCTAAATGGATATCTGCAGAAATCAGTCTATATGCAACAACCAGAGGGCTATATTGACTCAACCAAACCCACTTATGTCTGCAAACTAAATATGGCCATATACGGATTGAAGCAAGCTCCAAGAGCTTGGTATGACAGACTCAAGACCTTTTTACTCAATTGGGGATTCAAAAATTCCAAGGCAGATTCTTCCCTCTTCTTCATACACAATAGTGGTACTGTGATTTTTGTGTTGATTTATGTTGATGACATATTGATTACAGGGAATGATGCTAAAGTGATAAACAGATTCATTGGTGAATTGAATAGACTCTTCTCACTAAAAGACATGGGGAAGCTTCACTACTTTCTTGGTGTAGAAGTCACAAGAGACAACACTGGGATGAACCTGACTCAAAGCAAGTATATAACAGATCTTCTAAAACGAGTTGGAATGGAACACTTGAAACCATGTTCTACACCTGCAGTAGTAGGAAAGTACCTCTATGCTCATGATGGCACAACAATGGAAAACCATACTCTATACAGAAGTGTCATAGGAGCCTTGTAGTATTTAACACACACAAGACCAGATATCTCCTACATAGTCAACAAACTCAGCCAGTTTCTCCAAAGTCCCACCATAACACATTGGCAGGCAACCAAACTTGTTTTGAGGTATCTTAAAGGAACAATGAATTTTGGACTATATTTAAAACCAAGCAGCAATCTCAACTTGACAGGATACTCTGATGCTGACTGCGCGTGTTCTCTAGATGATTGAAAATCAATTGCTACCTATTATATGTATATTGGAGATTCCTTGGTCTCTTGGTCATCTAAAAAGCAACATGTTGTTGCCAGATCAAGCACTGAATCCGAATACAGAGCCCTTGCTCATGTAGCAGCTAAGATAAGTTAGCTTCAAGCTTTATTGAAAGAAATAAATTTTCTTCCAATGACTCGTCCAGTAACTTGGTGTGACAACATCAGTGCAATCTCTCTTGCTACCAACCCTGTGTTCCATTCCAGAACAAAACATATTGAACTAGATGTTCATTTTGTTCGAGATAAAGTTCTCCAACACGAACTTGATGTCCGATATGTTCCTTCTCATGACCAGTTAGCTGACACACTTACTAAAGCCATTTCTACTAACAGGTTTCAAGAATTTAGAGGCAAACTTGGTGTGGCTCCATCACCCTCACGTTTGAGGGGGAATGTCGGAACTATTAATAACTTGTAACTCAACCAGTTACTAACCCCAACTGTAAAGCAACTATTTTAAATATTTCTTATACAAATTGTTAGCTACAGCTATACAATTTCTCATATAAATACATTGTCAGTCTCAGTACTTGGTAAGCTGAGCTTTTACAATTTTCTATACACTCTCTCTGGTTTTCTTAGAAAACCTTACTATACCTATTCGAATCCCTCTCTCTCTAACCAAATCATCCACAACAACAAAAACCCAAACATCAACAACAACATCATCTTCTTCATTTTCAAACAAAGCACCCACTGTCAAACCTAAACCCAAACCCAATCAAACCTCAATCGGCGCTGGTGAGAGAGAGATCGAGATAAAGAACGAAGAAAGAGAGAGAGAGAAAAAAGGCATGGGTGAACATCGTTGTCGCCGCGATTGTCCGTGCTGGTGAGTTCGAGCACCGATTGGCGTGGTTGCGGTTTCTAATAGTCGTCGCAAGAAGAAGATCGTGGCTTTCGGTCGATTTGGGTCAGATCGATTTGGTTCAATTTGGCTTCTGGTCGATGATGATGATGATGATGATGATGATGATGATGAATCGATTTGGGTTTGGAGTTTGGTGATGATGATGACGAATCAATGATGATGATCATGAATCAATTTGTGTTTGGATTTTGGCGATGATATGAATCGATGATGATCGAGGTTCATGTTTTTGTTATGGATGATGATCGAGGTTCATGGTTGATGATCTAATAATCCTCTTTTGAAAAATAGATAATAGTTGAATTCATATTTTTTCCTTTAAAAAAAAGATAATAATTTAATTTATATTTTAAAAATTAAATAAATAATAATTTATATATATTGAAATAAAATTTATTAATATTATTATTATTATTATTATTATTATTAAATTTAAATATAAAAAAAAAAAAAGAGCTCCACCGTCCATCTCAAAGTTGGACGGTGGAGATCCATCTTTTTTTTTATTGTGTTTTTTATTTTTTATTTTTGTTTATTTTTTATATTTTAATTCATTAATTCATCAAAACAGCTTTCAAGGGTAAATCGGTCATTTCTTTCCCATTTAACGGTCAAAGAGGCAAATACTACATTGACTGGATGGAAAAGGTAACATAAGGGGCGTTTTTAACATTTCTTTCATTTCAGGGGGGAAATCGGCCAATATACCGAAACCATGTCCTTATTTTAACAATAGGGTAAACCTTAGGGGGGAAAATGGAAATATCCCATAAACTTATGGTGCTTGAACCAAAGCATTAACGAGCACCGTCAGCACCCCCTCACCAACCTCAACGCCTGAAATTTTGCATGCCCAATTCGGTCAAGAGTGTCTCTCACTTTGACTTAGTGATTTGGTCTTGAAGAAACATTTAGTCATTTACTTCTCTAATTCAAACCAAATACCTAACTGAGTTATTATCGATCCTGACTTTGCGGACTTGTGAAATGGCATTTTTTAATACTATTTGTTTTTGTTTCTTTTATATGTTTGCGTACAAAATTGGGAATTGTTTTGGTCTAATAATATGACTTAGCTTCTTCAGTCTAGGCTCATTGAATATTATCAACACGGTTCACGAGCAGACACATCTCGATTTTCAGAGATTTTCTTTCTATATTCCACCGCCAGACTCTGAATTTAAGTGGGGTTGTGTTGGATCCTTCAATTTTTTTTATTTTATTTTTTTTCTTTTCTAAGAGTATGCATTTTCAAATCCATATTTAAATAATAAATAATGGGAGGAGTGGATGACTATTTTGAATTGATAAATTTTATTTATCGGTAAAATAAATGCTATCAATTTTTTTTTGATAGTACTACAATTGTCGGGACAAACGAGATGAGGCTCTACTAGTATAGTCTGGAAGAGCAGTTCCTGCAAGTGGGGAGAGACCACCCACATGCAAGTGGAAAAACACTCATACTTATAGTGGAAAAATTGGCATATATCTATGTATGTGTGACCACTTGAACCTTGGTGGAGAAGTCTCCATACACCACATTGGCAAAGGCCAAATGCAAATGCTATCAATTTTGACTAGAGAAATTTTGTTGCTCTATGAACTATTAGCGAAATAAGTGTTAAGTACAAATTTGATATTTGAGAGAGAGGATTATGCTACTTAGAAACTTTGATTATAGTTTCCCTGTCCCATTTATAACTATTTTATATATCTTAGATTTGTACGCCTAACCCTAAATCTACTCACAAATTGATAAAAAATAATGTGGTTCTAGTTAGTTTATGTAATTCAATGTGGTCATGATCAAAATTAAATCTATTTTAATATTGGACCATTCAAATTGGTCTGACATGTTTTTGATAGTAATATACATTTTAAAATAATCACGCTATTCACAACTATATATGAGCAATTTTAATAGTAAAACTATCCTGTATAATACTGTATAAGTTCTAACTGTGCTTTTTTTTTTTTTTTGGTTGGGTTTGAAGTGAATTAATTAGTTTAAGATGAATCGAAAAATGCCCAGCATCCTTATGTAGATGCACATTTTTTTAGTTTAAGTGAAAAAAAGCACGAACTCTCATTATGAATTAATTAGTTTAAGTGAATCGAAAAAAGCACACTAAACCCATTTTTTTAGTCGTTAAACCCTCTGAATTCTCATTTTCTTTACACCATCTTTATGTAAATGCCCCCTCTTAGGGGACAATAAAACAAGCTGGTGTAAAGAAAAGTAGAGTTCAGGAGGTTTAACGTCTAAAAAAAAGGGAGCACATTGCAAATTCACGTACAATTCAAGGGGATCAAACACCAATTAGTCTAAAATAAATTAACCTCTTTGTGTGATATTATCGTGCACTAACAACTTAAACAACGAATATTGTTATGAAAATTATCAAGACACAAAATAAATAGGTAAAATAAAAGTAAAGCAGAACAAGAGAAATATACGTGATTCAGTGTAAAGTCTACATCCACGAGCAGAAATGAAAAGAAATTCATTATGATCAATGGAGATTACAAAAGAGTATTTCAGAATCACTCACAAAACTTAAAACCCTATTACACCTAAAAAACTCTCTGACTACTCAAAAGAGCTAGACTTCTCCTAAGAGCATCTCCAAGAGATCCTTTAAACAAGCCCTTTAGCTTAATTAAGGGAGGAACTGCAATTTTAACAACTCCTAGAGATCCCTTAATAACTCTCTTAATTATAATATAGTAGAGCTAACTCCCTTAATTGAAGGTGGTTTCTGCCGTCCTTAATTAAGTGGGTTCCGCATATAAAGAATAAATAAATGGGCTCCACATAAAATAATAATAATAATAAATTATAAATGGGTCATTTAAGAGAATATTCTTGGAACACATATCCCTTAATGACCTTTTACAACAACATTCAGCCTTAAATAAAGGAGTATTTCGGGAAGACTTTTGGAGATGCTCTATAACAACTCATAACCACATATTTATAGTATGAATAATACTACTTTGCCCAAATTTTGTACCCAATGATGTGACATCACTATAATCTATTCATTTAAATCATGTAAATTTAATACAATTTAAATGAATAAAATATAGTGATGTCACATCATTTGGGCACCGTATTTGGACATTAAATTTGGATAAAGTAACATTATTGTTATAGTATTTGTTAGAGACAAAACTTGAATCTTTATCAAATTAAATAAGGTTATAACTTCAACATCTAAATCGCGCATGTACTCTTAATCCAATGGTTGATATTTCAATACATTTACAACTCTTAGATTAAGAGCACATGGATGGTTGAGATGTTGAAGTCAAAATTTTAAATCACAAATTTAAATTCGTTTAGCCTAACCTATTAATAAATTATAACCATACATAATTACAGTGTCCTAGTAACCTAGGCGTCGCTTAGGCGATGAAGCCGAATAAGCTAAAACAGCATCGTTTTGAAGAAAAAAAAAAAAAAAGACTAGCGAAGTCAACAACGTTGACTCCGACTAGCCTGTTAGGCGGGCACCTAACTCGCCTAGGAACTTGGCTGCCTAAAGCCTAGGCGGGCCGCCTTGGCCAATTACTAGAACCATGCATAATTATAATGATAAGAAAATTGAGTTTTATTTAATGAATTTTATGTGTTATGAGATTTTACATTTAAATATAGGATTATAGGAAGTTTCAAGTGTATAATTTGTAATTAACTAAAGGGTTTTTAGCAGAAATGCCCTGTTTTAGGGATTGAATTGCAAATCCTAAAACCAAATTAAATTCCAAAACTGCCCTGAAATGACCTTGTTGCCTTAACTTAAAAACCCAATTTCACTCATATTTACCCTAACCTTCCCAAACCCTCTTTCCACCCCATCCCGATGTCTCCCTATCCCATTTCAGACATCATCGCCGTCGAGTTTCCATCCCTCCAGCCGTCGTCGTCGACTTCGCCTTTGTCGAACATCAAGCCCTCTTCGTCACAACGTGTTCGTTGGCTTCGTCGACGAGTTGCAACGTCAACAGCAACATCAACATCTCCCCGTCTTCGTCTTCGTCTTCATCGTAATGTCAATAGCACGCCGACGTCCTCTCTAGCCGTCTTCTCATTCCAACCTAGTCATACATCGCCGATTTGGGTTCCATTTCAGGTATTTTGAGTTTCGAACCCTAACATTTAGGATTGTATGGTTTTGAGTGAAATTGTTGTTAGGGATTTCAATTTTTTTTAGTAGAAATTGTTGTTTGGGTTTGGGTTTTCAAATTTTTTAGTTGAAATTGTTGTTTGGGTTTTCAACTTACTGCACATTTATTCTATTCGAATTCGAAACCTTTTATAATACAAAACATGATCTCTTGTTTTCTCACTTGATTCAGATATATCATATACTTAGTTTAATTAAATTGTGTAGATTGCTTAGGTATCTCAGATGCATTAGTTTATGTATATGGTATGGAAGAACATTAAATTGTGTTGGTTGCATTAAGTATCTCAAACGGTAGGAATCATTTGTTTGATTCCCAAGAGTCACAACTGCTTTGAGACAAAACATGAGCATTTTTAACTTGTTTTGAGACTTCTGCTGATTGGTGATGCAGATTCTCATGTCAGTTGGTATGAATTAGAAAGATCAGTTGGTGTTATAATGACTTGGCTGATTTTGTAAAAGTTGGAATCCCTTGTTTTGTGGTATGTCTTGTCTTGCTTGTTTGATCAGCTATATATGTTGAATTAGATCGCATCTCAAACTCTATATACAGTCCATGGATGTTATTAGTGAATGTTTTTAAATGCGTCTCTAGAGTAGTTCTGGTTGATTTTATTCTACTTATTCATGTTGTAGTTGCTAATGATTTGGATTAGCTTGTATATCATCTATTCTTGGTTTGTTTAACGAACTCATTTCACTTGATATCTGCTGGGTTGTTGTCATTAGTGTGCATATAGAGTTCATTTTAATTCCATTCAATTGAGTATTGTGTGTATAAAACTGAGAGTTAATTTAAAAATGAATGCAACTATTGTTTTGATGCTTGAAGTTTTTGGTGGATTCAAATGAGACATTGATGTGGATTTATTAAAAAAAAAAAATCATGTCTGCCTGTCTGGTATGAAATTGTGTTTGATAGTCGGCATGTCTCAATATCACGTTAAAGTGGTTCCATGCTCTGAAAGTATTGAGGATCTATATCTATGGAACAAACTGTTTCCTGGAGCTTATGTTTATGTTTTTACCAATTAAGTTGCAGTTTATATCTGTGATTATAGTTAAAATTAGTTGGTGTCATGAGTATCTTCACTAAGAGATGAACAACAATCATGTTTTGTTAGAACTGCACCCTAATTTCCTTGTAATTTTATCCCTTATAATTGTTATGTTCTAGTTTCTAAATTCCTTGAAATTTATTGCAGGGATTCGGAAACTGTTGTCCTTGACATGTCTACACTTGTTTGGTCGAAAACTACTGTAAGAGCAGAGCGAATGGCTAGAAGCCTAAAAGGAGTGACTTTGATCAGCATGAGTTTGGAAATAAAGATACATCACAGTTGTTGAAGTAAAAAGAGAATTTTCCAATAGCATCTTGGCTTGCTGCACCCTTGTAGAGAATTGTTGGGAATGTTGCAGTTCCCTAATTTTGGGTTAAGCAACAGAAATATTCAAGAATTCAAAATAAGTACATTGTGTAAATGATGAACCTTTACGTGTAATTATTGTAACTTGATGTGTCTGTACATGCAATATTTATATGCAACTTGTTGTATGTTGTGGTTGATATTTATATGCAGTATCTGGACAGAAATATTTGTATGCAGTATCTTTATTTTTATGATATTTATATGCAGTAACTTTTTATATGTTGTGGTTGTGACTTGTGTGAACGGTGTAGAGGCTGTTATGTGGCTATTAGAAGTGTTATATTTGTAGAGACCGGTGGTTAGATATGGATTTGATAAAATTTCAAATGAAACTCTATCAAAATTTTGTAAATCTACGAGTTCACATTACATGTTCAAATAAAATATAATAATACATGTTCATAACACATTTTCAAATAAAAGACAATTCAAGTACTTAGTTATATGAGCCACTTGCCTCACCGATTTCACTAATACTTCCCATACCACTTCATTGTCTACTTGACTTCGGGTAGGTGCTACCAACACAATGACAATTGGTACAGCTCCTTTGAGTTACTTCTTTGCCAAATGATGGAGTGCGATTCTTTTTAGGTCTTTCAGGAACACGACGACCTACTCATGGATGAACAATTTTTGATGATTTTTCCATTCTCAACCACAATTCAAAAAATGCATATTATTCATCGACAATCGTGAAAAATAATTAAACATATATTATCAATCATTTTTTTCTCTACATTATCTTTTTTTTTGTTCTCTATATCATCTAACCTTTTTTTATTCTCTACAACGCATTTAATATTCATATTTGAAGTTTTAAAAACATTAGGAAATGGTTTGAAGGGGTAAATATTACTTTGTAAAATTATTTTTACCAACCTCCCAATTTTTTTTTTAAATAAATATTACTTTGTAAAATTATTTTTATCAACCTCCCAATTTTTTTTTTTTAAAAAAAAAAAATCTGAAAAAGCGTTTAAACTTTTGAAACAAAACCATCGAGTTAAGGTGGCCCGACATCGTGTCGGCCGTCATTGGGATGGGTTGACTTGATATCTGGCCACCCCCGATCCGATGGTTTTTCAAAAGTTTGGAAAACCATCGGGTTAGGGTGACCCAACATCCCGATGATTTTTTTCATCGGGATGGGGTGACCCGATGTTAGGCCACCCCTGACCCGATGGTTTTTCAAAAGTTTAGAAAACTATCGAGTCGGGGTGGCCCGACATCGGGTCATCCCATCCCCGATGATTTTCATTTTCATCGGGGATGGGGTGACCTGACATCGGGCCACCCCCGACCGGATGGTTTTTCGAAAACCCTCGGGTTAGGGGTGGCCCGACATCGAGTCACCTCATCCCGATGATATTTTTCAAAACTAGGCGGTGCTAGCCCAGCCTAGCTTACACATGGCTCCGCCCGTGACAATTAGGTGCCACTCCTACACCGCTATACCTACACGTCTTATTATCAGCATCGGTGCACAGAAAATTTACTCCCAAATTAGAGGTAATCGAAGTCTACATTGGGGCCACAATTGTAGGACTAACCTTTAGCTAAGATTTTGTTGGGTAGTGAAAAACCTTATCTCATCTAAGGCATCTCTTTTATTCTTTACTTTTCCCTGTTTATTTCCATTTACTTCTTTTAGTTGATAATTATTAATTACTACACCAAAAAATCAGATATTGTCCAGATAAAACCAGTGGTTATTTTTTTTTAGGAGGGAATCTCTTGCATGCATTTTTATGGATTTTACAATTGAACCAACCTTGTCTTACATAGATCACTATAACCATTGGATATGCATATTTTACAGAAATTATTGTTAGCAGGTAGTTATGAGAGATAATTATTATTATTTTTAGTTTTTCATTTTAAATTTTTAAATCTTTGATTTTAGTAGAACCCATTTATTTAATATCCACTATAGATCACAACTTTTGATGATTTATTTGATATATATATATATATATTTTTTTATCCGTGGGTGTTCGGACCAGTTTACGTGCACTTCGATTAATCCCACAAGGCCCTGAAGTTAATAGTCAGATAAACCTCCAGTGGTCCTAAAAGAAACGTGACTGTCAAGGATCGAACCTAGGACGTCTGAGTTTACGGCTCGTCCCAATGACCAACAACACCACCCCTTGGGTTAATTAAATCAATATCTCGTTGCATCACACCGCATATTAACGTACATAAGCTGCATTATTTTAGAAAATTATTCCCACAATTAGTACATGTTGAGAATAACATATCCCAAAGAGAGGAAAACAACTAAAATTATAGTAGATAAGAGGGTGACAGATGGTGGAATCCTTCCTCTATCCTTCCTCACTAGCATTCCTTCAAAGACTGCATAATTCATAATCAAGATATAAAATGAGAGAAGAACTTGTAGAAGCATCTTTCCCCAGTCTCCTGTAAACATCATTCTGTAAACACCACAAGCAAAGGCTGCCATGTTCAAGACAATTATGATGACCAATGGAGCAAGAAACACTGTTGATGTCCGGAAATCAAACACCCCCATTTGGTATCGCTTTACTTGTTCGTCGTCTTCCACTTTGTTGGTGGGCAAGAAACTGGCTTCTGTTAAACCAAGCTTCTCCATAAAAGCATCAAAAGTTCCATACAGAAAAGATGTAACTGATTTTATCATCCATATCCTCTGTTCATTTCTCCATATCCCAACTGAACCTCCACTTGCAAGCACATTATATAAGTGTTTCAAAAGGGCCGATAGGAAAATGAATATGAATATGATGAAAAATGAATTGGAAACCTCAGGATACAAAGATATGCCATTAAGTAGACATAGTTGAGGGACAGTGGCAAAACACCAAAGAGGGAAGCAGTAAAAAGGGAAGAATGCAAGTTCAGCATAGCCCATGCTTTGAAGAAAGGACATTTTCAATGGCCCATATATTATAGGACAAAACCTAGACATGGTAACTTCAACCAATCCACAACACCATCTGGAAGTTTGGATTAGTAAATCATTTAAGTTTGCGGGGGAAATGCCCAAGAATTGTGGTCTTGTTGGATTAAGATACACTGATTTCCATCCTTGACAGTGTAATTTGAATCCTGTAAAGTAATCTTCTAATAGAGAATGATACCGAAAACCTACCTGGAATAAAAAAAAAAATAGTAAATACAGTATAATGCTTGCATCATTGATTATTATGATTCAATATTTAAAATTTAAAAAGTAAAAAAACTCCAATCTCTTTAAATTCATTTTTGTTGGTACAAAATCTCTGACTTGAGGAATTTTGCCTATTAACATTTCTCTCCTGAAATAATTAATTTTATACTAAAATGAAAAATTACTTAAAATATGAGATCATTTACCTAAGAATGCATATGCTATATTGTGCAAATACTTGCCTCTTCACCCCATTTAGAGTTATTTTCATAGGCACATGAGGCTAAAACTTTGGCCTCTTGCAGCAGTGTGCTTGAAGAATCTCTGCTATCTATGCTTGGCCTGTAGTCCACTCGGAGAGATTTCAGTAGCTCATTTGATGTACCGAAATAATTTTTTAGCTCTATGAGATCTACACCTGTTAATTAACAACAACAGAAATACTCTTACTTAAACAATATCGAAACGTCTTCAATTGAGTACTGTAATTTAAGGCCAACATTTAACACATACCTTTGTGTATAGAATAGTTATACAATGCTTCCCTCTTCATGTAAAAGTTTGTACCAGACACTACCGGTCCGCTTAGTCCGTCCAAACCATACCACGATATCTGAAATAGTACATTATGAGAATAATCTTCTTGCATGCATGTATTGATTGAACAAATATCAAGGTAGCATTTTAAGTTGATACCCAAAATACAGATCGAATCATGCTGTCGTAAATATCATTGTTGCTGATATTACGAAATCTCTGTGGGAATTGAACGAATGCTAGGGAGGGATATATATTGGGATCCAAGTGGAAACACATTGCTTGCTTAGCAGAAGTTGGGTCATTGCAGTACATGTCGCAGTCCAGTACTAGTATGTAAGGAGAGTTGCTCATCACCCCAGAAACCCGAAGCTGCAAATTCATTTAAGTATAGATTTAAAGACTCTAGCTTTTGCCGACCTTTAATGATAAAGGTCATTTATAGTATATTATAAACAAAAATATTTAAATATTTGTGTGTGAGAAGTTGATCATACGAGGACGTTTAGAGCTCCGGCCTTGAAATGGTGTGGATGAGAAGGCCTTTTCTCACGAGACACGTATACAAGGCTAGGCATCTTATAAATATGGTCTCCATTTGCATCATTATCATTTTCTTGTATAACCTGCAAAATTTAATCACGCATACTTACGATGTGTTGGTATTGTCTTTAATTGTAGGAATAAATTGAATTCTTAACTCAAAAAATTTCGATTAATTAACATTTGGTTGAAATTTCTATCGTAGGATTTAGCTATTATATATTACTGTATATTTGCCAATCAGCTGTACGTTATGTGAGACAAGGTTAATTGTTCTTAGTTTTTTCTTTTAATTAATTAATAAATTTTTTTTTTTTGAAGATCATTGGATTTCAATCCAAATATGACTAAAAACTAATCAAGTATCTATGCAGGTCATGTACAATAACTAAACCCAATTCAAAAATAAAATAACATGACAATATGACATTGGTGCCAAAGCACCGGACTAGTTTCTAGTCTCTTAGGGTCCGTTTGGTGCGTGGGATTGGATTGGACCATTTCATGAGATTGGATTAGATTAAGATAGGACTGAGATTAGATGAGATTGGATTTGACTAAATTAATACTATACTGTGTTTAGAGAAATATGAGATTGGACTAAAATAGTCCAATCATTATGTTTGTGTAAAACATGGGATTGTACAAAATAAAAGTTTTGTCTTAAAAAAAAAATTAAAAAAAACCAATCACTTCCACCCACTCCATCAACCCACATCCACATTCAACATCCTTCTCTTCTTCTTCTTCTCCTCTGCTTTCTTTCTCTTTTTTTTTTTTTTTTCACACAACTCCAAATCTCCAATCAACAATTTTCATTCACAAATCCAATAATCAACACCATCTCCATCTTTATCTCTTCTCTTCTTTTTCTTTTTCTTTGTTACCGGGAGAAAATTTGAATCTTCCCCTTCTCTTTCCTTACATCTCTTTCTCTCATTTCTCTCATTTCTCAGTTACAAAAATGGTGGAAAAAAATTCTAGTCGGTGAGCGGAGATCGCACCAGCAATCAGAGGTGAGAGGTGAGAGGTGAGAGGTGCGGTGGCCGACGGAAGATGTAGGCGTGTGGACGTCTTGTGGTGGCCGCCAATGGAGGGAGTAAACAGTGAGAAATAGTCCCGGGATAAATAGAGGTGGGGTGGTGTTTGGTTTATTTAGTCCCATGATCATGGGACTAAATTTGTTTTTAGGATTTGTAATTCCTTATCCAAAACGATGCCAAACACCGGATTGGGACTAAAATAGTCTAATTCGGTGCACCAAACACGCCCTTACTCTCTTTCCCATGTTTAGTCTTATGCAATTAACTTGGGTGTATAAATTGCAATTTGGGTTTGTTTGTTTTTTTTGCGTGGAGTGTGAATTGTCCTAAATTTTACTAAAGATTGAATGAATATAATTGGAATCTAAAATCTGAATAATATATTTGTTTTTTTTTCTTCTAACTTGTGTTAACTTAATTTAGAGGGTTAAATTTGGACAACGGCTAAGTTTTATCGAATATCATTTTATATCAAAATTATAAAATAATATAATTTTAACTCTTTAAAATCAATGTTAAAATGACCCTTAGATATCAGATTTGGACACCAAATTTAACTAAAATAGCATTACTACGTACAAATATAAGCAGTTAAAATCGTAAATTTCAGTGTTCTATAAATCGGACGAGTAGGCTTAGGCGGTTCCTGCCAAAGAAAAATTGAAAAAAAAAAATAACTGGAGTTTTTTTTTGTTAACTGGAGAGAGAGTCTTGAAAAATTGAATAAACTTTGAAATAAGAAAAAAAACACAGATCGAGGAGAGGAGATAAGGTCACTCATAAGTCATAACACACTGGCCCGAGGGAAATAAAATATATATATATATCTGATAACAGTATAGCACTCTAATCAAGAGAAATATAAAAAAAAATATAAATCTTATAATAAAAATAAAAGGCAAAAAAAAAAACCTAAATGATAAGACAGTGGGCGGTAATATAGCCATATAAGCATACGTGTCACACAGTCACACGGCCACACATTCACATTTTAATAAAAAATTGTTTGTCTTTTCCTCCATGAAAGAATTATATATTCTAAATTTTTTTTTTTAATTCTAAAATCATTGATACAGAGTTAAGAATATGACAAAACATTACAGGAAAAAAAAAATATCTGCCTAGGCGACGACTATTCGCCGTCTAGATGGTTTAGGTGTTAGATGCTGATCTATCATATGACTGGTGCCTAACATATACTATAACACTGGTAAATTTATACCTCAACGACCGAGCCATGATCTTTGTAATTGCTCGTGGGTTTGTCCACATTACCTCCTTTCGCTCTAGCTTGTAATATTTCTTCTCTAAACAACTCGTATTTTTCCTGCACGAAACCCATATTCAGTCATCAACACTCAAAATAAACACAAAAAACTCAAAGGAATAATAATAATAATAATAAAGAAAAGAGACTTATTTTGTAATTAGATCCTGAAAGAGAACTATATTAGACAAAGATTAAAGAATAAGAAAAAAATTACGTAACAGTATGCGAATGAAATTTTTTTAGTGATATTTTTTTGTCTAAGGATTTGAACAATATAGCATTTTTTACTATGTTAGACTGAATTAATAAATATTATTTACTGTGTCAAACTGATCTGTATTCTGTAATGACTATATCATCGCTACATTATTTCAAAAATTATATGTTACCTACAAATTTACTTAATACATCATATAGACAATTTTTTTTTACAATTTAACATTTTTCGTATAATATTCTAACTGACCTGAATTTTTTGCTTCTCAGCCAAGAACTCAAGATCACCATAATCCTCCTCCGGACAAGAAAAATAAGCATCCGGGCATATTGTCTTGATAGCATGTCTCTTACAAAATGGAAGCCACCGCCTGGCAAACTTTGAAACCGCTCTCATACCAAGCAAAGTTATGGAGGAACCTCCATCATCTGAGAGATAGACATTTAGCTTTTCTGGTGGATAATCAAGCGCCATAGCTGACAAAACAGTGTTCATGACCTCCCAAGTGGGCTCTTTATATGGATCAGCAGTGCAAATAAGCACATCAATGGCTGGAAGTTTATCGTCTTCAGGTAATCTCTCGGGAAAAACGGTTCGAGAGATGGGACGCCAGTGATAAGCTATACCTAGGAACCATATAAAGGATAGAAGGAGCTCGGAGGCAAACACTAGAAGCCATGGTAATACAGAGGTTTTGGATTGTTGGAAGAGAAAAGAGAGTCTGTAATATATCAAGAAAGCTATGGCTATGCAGTGGAGGAATACATGAGACCTGTTGATGATTATGGACAGCTTGTGGACTTGGCTGGAATGGAAAGGGAGAGAGTACTCTTTCATGGTGGTTTGTTTCAACTCATGAGACTACTTGTCCCATACAAATGAGTCACTAAAACTAATTTATAAGCCCATTTGGCAGACATCATGAGCCATTTTGCTACACAAAGATAATACTATTAGCATGATTAGCTAACAGAAGGTCAATGATGATTTAGCTAACAGAAGGTCAATGATGATGTACCGATGGCCTTTTGCCTTAGTGATTCGAGTCTTTCAAGGGAGGTTTCACCAAAGTTTAAGCTTTGGTATGTATATAATTGTCTAACTTTTAGTTATTAAATTCCAAAGTGTGGGGAGCCCTCTCTAGATACAGTGGAAACTGCTATCTCTTCAGTTGTGATAGTGCAAATAGTATTCTAAGATGTGCTTGTAAAGTCTAATGTCATTAGGTCTCGGGTAATTGTATTTAAAATAAAAATAATAAAATAAATAAAATAAAAAATGTCATTAGATCCAGGTTGTAATTGTATTTAAAAAAAAAAAAAAAAAAAGAGGCTAATGATGATGTTATTGTTTATGTAATATTGAATTATTGAGTGGCCATTTTTGACCGTAGAGAGTAGAAATCAAAGTACAAACGACAAGGAAGAGGACTTGACAGGTAATTAGAAGACAAGTGGGGAGTAAATCATAATAAAAATGTTTAATATTAAAAACATCCCCTCACCTTTGAACTATTATTGGATGTCTAGATAAAAATGATTTTATTTCAGAAACACCCCTTATGGACCAACAAACAATGCTTTATTTGGTAAGATTCAGAAGGTATAATGTTCGATTAATATAATTGAAGCTTAAATACGAACATTATAGATTTTTTAATATCAAAAATCGATCAATTGAATCATTGTTTGTTAGTCCACATGGGATGTTTCTAAAATAAAAGCATTTTTAGCAAGACATCCAATAATAGTTCAAAGGTGAGGGTAGGTCTTTAATATTAACCCTTTTTATTATTATTATTTTATATATATTGAATTTGTGATAGGTACTAGGAGCATATTCGATGGAGAACACTCAAAAATACACTAAGACAATGTAAAAAGAAAATCTTGTAGGAATATTTTTACATTAAATTTTTTTCTCAACTCCAATGCACCCAATACTAATTTAGTGTAAGATCATCTTTATAAAAATATTCTCTCAATAAACATTTATACAATACTAATTAATTTATATTAACTTAAACAAAATTGATTTTTTTTTTTACATAAAAATATTATTCTTAAATAATTAATTGTATAATATAAAAATATAAAAAAATTTCCATCATAATTTTACCCCAATTTTTTCACCATAATATTATTTAACTTATTTATCCATCATAAATATATATATATATATATAAATATTAATATCATTTTAAAGATCTAGACGAGATCTTTCCAACGGTATAATTTTTGAAATAAATATCATTATAAATAAGTGTGAGGGTTAAATTAGTGATTGCAATAAAACAATTTAGTGTTGATTTTACATTTTAATAAAAAACAATAAAATAAAAAAGTAGGCTATCTCCAACCCAACACTAAAACACTATGTCAGTGTAAAATCATGCTCCAACCCAACACTAAGGTGGCGTTTGTTTTTTGGTCTGAAAACTTAAAGTTCTGAATTGAGTCTGAAGTCTGAAGTCTAAAGTTTGAAGCTTGAGCAATATGTTTGTTTTTTATTTTATGAAGTCTGAATTAAATGTTAAGCTGTTTGTTTTTAAAAAATAAAAACATATGAAAACCTGTAATTTGACATTTATATGTAAGCAATTTGATTAAAACTAAATCAACATGCATAGTCACATAATCAATCAAAATATGAACCTAAACATGTTTCTATATCATAATTAATCAAACCCTAAATACATATTAATAACCCATATCAATTCAAGAGAAAAGGGAGATAATAGAAAGCAGAAGCATATCTGAATCCATTGCCGTATGTTGGTGAACGGGTTGTGATCTTCCAAATTATCACGATCTTTGTGAACCCTAAAAAGTTCTCTATTGCTCTGTTGATGGGGATATAGACAAACTGAAAAAAAGATCGTGTAATTTGGAGACTATAACCCTAATATATAATAATTAGATTATTATAGGTTTTACTATTTCTAATTTGGCCCCTTATCAAATTAGATATAGCACTCTGGTATCTACATATTAATTCCATGACAATTATACCCTTAAGCCTTAACACTTTAAATCTTAATTAGATCACTTTAATTTAAGCTTAACCAAAGATAGCATAACACATTTAATATTTACATGTGTGGCCCCACATGATGGAATTTTCCAACAATCTCCCACTGGGCCACATATGTAATTATACAAATGTGTATGACTTTATGAGCTCCAAAATTTTGCTATCACAAATTTTGGGTATATCCGAACAATCTCGTCCATTGATTATGTCCTTATAGGATCAAAGCGGTTTTCGTCACATTTAGCATGACTAAACCCATCAATGGTCACGTACATCAACACAACCAAATGACATAGATCAATCATGGATGCGTAGTATGGAAATTACATGCAATGTGATCTATACATGTCTATTTCCAACTGGTCCTACTTTATTCCTTAGCGAGATCAATACTTAACACAATGTAACAAGGTGAAATGAACTGAATACTTTATTTCTTATCAGAAAAATATCTAAATACATAAATGCAAAAGTATGTCCAAAAATCAAACATAAAGCAATAAAATGCAAAATGATACAAACTCCCACTATAATGTGATATCCTCACACAAAATAACACTCATATGAGCAGTGTGCTCATGAAAGACCTTGGGTGGTAATCCATTTGTAAATGGATCTGCTATCATGGAGTTTGTCCCAATATGCTCTAGGATATATGTCCACTCTGCATTCTCTCCTTCACAACTAGGAACTTAATGTCAATATGTTTTGACCTAGATGAGCTCCTGTTGTTATTGAAATATTGCACTGCTGACTTATTGTCACAATATAATTTGAGTGGTCTTTCAATACCCTTCAGAATGCGTAGCCCAGTGACAAAATTCCGCAGCCATATCCTAAGGTTGGATGCCTCATAGCATGCTACAAACTCTACTGCCATGGCATCCAGCATAATCGGAGTCGGAATATCCTATGATCTCAAACTGATCTGATCTCCTATATGTGAGCATATGATCTTTTGTTCTCTGCAAATACCTCATAACCCGCTTGGCTGCTTTTCAATGATCCATTTCAGGGTTACTTAAATATCTGTCTAACATACCAACAATATACGCAATATCCGGGCGCGTACACACATGAGCATATATTAGACTCCCTACAGCTGATGCATAGGGAATCTTCTGCATTTCCTTAACTTCAAGGCTATTTTTAGGGCACTGATTGAGACTGAACTTGTCTCCCTTAGCGACAGGGGTGTCACCTAGTTTTCTATCCTGCATGCCAAACCTTTTGAGCACTTTATCGATATAGCTCCTTTGTGATAAGCCAAGAATACCTCGAGAGTGATCTCGTTGTATTTGGATCCCTAATACAAAAAAGGTGTTACCAAGATCTGTCATCTTAAAATTCTTTGATAGAAACCTCTTGGTTTCGTGCAACATGCCTATATCATTTGTGGCAAACAGCATGTCATCGACATATAAAACCAAGAATATATGCTTACTCCCACTGAATTTGTGATACACATAATTATCAAAAGCGTTTATCTCAAAACCAAACGAGATAATCACTTGATGAAACTTGTGGTACCATTGATGGGAAGCTTGCTTTAGTCCATAGATGATTTTGTCAATTTGCAGATCATATTCTTTGAGTCTTCCGACTCAAATTTTTCTGGCTGCACCATATAAATTGTTTCGTCAATGTCACCATTGAGAAACGCCGTTTTAACATCTATCTGATGAAGCTCAAGGTCAAAATGTGCAACAAGTGTCATGATTGTCCTAAAAGAGTCTTTTGTTGAAACCGGAGAGAAAATCTCTTTAAAGTCAATCTCTTCCTTTTGGGTAAAGCCTTTAGCTACAAGACGAGCCTTGTACCTCTCCATATTACCTTTTGAATCCCTTTTGGTTTTAAAAATCCATTTACAACCAATAGGCTTCGTATCTTCTAGTAATGGGACAAATTCACAAACCTTATTGTCTTGCATAGACTTATACTCCTCATTCATGGCATCAATCCACTTTTGAGAGTTGGAACCTTGCATGGCTTGATAGAGGTTGATTGTATCATTTTCCATCATTCCAATGTCTTCCCCATGTTCCTGAAGAAAAACGATAAAAACGTCCAGAATAGCATTTCTCATTTCTCTAGTGGATCGCCTTAATGGCACTGGTTCTTGAGGTTATTGAGTTTGTTTCTTAGGAACAATTACCTTATCTTGAATGAGGGGTTGATCAACATTGTCTGCTTGAGGATCCAGATTCGCTTCTTGATCAATGACAGGTATAGAAACCTGCACATTGTCAAAAGTGATAATGGGAATCGAAACAGATTCCTCTTCAAAGATAATATCTAACCTTATTTCTTCCCCCAAACTCAATATCCTCAAAAATTGTTACAGTTCCCATCTTAAAAAATTGACCTAAGTGTGAGATCATAAAACTTATAACCCCTAGATCGCTTAGAGTAGCTAATGAAGTAGCTGCTCACAATTTTGAAGTCCAATTTCTTTTTATGTGGCATGTAAGACCTTACCTCAGATGGACATCCCCAAATGTGAAAATGCTTTAGACTAGGCTTTCTGCCTGTCCAAAGCTCATAAGGTGGTTTTACAACTGCTTTAGTTGGCACTCGGTTCAAAATGTAAGCTATTGTTTTGAGTGCTTCTCCCCATAGTGACTATAGTAAGAAGGAATGACTAATCATACTCCTTACCATACCCTTAGAGTCTGGTTTCGCCTTTTAGCTACACCATTCATGCTAGGTGACCCTAGCATGGTGTACTGTAGGACGATTCCACATTCCTCTAGGAATTCAGCAAACGATCATGGACATTGTTCACCTGAACCGTCATATCTACCGTAGTATTCACCACTATGGTCAGACCTGACACTCTTTTACCCCTTGTTCTTAGAGATGCTAGCCAAATGAGCATTTTCAGTCATGTCTTACTTCAATTTCTCTTCCTCTTGCACACAGTAAGAAATGAGCTCATTAAGAGTCTATTTCTACTTTTGACAGTTGTAACTAACCTTAAATTGACCGTATTGTACAGGAAGTGATATTGATACCAAATGCATGAGCAAGTCATTAGATAGCTCGAGCTTCGGTGCCTTAGACTTAGATGCAATATGAGACATTTCCATAATGTACTCCCTTATGTTCCCTTTGCCTTTGTACTTTATAGAAATCAAGCTTTGCAAAAGCGTGCTTGTTTCTGCCTTATCATTTTTCGTAAAACGCTTTTCAATTTCAGCTAGGAACTTTTTGACTTTGGTTATCTTTTCAAATACCGCACCTATAAATGCCTCCGAAATGCCGCGCTTGATAATAATAAGACTCATGCAATTCGAACGATCCCACTTCTCAAAGTTCTTCCTGTCATTAGGAGAACTTGCATCCGTAAGAGAAATGAGCTGCTCAATCCGAAGTGTAAGGTCCAGATCCATGCAACTGAGAACAATACGTATGTTCTCTTTCCAATCCTTAAAGTTAGACCCATTAAGCATATGTATAGAGTTGATATTAGTAGATATAGTAGAAATACTAGCCGTAAAGAGAACAAAACAAACAAACAAACATGCTCACATTAATAACCAAATACAATAATCAACAAATTCAAATAATGGTAAGTCCCATCTCCAGATACCTAGCACAATATTAATATCAAGTCTTTGGACAGTAATATTAATTGTAAGTGGTACTCTTGTTGCAGTGATCAAACATTAACAATAATTTATATCAAATAATAAATCTATCTTTGGATCAACTTATTATTTATATGTAAAACATTATAATTGTCACATGTCTACCACCACAGGTGTGTGTACAATTCGGCCAAGTATTAACCTTCCTTTAGGCCGGCTAATACCCATATGAATTTACATACACAATATTAACTGTAAGTGGTACTTTTGTTGCAGTGATCAAACATTGACAATAATTCATGTCAAATAATAAATTTATCTTTGGATCGACTTATTATTCATATATAAAACCTTATAATTGTCACATGTTTACCACCATAGGTGTGTGTGTAATTCGGCCCAGTATTAACCTTCCTTTGGGCCAGCTAATACCCACATAAATTTGCATACACACAAACATCCAACATCCCTCATGAACAATCTAAACAAGAGAGGTCACTTTAGCGACATTTTGTTTCAATTAGCCCATTTAGAATAATGGACTGCTTTATTTAACCATAAAAGGTATACCACATAATATTTGAATTTGTATTGATTCTTTAATTTAATTTAATTTTTTTTTAAATAAAATAAAATTACAAAACACTCCCTGCTTAAGTAAAATTATAGAAAAGTCCCTTAATTTTAAAATTACGAATCGCCCTGGGTTTACAAAATTACATAAATGCCCCTAAAGTTTCAGCAATTACAAATTAGCCCTAATATTTTATCAAAATCACATAATGGCCCCACAATAATTACAAAACAGTCTCTCAAGAATTTCAAATTTTCAAGACAGGGGCCTGAGCAAAAACAATTTTCTGAAAACCCTAGGTTTGTTGCGCCGCCGGCCAAACCTCACGCCTTCACTAGGAGGAGACGACGAACGGCGACGCCCCACTAACGACCGATCCGATCATGATGGGCGTGGGTCTGCGTGTAATGCAAACCGTTGTACCAAAACTCAAACAATGGCCAAAAAAATAAAAAATTGATAATAACAGCAAACAAAACATGTGCAGTGAGGAATTGTACACGCTAAACAAAAAAAAATCTATCACTTGTAAGCAATTTGATTAAAACTAAATCAACATGCATAGGCACATAATCAATCTGAATCTAAACCTAAACATATTTCTATATCATGATTAATCAAACCCTAAATACATATTAATAACACATATCAATTCAAGAGAAAAGGGAGATAATAGAAAGCGAAAACGTACCTGAATCCATTGCCGTATGTTGGTGGAGGGGTTGTGATCTTCCAAATTATCACGATCTTTGTGAACCCTAAAAAGTTCTCTATTGCTCTGTTGATGGGGATACAGACAAACTGAAAAAAAGATCGTGTAATTTGGGGACCATAACCCTAATATATGATAATTAGATTATTATAGGTTTTACTATTTCTAATTTGACCCCTCATCAAATTAGATATTACACTATGGTATCTACACATTAATTCTATGACAATTATACCCTTAAACCTTAACACTTTAAATCTTAATTAGATTACTTTAATTTAAGCTTAACTAAAAATAGCATAACACATTTAATATTTACATGTGTGGCCTCACATGATGGAATTTTCCAACATTATACCCTTGCATCATTAATTGTTATATATTAGTATATTTATTTATTATGTATTTATATATTGTTAATCTAAATATAATATATCATTATTTAAATAAAATTACAGTTCCTTTTAATTTATATTCTAAAAAAAATATTATTTTTATGTTAAATAAAATTATATATATTACTATAGGATATTATTATTTTTTTCACTCCTCCCACATTTGAGGTATTGATCATTTTACACCTCTTATGTTAGTATTGACTATAGTATATTTAATAATTATTAAAAAAATATTAAAAAATAATATTGAAAAACATTATCTTCTTTCACCGCCAATCTCTATTCTCCAATCACTCTATTCTTTTCTTTCACCTTAGCCAATCACTCTCATATCTCTATTCTCTTCTTTCTCCACCGCCAATCATTCTCTCCCTAATTAATCTTCTTTCTCCTCCACTGATTATCTTCTTCTCTTCCTCTCTCTCTCACTCTCGCTATCAAGTGAAGATCAGAGTCTCTCTCTCACCATCACCGTCTCTCTCTTCACCATCAGGTGAAGATCTGCGAAGTCGTCGCATACTCACCATGAACGAAGCCACCGGATCTGTGAGTGAGTTTGTCGGATCTGGTTTCAGAAGATGGAGGAAGAGGAACTTGCGTAACGATTTGGAAAATGATCGAATCTTTAATGGGTTAGAATGAATGAAGCCATCGAATCTGTTGAGGGCAGTTTGGGAAAAAAAAAGAAGTAAATGAATTGAAGTCCTATAAGAGCATATCCAATGCAAATATACATTTTTAAGTTTCTAAATAGTGCCACATCAGCATTTCTATTTATTATGAGCCCACTTTTGAAAAAAAATTAGAGAAATGCATATTCACATCTCCAATACAATTATCTAAAGTCAAATATACATCCATTTTATCTCTAATCATAATAAAACATTATTACACTCTTTCTCCTCTTTTATTTTACAATTAAATGAGGTTTAATCTTATTGGTGGAAAGAGTTGAAAGCTTTAATCTTATTGGTGGAAAAAGTTAGAAATCTTAGTCAGCATTTCTAGGAGAGTTTCAAGAAACTCAACTCCATATTCTTTAACTTTTTTTTGTTCACATCATCTTCATATTCAACTTAAATAATAGTATTGGAGAGATTTTTTCTATTTTTTTTAATATCTATCCTATGTGGCACTCCATTTTCTCCAAATGCATAATAGCATTGGAGATGCTCTAAGACTTCAGATAAAAGTCCAAAATTTCAACTTTTTTTTTTCAGAAAAATTTAGGCCGTTTTCAGACTTCAGATGTCTAAAATAACAAACAAAAATATCTGAAGAGGTGACTTTAAGTTTTCAGAGACAAAAACAAACAGGCCTTAAAACACAAGATCCAAGATCTCATATTAGTTAAAAATGAAGGTGTTCTTCTGGAATTTAGTGAGCCACTATTCACACCAACACTATTTTTTTTAATTTATTGTTTTTTACTAAAATGTCAAATCAACACTTAATTGTTTTATTACAATCTCTAATTTAGCCCTTCCACACTTATTTATAATGATATTTATTTCAAAAATTATATCGTTGGATAGATCTCGTCTAGATCATTAAAATGACACTAATATTAATATATATATATATATATAAATTATTTTTTACTTATTAATTATACATTTAAATTAATTGAAATAATTAAGTGAAAATTAGTTGGATAAATAAGTTGAATAATATTTTGGTGAAAAATTGGGGTAAGATTATGATGGAATTTTTATATATATATATATATTATACAATTAATTATTTAAAAATAATATTTTTTATGTCAAAAAAATTAATCAATTTTATTTAAGTTAACACAAATTAATTAGTATTGTATAAAGGTTTATTGAGAGAATATTATTGTAAAGATGCTCTTTTACACTAAATTAGTGTTTGGTGCATTGGAGTGGAAATTTTTTTAGTGTAAGAATATTCCTACAAGATTATCTGTTTACACTAAAAAGTACAACTTTTTAGTGCTCTCCATTGGAGATGCTCTTACCGGTGGTGTGGCAAAGCATTGAATTAAGGCAAAAATATTCTCCAACCGAGCGTCATCTCTCTAGCGCAACACTGTAGACTTGGCGTACTAGCGCTAAACTGTAGACATAATTTATTTAGTTTTGTTTAATCACAGTTTTACTCTTGTTGAATGAAATTTATTTCAATTATATCCCTTTTCATTATTTAAAAGTTTTGTTTATTTACAATTTTACCCTTATTTAATAAACATTATTTGCTTCAACTAAAAGAAGTTTTTCAAAATTAAAATTAATAAAAACTTATTTAAGATCATAAATGGATTTATTCTTCTATCAATTGAAAAAGAGTTTTTAGAAAATCTTGAAAATTTTACATCTCAAAAATCATGAAAGGTTAATTTTTTTAAAGAAAATTATTTTTATTTTTAATATATATATATATATATATATATATAAATGTTCAAGTCAATACACATTGATATAACTTCATAAGTGTGTTGGATGTAGACCATTAGATTTATATATATAGTCTTTCTATTGTTAGTTCGTCATGATATAAAATATATCAGGACGAAGAATGTGGACCGTAAATTATGGAGAAGTTTTGACAAGTGCATACACTTTTAGTTAAAGTATGTAAATTTAATAATTTACATTCTTCGTCCTGATATATTTTATGTCGGGACGAACTGACAATAGAAAAACTATATATATATATATATATATATCAGTACGCACTGATGTAACTACATCAGTACAGTTACATCAGTACCAATGTATGTGGACCACTGATTATGGAGAAGTTTTGATAAGTGTATATACATCAGTACAGTTACATCAGTACCAATGTATGTGGACCACTGATTATGGAGAAGTTTTGATAAGTGTATATATTTTAAGTTAAAGTACATAAATCTAATGGTTCACATCCAACGTACTTATAAAGTTATACCAATACCCACTGATTTGAACATTTATATATAGGGTTTTTTTTTTGTCCTTTAAAGTCTTGATACACGTCTCGTTTTTATTTCCTTTGCAATATGAAAATTTTTTAAAATATGATTTTTGTTTTTGAAATTAATTTTTAAAAACACTATTTAAAAATGATATCAATCGCGCAATGTTTCATGTTATTATTTTTTATTTTCTCCTATTAATAAAAATCTGAATAGTCCAATAACAGGGGAAGTGATCCAACCAAACATGCAACGCATCTAAGAGAAGAATCTTCTTCGTTCCTTCGGATTATCATCTACCCGTAGATCTGGCAAGGTTTCGGTTTCAACCGTAGAACCGAACCAAAACCGGAACCGAAACTGGTTTTTCGATTCCGGTTCAAAAACCGTAACCGGAATCGGGGGAGGCCGATTCCGGTTCCAATTTTTTTGGAACTGGGCAGTTCAAACCGGAATAGAACCGGCGGTTCCGGTTTGGTTCGAACGGCCCGGTTCCAGTTTTTTTTTTTTTTTTATAATTTTTTTTACTTTACAAAATATTACATTTTATTTATAAAAAAATAAAATGTTAGAGTGGATATTGTAAAGTATTGAGCCATGGCTCATAACTCTTGTCCAAACAATTATGTGTTCCATTCCCTTCTCCTCCTTTTTATATAGGTTAAACATCTCATTTACTTCTCTATTTTTCCAATGTGGGATGTGGGATGAAGGATAAGAAGTCATATTATGCATTTTTAACAAATATTTCAATTATTTCTTTTTGTGTTAGTTTCGAATTATACCACAATATGGAATATTGTAATAGTTCAAAAAAAAAAGTTAATGATTCTAATAGGTTATTAATATATGAAATTAGTTAATAATGTATAAAAAAAAAAAATATATCAGTTAATGACTTATTTTTATCCCACACCCCATATTGGAAAAATAGAAAAGTGAATGAGATGTCTAACCTATAAAAAAAGGAAGAGGAGAGAATGGAAAATATATTTACTTGGACAAGGGTTATGGGTTATGGCTCAATACTCTACAATGTTATTTCCAATATTTTATTTTTTTATAAATAAAATGTAATATTTTATAAAAAAAAAAAAATTTTTTAGCCGATTCGATCGGAACCGAAATCGAACCGGAACCTTACCACCTCTATCTACTCACCCGTCTTGACATTGTCAAACTTGGCCATTAGTTGAAACTAATTAATCATGGAAAATAGTCTTTGGGATAACCAAATCATTTACGTCACATCTCATCTCATACCCTCGTGGGCACAAAAATCGATAATCCATCCAAAAATAAAGAATTCGAGCATAGTTGAACAAAGGGATCAACTTTAAATTTTTGGTTCGGGTCTCCAAAAATTCAGAACTGGTCCTATATAAAAATATATATATTTTTTTATAGTATAAAGATAAGTAAATTACATCGAGCCTTTTTAAAGTTTGCTCTCTTGCATACAGAAGTAATAGGGATTGTAACGGGGCGGATCGGGGTCAGGGAATACTTTTCTATCCCCATCTCCATCTCCTAAAACCATCTCCATCTCTGTCCCCATCCCCGTATTAAGAGAAGCGGGGCCGAGGGCGGAGATTTTCCATTGGAGGGGTCTTCCCCATACCTACCTCATTCCCCATCTAATATAACTATATATTTAAAAATTACAGCTTAAAACAAAGAAAAAAGTATAAATTCATATTTAGTCTAAAATCAAATATTCTATAAAACAAACCAATTTCTAAAGTTTAGTTTAAAAAAAAAAAAAAAACTATTTATTTTAAAAAAATAATGTTAAATGATTTAAAAAATCTAAATATTATATATTATATTATAACTATATATATATATATATATACTAACATGTCGAAGCAATAGCCTCCAAAAGGGTGGCTATAAATTTCATATGGGTTTGTTCATCAATACTTGAGAATAATGAAATATGGACAAATAAAGATTTGTGACCTTTCTATTGTGCAAATCGAAGAAATTGATAATAGACATAATTACATACAAAACAGCCTGCATCACGAGATATGTTTGCATCACAACCCTTCTTCTTTAATAACTCTAGGATTGTCTCAGTGGAGCAAAAGGTTTCTCTTGTCCGTAAAATTTCTCCATCATCGGGAACTATTGGCAATTGTTGAGGTTGCCATCCAAATTCATTTGGACAACCAAAAGTGGCTTCATTTACCGCCTGCTGCTCGATAGCAAACTTCGATTGCCCACTATTCACTCCAAAGTGAAGCCATACAATTTTTTCATAAATATATATATATATATATATATATGTATAATATATATATGAATATAAATATATATATACTGGGGCGGGGAGTGCTTCCCCCATCCCCGCCCCGCTTCACATTCGGGGACAAGACTTTATCCCCATCCTCGAATATTATCCCCTATCCTCGAATATTATCCTCCGCCCCCGTCCCGGTCCCGTTCGAGACGGGGCCCCACGGAGCCCCCGTTCTATAGGAAATACTGCCATCTCTAGGAAGTAACTTTATTATAAATCAACTTTATCACACCCCCTCAAAGTTAACCGTTGAACGAATTTGATCGTCAAAAGGCTAAACTACCCTTTCCCTAAATTAAATTTTTTTAAAAAAACATTTATTTGAAAAAAAAAAAAAAAAAATTCTTCACCATCCATCTCAAACATGATGGTGGAGATCAAATAACATTTTAAAAAATTGAAAATTGAATTGAATTAAAAACAATTAAAATTTAAAACAACAGAAAATAAAAAAAAAAAACAAAAATTGAAAAACCGAAAAACAAATATTTTTTTTTAAAAATGGATCTCCATTAAATATATATATTTTATATTAAAAAAAGGTTTAAAAAAAAAAACAAAAAAACAAAAAACAAAAATTGAAAAACCGAAAAACAAATATATTTTTTAAAAATGGATCTCTATTAAATATATATTTTTTATATTAAAAAAAGGTTTTAAAAAAAAAACAAAAAAACAAAAAAACAAAACAAAATAGAGGGAGGTGGAGGGATGATCTCCACTGTCCGTCAAGATAGATGGATGGTGGAAATTAGATCTCTATTCTCTACAGTAATCCATGGAGTTCTCCATGGATGGATCTCCATCCCCAGCCGCGAAACCACCCCATGTTCATGAATCGCGAATCGCGAATAGAGGAGGTGTCGCGATTCATTCATGAAGAATGAGAGAAAAGAGCGTGAGATTCTTCATGGCGGGCGAGGTGTCGTTTTGAGAAACGATTTTGATGATGATTTTTAATAAGTGGGTTAGGATTAGATTCTTGAACCAGACCATTATATAGCTGTTTTTTATTTTTATTTTTTGAGTTTCGATGTCTTTGTTCTGCTTCGATCTATTTAAAAAAAAATAGATTTTTTTTTCATCAGGGTTTTGGTGGCAGCTGCAAGATTTTCGAAGAGCCTGAAGTGAAGTGGATGATGATGATGACCCCACACGCCTCTTTGGTTTCTTTTGCTTTTCAATTGCATTCTTCAACACAACCCGATGTGATTGCATTCTTCAACACAACCCGATGTGATTCCAAGCTTTCCAATTTTGCTTCCACTAAGATAGAGAGACTGATTGGGACCAGGATGGGGATCCATGGAGATGTGGTTGGATCTTCACCTCTCTCTCTCTCTCATTTTTTTATTTTATTAAAAAAATCTATTTTATTTCCACCGTTACGGTGTAAATGGCTAAAACTTGGGTGTCCACCATGATGCTACCACATCTACAAAGTTACTGGCTACGTCAGTATCATTGTGGACGATAAATAATAATCTCCCTTATCATCCTCGCACCAAGAAAGTCTTGGATGAGTGTGATCTCACACCCATCCAAGACTTTTTTGGTGCCGTACATCACACTCATTCAAGACTTTTTTGGTGCAAGGATGATAATAGAGATTATTTTTAATTTTTAATTTTTTTATTTTTATTGGGTTTTTTTATCAATTAATTTATATTTAATTTTTTAATACTTTGAAAAAAAATATATTAGAAATGTCAAAAATATCCTTATTTTTTACAGTCAAACTTGATTAACGATTGAATTTAACCAAGTTTGGCTAATAAGAGGGGATACAAATAAATTGATATTTATGATAAAATTGTTTTTGGATTCAAGATGTAAAACCTCAAACACAATTTTCTCTGTAAAGATTATTGCCTTCCCTAAAAAGTTGTTCATAAAACTGAGAGAAGTATGCACACTTGTTATCAACACTATTATTAACATCAAGATAATTGGTGGAAAATCTTAGTGTAGGACCGCAACATTTGCTCAATTCAAACTCCTTTATGAATATCAAGAAGGTGGGGAGGTACTCTACCAACTATAGTTGGTGTATATATAGTTTATCCTATCTACGTATCACTCGAATTAATGTCATTAAAATTTATGTTAATTAAATATCATTTAACATTCATAGTTTTTTTTAATTTTTTTAATTTTTTTAATTTTTTTATTTTATTTTATTTTATTTTATTTTATTTATTTATTTATCTAATAACAGCCATGGTTATGGAAATGATAGTAAAAAAATCACCAATATATGAAAGGTTAATATAATGGTTAGATAAGTGGTTTGCTTTCCTAAGATTCTGGATTCAAATCCCCTCATAGATAAATAAACGGCCGAAAACCTGTTTTGCGTTTTCCAAAAATTGTAAGGTTCAGCTGGAGGATCCAATTTTAAACTCAATCGGGCTCGTTAAGCAGGTTCGGAGAATTTATGGAAAAAAAAAAAAAAAAAAAAAAAGTTTGACAATTTATGGGTTCAGAGTCAACTCAATATAAGACTTCGAAACAAAACAATAAAACAAAAATAGACACCATCAATCACGTCACAAGTCACAGGTGAATGTAAATCAACATAATTGATTTTTTTTTTTCCATGGAAAATCGACAATTCCAGCAGCCATTCAGTGAATTATTAGAGATACGTAAAACATCAACAACTGTATGAAGAAAGGTGCACCTTTCCCACCCAACAAAAAAAAAAAAAAAAAATAGTGTTCTAATCAACCACGTCTGTTTTACTTCCTAAAAATGCTTGTCAAATTTGATTATTTTGTTTAACATAAAAAATCTAGAATATAATTTTTCTAAACTGAAAAAAAAAAATATATTAAGATTTTAAAAACACTTCATTATCCATAACATTAAAAGATTCAGTCATATATAGAGTTTCTTATAAGAGATTTTTTATTTTAATTTTGGTAAGGACCATAATAATATCACATCGATTTGAATGAATTTTGATCTGAATTTTTTTGTGGAAGATAAGTTTATCAAAATCTACTTATAAATAAAATTTGAGAATTTTCTAGCACTAAAACTATTTTTCTTGAATTTCTTATATTTCGTCTATTTTTCTGATGCTTTCATATTTAAAATAATCTAGATAATTAAATAGTTCTATTACTTGAATTTTCTTCAAATTTTATTTATAGATAAATTTCAATAAATTTATCATAAAAAATAAATAAATAAATAAAAATCAAATTATGGATACTTTATGAGAAACCGCTCTCTTTCTCTAGAGAGAGAGAGAGAGAGATGCTCAATAAGAAATATTCATATCCTAATAATTGTTAAATTGAATTACATTAATTTGATAAATACAAAATTGATAGTTAATTAAAGTTATAAAAAAGATAGTTGAAGAATTATCAAAAAAATGTAAATCCAAATTATCCAAGCACAATAGCATTTATATATAAGTTTGAGTTATTGCAAGTACATTGTCGGATTTTGGTAATAATGTCTTTTTTCTTTAAATTCAAATTTGAGGTTTTAGTAAGACGGACTGCGGGTACAACTTAAACTTACGACCTTAATTTGTGAACGTGAAGAGTTTTGCAAGCTACTTCAACTTTTATCAGTTTATATAAACTTTTGAAGAACATTGATTCGAACATCATGGAAGTAATATCAAAAATGCCAACATTAACAATTTGTGTAGAAAGAATTTATTTTACATATTAGTTTGTGTTAACCAAACTTCTCAAAGAAGTTGAGGTTACAAGAATACAAGTTCAAATTCTATTCCCAAAATAAATAATAATAAAAATCCTGAAATTGAAGAATAAATTTGAGAAAAAGAAAAGTAGTAGGCTCTCTCTAATCTCTATCAGCCAACTTGCAGAACTACAGTTCATGTAAACTTACCATATATGAAGAAGTGGGAGCAATGTTGGGTTAAGTGAATCCCACATCGGTGAGATGTGGTCACTAAGCATAGAATAAATAAGTAGGAGAAGAGAGAGATTGACATACCGGGGGGTGAGGAGCTGAGAATTGTATGCGGCCCACCAACCCTAAACCCAACCAACAATTGTGGGGTCTTTATCCGGTGTTTCCCCCGTGCGGTTAAAAAAGAAACACCGATGCCCTGCGCATGAATTCTCTCGTGTTGTTCGACGCCCCCTTGAGAGGTTTGATGGTGGTGTCGCCTGTTCCTTGCCTGGTGTTTCGCGGCTACCTGTTCTCCTCGCCTCTCAACCACCCCCATTTTTCAACTTGGATACAATATATTTTTTGTTTATTTTTTCAAGTTTATTATTATTATTATTTTTTTTTCAGAACCATCCTGTCTTTCAATTCTTAACATTAGAGACGTACGATTACATTTAATATCATTAATATAATAGTAACTTAATCCAGAGGTTGTGGGGAAAAAAAAAAAAAAAAAACTTAAATCCATAGTAAGTGAACCAGCCACAAAATAATTGTTCTCTCTAACTTACCAAAGATCAATTTTCCACTAGGATTGCATGCAGATTGGTTTCTTATAAGTCCGAGTCTTGGGCTTTTTCGAGAGTTTCCGATGATTAGTGTCCTATATTGAAATTGTCGTGGGATTGGAAATGGTTATACGAGGCGGGTTTTCAGAGATCTGTGTTGACTGCATGGGTCGAGAGTCTTTTAGTTTTTGTTTTTTTGTTTTGTTTTGTTTTTTTTTTTTTTTTTTCCTTTTCTTATGAGGCCTGCGCACCACTTTTCTAGTTGAGGATTTACTCAAGGTGTTTTTGTGACTGGTTTGGTATATGCTTCTCTTTGTTCTATTTATTTATTTATATAGTTCTGGTTTTTACCTATAAAAAAAATCAAGTATATATTTTTGATTATTTTAGATTATTTAATGGATTGAATATCGAAACTGAGTGAATCGAATGATTAAAATGATTGAATTTCGAATCCCAAATTCTAAATTATGGATTTTAGATTAAAAAATTTTAAAATTGAAAATTGAGAAAATAGGAGACGAAGGTAGGGGCAAGGAACCTCTCCCCAAACAACCCATCCCCACTTCCCCAAAATGGGGTTTGGGGGCCGGGGTGGCCCAGCCTCAATGGTCCCACGCCCATTCCTAAGTCATTAAATTACAAACATTAATTTTAACACTTGTCGTCTACTATTCACGATACATTTTTCAACTTTATAGAAAAGAGGTCCAGATGTGACCTTCGTAATTGTAATGTAATCCTACGAAATTTATTTATTTATTTATTTATTTATTGCTTAGGCAACGACTGCTCAACACACCGTGCCCATGGCTGTCTAACTTGAGAAAATCTGGAACTGTAAAGAAAAAACGTTTTCTAAATTTAATCACATAAAAAGACAGACTGTTATGCTAGCTAATTACTACTAGTGTGGTTACTGGAAATACAGCCACTTCGGCTAAAATTAGGGTATTATATTAGAGATGTATATTAATCACGTACATATTCCTACAACTATCAAAAGCAATTCCACTGGAGAATGAATTCCTTTACAGGTTTGAGGTGCGAAGCAACCAGGCAAAAACCAATACCAGCAATAAAAAGATCCCAGCAAATAAGGCATCAGATGCAAAGTTCACTGGAATGACAATGGGCCATCAAAGCAATTCCACTCAAGTATGAATTCCTTTACAGGTTTGAGGCGTGATGCAACCAAGCAAAAGCTATTACCAGCAATAAATAGATCCCAGCAAATAAGGCATCAGATGCAAAGTTCACTGTGATGAAAATAGACCATATGATCTGGGCAGCTTGCTCCTAATCGATACCCTTCTAAAAGCAGATACTTCCATCACCAATCCCTAACAAAACACTGAATAAGAAGAAAGTAGACTCAGCACTGTTAATAGAAATAATAAATTTATGTCTGAAAAGTATATCGAACTGGCAAACTTACAATCAATATCAATTTCCTAGCGAGCAGAGAAAAATCGTGAATCCATACAGGCATCATAGGTCCCCAGCTTGACAACAATTCAATCTGTTCCTGAATGCAAAAGTAATTTAAAATACGAAATTCAATTAAAACAAGACGTCATTTAATTAATCATATTATAAGGGCATCACAACAAACATTTTATAAGTCCGAATTACTTAAAAGTTCAAATTTTCATAAAGTAATACCAATAAATTTCCTAAATGCCTTTGTTCGTTAGATTTTTTTATTTTTTTTTAAAGAAAAGAGGTTATGCACAGGTATCATCATGCCCTGAACATTAATGATTTAGATATATAAAGAACAGTCACAAATTGAATGAATAAGCAAGCAAAATTTTTACCAATTTACCCACCTATCAGACAATCATATGTAATAACCAAAGATCATTCATGCTGTGAAATCATCATATGTTGTACACAAAGGTAATAATTCATGTAAACTAACCTTTCTGATAAAACAATCATTTCCTTAAGGGAGATGAGCGATATTCCAGAAACTTCCATGAAGGCCGTAGAGTATTCGACAAAGGAGCCCCTAACTGTAAGATACCCTTAATCCATTTAACCCGGTTTACAAGTTCCTCCAGGTCCAAAATTGCTGCTTCTATTGTATCAGAACACAAGGAATTCAAAGGAATGCTTCCATCAGTTCTCATCTTCTTTAAGGATCCACTATTCTGACAACCTTCTTTTGCAGCAGCTGTTCCATCCATTTCAGCTGTTGCATCTCTAACATGTGAACTTGACACACTATCGGAACAACTAGATTTACCAACACCAGCATGCACCACATCAAAACGCATATTTTCTTTTGGTGTTTGTGTCTCCTTACATGCAGTAGGGCTCAAAGGTCGCTTCCCATGTTGCTCTGATCTAGCTGAAATATGAGAAGAAAATGAAGCATTATTTTCAAGTGATGCTCCACCTGTTTCTTGAGCATCCTTTCCCACTTCATCACCAGCATGGATTGTCAAGTTTTGAGATCCCTCTGCAGTCATAATGATTCTATGTTAAGCAAGTTCAATTCTACTATCTAGTCAATTAATAAAGTAATAAAAAGCATAGCAATAAGAATACTGATGAGAAAAGGGCTGCCAAAATCCATTAACAAAATTGCACCAGCTTTCAAAATTGAAATTCAATATCAGTCAAGCTCCTGAAAAATAATTAGATCCTTGCTTAATATTATAAGTTAGCATCATTAAATCAATCACCCATTTAATGAACATATAACATGAACAGTAGAAGTATTAGCCTTACAGTCAGGACTTTCAAAATAAATTTGGAAGTTAACGCAACTTATCAACATACTCTTCATTATCATTGCATTATCAAACACCTTGAAGAGGACACTTGAATGCATCAAGCCACGTCTTTATAAATTTTTGAGCATGGCTTAGAGTCTCATCTCACAATTTCACCATAAAAATAGTGCAGATAGACTTTTGTCATTTAATTGGACATGAATCTATTAATAATCACAAAACAGCTCCAGTCCAGTTAAGTTAAGCTGACCACCCCAAATTTCAATCTAATATGCTAATTAAATAAATAAATAAAAGGTGCAATCCTCTTTATATCTCACTTGCACCATCCGAGTAGTTTTTTTTTTGTTTTTTTTTATTTTTTTTTTTTATAATCTTAAAAGTTAATGATTAGTTTATAAGAAACAAACAAGAGTGAATTTAACAACAAATCCAAACCAATGATATTACTACAAATTTGCACTCAAGGATATTTCTCATGAAATAACTCTAGCAATCAGAGAGAGAAATTCTGCACCTAATGGCATCTTTAATGCAGTCTGAGAAAATTTGGACTATAGATATTAGGACTTCAGAAATTTGAAATTACATGCTATGTTTAAAATTTCGAATGAGGCAGCCGCTTCAACCGTTCAATGGGTCGGTGCCTTGAGGCGGCTGAGGCAGTTTAAGCAAAAACAATTTCTTAAAAAAAATAAACTGAGTATAAAGTGTTTTAAAACCCTAACATCCTCTTTATAACAGAAAGTCTAACCCTTCTGTCCAAAAACGCACCTCTAAGGCTCTAACTTCTCCAAAACTCTTTAAACACTCCAACATCAAACCCTAAGTTCTCCAGCAGGTTTTTAGTCCAGCAGCCTAAACACTAAAATCTATTTTTTTTTTGTCATGCACTTTTTTTGTTTGGGATGTTTATGTTAGTAATGTTGATTGTCGACTATTTATTAAATATTAAGGATGATTTTCGATTTTAGTTTTTTTTTTTTTTTTTTTTGCAATATTTATCTTTTTCAAATTAATGCGACCGCCTCGCCTCGCGAGGACAGAACCGCCTTGTGCAGTTTTAAACATTGATCACATTGACATGATTTAAAAATATAAAAGTTAAAAGATTCCTAGAACATGCTTGCATGTTGTTACCTCTATGACCACAACTAATTTTAAACATTAGGAGGCACAAAACCAACAGACAAAGATGAAACCAAAATACAGATTGACTCATAATTCTCTTTTATACAATTGCAAGGAAATGTTATCCTTTCCGACTCTTTTACCTTGATTATCAAGCTTGACTAACCGAGCACAACATTCTCTATCCTGTAACCACCGAAGCATTGCAAACAAATGAGTAATTGCATAAGAAATGATGTATCAACATGAGAGTATAAGATATCTAAAATAAAGAGTGGAAGAAAGACCATTAACATGCGACAAGATAGGAATTGCATCAGAGCATACATAACAATTTAAAATATCATAAAAGCAAGGGAGGCAAAGAAGGCTCTAAGTCAGGATCTGAAGATTTAAGAGAATTTGAGCTAATATTAGCAAAAGCAGAAATCATTGGTTGTGAAAATCGCAATTAAAGTGATGGATCCAGAAGCTCAAGATGATCAAGATACGGAACTAAGCAAAGGGAAGAGGACAATGGATCTCTAATGCTAGAACAGGATAGACAACTAAAAAAGGATCTGTCGGTCCCCTCGCCCCTTTTCAGGGCAGAATGTGGTTTGGTTCTGTAGCATTGCAATGGATAGAAGCTGAATCCAAGAGAATATATTGATTATATGCATAAGCAAAAGGAGGCAAAACTGATAGTTTAATCTCAAGTATATGGCATAGTTAAATCTCAAAAATATATGGATGGACGACAATAGGATGGAAGCAAAGTATAATGAACATCCCCCTCCCCCTCTTGTAAGAGGAAAAGAATGGCAATTTAACAGCATTAATTACCACATTCTTATAAATGTAACGTGATTTAGAATACAAAAGGTTAATGGAAAATTCCAAATTAATATGATCTGACATCTTATACTCATTTCACTTGATAAGATAAAGAAATACAAGCAGATACGTGATACATAATCCCTATGGCAAGGTGAAAAAAAAAAAAGAGAATTAGATGCAGGTATCATCAGTAACAGTATTTGGCTCCCTATTTCTTCCCCGTCACAAGCAACATTTCTGAATGCAAATTGTGTTTCAAATGTAAAAAAATAAACTATCAGCCATTTACAAGAATCGAAGGTGTCATGGAAGCTACTGCATCACGGTTTAAGCAGCAATGTATCTATACAGAGAAAACTGAGAAAAAAAAATTACTAATAGTGACAAACATGTAAATATAAGAGAAGAGAGCCATTACCGGAACAGGCAATGTCCAGCCATTAGTGGGAGACCAATCCAAGGATGGGCGTAGGTCCTTGGACAGAGCTTCATAAGTAGATCCCTCACCCACAGGAGGAAGGGGCAAATCAATCTACAAAAAGAGACAGAGACATATAAAAGCTCCTCAAAGTAATTAATTGTCATAAATAAAACATAGTGACTGTTGAAATTAAAGACTGATGCAACTTTAAAAACCTGGTGTTAAAAGAGAGGTCAATGAGGCTTGTAGAAAGACATTGAGGCTTTAGATTCAATCCCTAGATAAAATGAAATTCATACACTCAACCCAAAACGAAACATGAAAGGGATGAAAGGAAAACCTTATACACAACAAAACAGATCAAGATTCACAAATTAGAATGGTTCAAGCTAATGTTCCCTGAATTATTGGTTCTACAGTTGCTTCTAACATGGTGCATCGAGGTTATAATCATAATAAAGTTCTAACACAAGGCCTATTAACATTATTTTAACATGCACATGATTTTCAATTTTTCATTCAAGTGGGTATTTGCACATTTCCTAAATATGACTAATTCCAATGATTGCATAGTTTTACTTGTCAATGCTACAATTATACATTGCATTTGACACAAAATAAGTAAAGAACAATAAGTCAAGACACAAAATTTATGACCTGCTACTTATATTCTTATGTTATTGCAGAAGTTTACTATATTAAAACTCAGAACTAGTCCCAAAAACTAGGGTTGGATAATATATATATAAAGCATTTTAACATTCATGACACAACAAACCGGTCTTTATCTTCCTGAAAACTTGAGACTCGGTTGGAAAGCTACCAAGACTTGACAAGTATAGCAGAGAAGTAAACTGTAAAATGGAAACAATACAAAGGAGAAACCCTGAACTAATCAATAAACCAAGCCATGAAGCATTTCAGTCTAGATTTCTTTTAAAAAAAGGAAAATAAAAATTCTCACAATAATTTGTATTGCACAATACAAAGTTTAGTACGTTCTTTCTCTAGTAATATTGTTTACATATATGACAGCAAAGCTCTAATCAAATTTATTAACGTCATAGTACAGAGAAATAATTGTTTGAATAGGAAAGTATATGAGAAAATCAAAGTCTGTTTAAAAAAATTCTTGCTCGGTGAAGTACAAAAGCAACTGAACATGCTTACGACAGATAGTATGATAAACAATATGAAATCATAACAATTAAAATACTCAGGAAATAGGTAACAAGCACAAGGTACAATAAGCAATCACAAAAATAAGCACACATAAACAAATAGGCACAGAACTATTACCCGAAACTTTCCTTCCCCTAAAATTTCAGTTATCCTTGCAGACCAATAACAATTATCAGACCACCAATCTACCAAATCCCCCACCTTCCAAACAATATTGACAACGACAGCTACTTCTGGGATGGAATTAACATCAGGCATTTGACTTTCACGATATACAGGAGGGAAAGAAGGGCGAATCATCAATTTGCTTTTCACTGCCCTCGACCTGCTACCAGCTGAAGGCTTCTGATATAACTTTATCCATTCTATTTCTGCAAAATTGAACATACACAATAAACATAGGAACAAAAATAACACAAACAGACAAAAATTTACTAAAAGAACAGAACCAAAATATCTCATCCAATAAAGGTATTTCTGGCATAGAAGATCTTCAATCTAATGTCAATTAATAAGTTGGTAAGAAAATATTCAACAATAGGCACCATTAGTTATCTTCATAGCGAGCACAAAACTGCTCATGTATTTTGGAATACAAATCTGGAGGTAAGCTATTATGCAATTTTTATGACTGAGAGTTACAAATATAATTATAAAACATTCAGATAAACCACAAGTCAACAGTAATATTCAATCCTCAAGCCAACATTACATGCATAAAGAAGTGAAGATTATAGAACAGATGGCAATAGCCTGAGGACACAAAATGAGAGAGATACTTACTTTCATCTGGAAAGTCGGTGTATTCCAAGGCACATTCAATCTCCTTTCTCCTCTGTCGAAAATCCTTTATCTTCAAAAATATCATTTAAAGGAAAAGTTAAAAACTTAAAGTAAAAAAAAAAAGAGATAAGTTAAGACATCTAATGTATTCGGAGACAATTACTGAACTACATGTCTGTCGGTAAAAGGAACTGTAATGCCAAAGTTGACTAAACTAAAAAAAGAACCTTCGGTCTTACTGTCTTAGACAAGAACACGAAAGATTCATTAAGTAAACACTAAACAAACACTAAAAGCAAAGCAGTTCAATAATGGGGCCATGTTTTCACATAAATTCCAATCAGGAAAGTATCTAATCATTAAGAAGAACAAATTATGCCATACAATTGCCATGGAAATGAAGAAGTTTAGACAAATCAGTTAATGCAAAGCACATGGAAAGAAAAAAAAACAAAAAGAACAGCTCAGAAACACATTTAGCTAATAAAGCTTAATTGTTCCCTCATTGATCAACACCGCCAGATCTCAAGCAACCAAAAACAACAGATTGCTGAACAAAATTTGTCATTATTACTTATTACACTAATTTTTTTTTTCTTTTCCAAAATGTATGGTTGATTAAAGCCAAATCTTCATAAAACATGTTAAGAGAATGGGTGACTCTATTGCCACCCAAAATAGTTCTCGCCTTCTTGGCACACCCATTTAATCCCTACACTCACGGCTCACCATAAAAAATTTGAAATTTAATAATTTACTTTTACAATCTTTGTCAAGATTAACCCTAAGGGCAAGTTTGGTATTGTTGTAGCTTTGAAAATAATAACTGTTTGCTATTTTGAAGGGGAATAATCAACAATGAAGTGAATCAAGTCATCAACCATTAGTTGTATTTTTAAAATTATTGTTTAGCTCAAAAGCATAATACATATATTTGTTAATTTTATTGCAAAAGTGTTGAGATTAGTTACAATGAAATATACATGATTTTAGAACCCAACTTCCTTTTTTTCATTAATTATATAAATTAAATCACTATTTAAGTAGAATATCTAAATTGGGAAAGAAATTCATAATTTAAAAGATTTTATAAATCAAATCAATATTTATGTAGAATATTTAATTTTAAGATGAAACTGGGTAGAAATGATTCTAACTTGATATCATAAGGACAATAAGTATATTTTAAAATATTCATTAAATGCTGAAATAGATTATTCCATAATAACTTTCAAAAAGTAACCCCCACCTACTCTTTAAATCACGGATAAAACTTGTCGGATTATCAATTAATTACTTTTTGAAAGTTTTACCAAACATAATTTTTATGTCAAATTTATAATATAATATGATTTAACTTTTCAAAAGCAATAAAAAAAACTAGCCCTAAATATTAATAACCATTTTAATTAAATTGTTTCTCTTAAAACCCACAAAAAAACCAAATTAAATTGGAAGACTAAATTGGAATTATATGGAAAGAAATGTCAACGATAAATGCTCTCTCGTAGCATCAACTTATCAAAAAATATACTGAATAAACCGGGGAGCTTTTAATTCTTTTCTTTTTTTTTTTTTTTTTTTTTGACCTTTTTTCTTAGGTTTCTTGAAAACCAAGCAGGGTAATGAAAAATTACAGTAAACACACACAATGATCCGCACCAAAACTTCAAAAATTTTAAAAAAGAAAAAAACCAAGCAAACCTATAACAATATAAGAAAAAATAAATAAATCTTAATCTAAAACCTAGAAAGAGAAAGTGCGGAAAGTACACACTACAACACTTTAAAAATCGATAAATGCAAACAACAACCAATACCTTCATATTAATATTTGAGGTTCATTTGATGCTACGAGAGTAACGAGAGAGCCTTTACTGTCAACATTTCTTTCCATATATTTCCAATTTCGTTTTTGCATGTAATTAGTAAGAAGAAAAAAAAAACCGCAGCTTGTTTGATTAAGAGTTCTTCACCTAGATTTGATTTTGTGTGGGTTTGAAGAATAAAAATTTAATTAAAATGGTTATTAATATTACGGGTAACCTTTACATTTTGGAGATTATAAAAAGTAAATAATTAAATTTCAATTTTTTTTTATGGTTGGTGTCGGTTGTGGGGAGTAAATGGGTGTGCAGAGAACTATATTGGGTGGTATAGAGCCACCCTAAGAGAATAGGCAATCTCTACCATGCGTCTCAAGTTTAAAAGTTGATGGTTGATGACTTAACAGCACCAAGTTGTGCCGTGTGCCGTGTGCCACAACGTTTTTTTAGAGATCATGAAGCTCTACCATTCTCAATACTAGCTCAAATCAAACCTTTAAACATACATGGAATTAAAAGAGGATGCAGCAATCTCTCATCACAGTTGAAAAGTGGGTCTATATGTAGTTAGAAGGACAAGTTATGGATTAGAAAAATTAAAAATTAAAATAAAAGTGTGATCAATTGAAATATCACATATCAATGAATGTTGCTACAGAAAGAAGCCAAAAAAATGAAAAGAAAAGAAAAAAAAAAAAAAAAACCAAACAAACAAACAAAAACAAAAGCCAGCCACATGTTAGATCTTTGTTCCACATTTTTTATGAACTAATCAAATAGTGTACGAAATTCCATTCCAAACAAAGCATGGTTACACTAAAAGCATAAGAATTAATCAAAGGTAATCAGGCTTTACATGCCATAACCTCAAAACAAACCTTGCATCGGAACCATGCACCACGATAACCTGAAAGAAAAGATCGTGACTCTGCTAGTTGACCAACCTTTAATGGAAGTTTGTCTTTATCCATGATGTTGCATCAAGCAGTATGTCACTGACTCACTGCAATATAAACATTAACAAAGTTAGCTGAAATTTAAATTTGGTGATCAACCATGAAAAAAAAAAAAAAAAAAAGGGAACAATACAAGTTTTTACTGGTATTATTCTCTTGCCTCTTCCTTCTCTCTATATCCTCTATTTTTCTCCCTTTTTACCCTTGGCTCCTCCCTATCTATTTTATAATATTCTCTCTGTTTGTCCTATATTCCATATTTATCTTTACTATTTCTTTCCATACTTTTCCTCTCCTAACATGTACTTTGTAACTTTACTATTTCTACCTCTATGCTACATCCAAAGGTATCAAAGTTTCTCAGTCCTACATCAGTTGGTATCAAAACCAAACGTCCCAACCTCACTTCAAACACTTTCAAATACTTAGGTGAAATTTTCATAACCCTCGTAGACACTCAAACCCACTTCCCAGTCCCCGCACACTCAATTATCATTCTAGCATAGTTGATTTTTCATTAATTGAAGCTATTAAAACAAAAGCCAAAATTCAGTAAAACACAAAATTTTGAAAATACTTCATCTTCTGAGACTGTTCTTTTCTTTTAAGAAATAAACTAATTCAACATTTGTGTCTTGTACACAGAAAACCCACCTCTAAACAAATAATGTGAAATAAACCCTGCTCTTAAAATCTTCAATAGAATCCAAAACCTAGTTCAACGACGATCAAATTAGATTAAAAATCGAATACATTCATCGAAAGACGACGAAAAAAAAAAAACTCAATAAGCAAAAATATATAGACAGACCCAATTGTAGAAAATAAAATATCCATGAAACCCAAAACAATCGGTTACCGAAACATTAAGATCGAAGACATAAATCCCCAAAACCCCAATTAAAAATCAAACCCAAAAACAGGAACACATTACACATAGGGATAACGAAATTAAGAGAACGGAAATTAGAAAAAACATCGTATAGATCGAACCTGAAACCGAATACAGAGGCTGTTGTCAAATTGGCTCTTAAAATTTTTGAGAAGAGATAGAGAGAGATGCGGTGTATTTAGTCTCAGTCGAACAAAAACTGGTCCAAGAAGCCCAAATTGAGCCCATTATTTTTAAGGCCTGAACAATATAGATGTATTAGATAGAGATATGGACATTTAAAAGAGGTCCAGTGAGCCCAAATCAAACCTTTTATTTAAGGCCCCTCAAAATTCAAACCCATCATCCCAAACCCTAAAAACTGGCCGATTACTCTCCATAATAAGAGAAAAATAATAATAATAATAATAATAATAATAATAATAATAAAAGAAAAGAGTGGACCCCGCAATGTGTTAAGCCAATCAACATGTTCTAAACCCAACCTAAAAAATAAAATAAAATAAAATTTGTCAAGCAAAAGAGCCACCTCCCTTGTTCTGCTCTCCAACATTTGTCACCGACCCACCCTTTTAAAAAAAAATACAAAACTACCTCTCTCTTTATTTTATTTTCTAGTTTTACCGATTTTTTTTTTTTTATTTTAAAAAAACATATATATACCAACCCAATATTTTTCAGTTTTCAATAAATAATAAATAAAGAAAGAGAAGAGTAGGAAAAAATACAAAGCCAAAAAGCTCCCTCGTGTTCTTCGTATCTCATCTCTAAAGCGTTTTCTTTTCTCTTTTTTATTTTTAGGGTTAATAGCACTGACACCCTTATATTTAGATGATATTTTGCATGCAACGACAAATTTTGTCATATCATACAAACCTCCTCTGAAATACACTAACTTCCATATTAATAATTGCCGTTTTGCTAATGTTATTGAAGAGCAATTTCTTTTATATTTGTTTGTGGATTGTCACTAAACATGCATGGTGAGATTACATATATACAATGGATGATTCAAAGTATATTTGTAGACGCTAAAATTAAGTCAATAGAAAAAGTCAAATGAACATTTATTATTGAGGTAGAACAAAAGGTTTTCGCTGAAAAGTTCAATATTGTTGCGAGCTCTCAGCGAGGGACCAGATGGTCGCTCTGCTTGTTCTCAACGAAAAATTGAAAACATAGAAAAAAAATATTTATTAAGAGCACCGGTTAGTAACCGACATTTAAACTTCGACAATATAGTACAAATAGATTAAGTTTATCATGAGATATAGAAAGAATGTTTATTATTGTTCTAAAGTATAAAAGTGGATACTTTATTCTTGGAGAGTTCTCTCATGACAAATAGTTGATGAAATATTGGCATTTATGCTCATAGCAAAATGACTTATGTTGTGCCCTTTTAAAGTCTTTAGGCATAATTATTTCTCGGACAAGTCTTCCATGTCAAATTCCCGTAATTATAAAGTGAATCACAGGTTTTGATAATCACATGTTGGAGACTAGCTTCAAAAATTCATATCAAATTGTAATGAACATCAACGTTTATTATATGAATGTCTGCATTAAATTTTAAATTAAGAATTTAATGTAGTCATAAATACTATTTATTGTGTTCAATGTGATAGATTAAGAGACTATTGATTCACTTGTGTTATGTGACATAATCAAGTGGTCACTGGTCAACTTGTATATAAGAGATGTTCTTGTGGTTCTTTCAGACCTTTCTCACTTTATTGCTTTTCAGCTTCTCAAATCTAAATTGCAAATATCAAGAGGATCGTTCTCACTTGTTCATGTGAAAGAGAGTTCTTACGACGATAACTCTCATTTACTTTTACTTTAACTTACACGAACCTTACTTGTTCTAATTATATGATGCAATTTGGTTTACCATCCAAGAACTTTATACAACAGTGTTAATTTAAAATTAAAGGATACTTTGTATTTAACAAAATGTATTGTTTGCACCTCAAAAGAAGTATACATTGGTTACTAATATATATATATATATATACAATTTCGTTCTTATGCAGACGTGCTGATATAACTTCATGGGAATATGAATATGAGCCACTGGTTTTGATTAGTGCATGTACACTTGAGTAAAAGCATGTAAAACTAGTGACTCATATTCAATATCCCTATGAAGTTATATCAAGACGTCCTCATTTAAATATATATATATATATATATATGTATATAGTAATTATCAAGTGAGGTATACCTTACTTTAATTTTGGTAAGGACCTTGATAAAATCTCATTGATTTTTTTTTTTAAAATTTTAATATGAAATTTTTTGTGGATAATAAGTTCAATGAAATATACTTATTAATAAAATTTGAGAATTTTTCAAGTACTATAAGTTTTTTTTTTCCTATATTTCTCTAATTTTTACAATGCCTTTAAGTTTTACAAATTTGGGATAAATAGTTATAGTGCTTGAAAAATTATCAAAATTTATTTATAGATAGATTTCATTAAACTTATAATCTATAAAAAAAAACATTCATAAAAATTGATATGATTTTATCAAGATCCTTACCGAAATTAAATTAAGGTATACTTCACTTGATAATTACTTTCTCTATATATAAAAGAAAAACGTCCCAAAAGCTTGAATTTTACGTGTATCATTATCTAACAAAAAAGGAAAGAAAGAAAGAAAGAAAGAAAGAGAAAATACGATCTTTTGACGAAAACAACTCAAATCTTCCAATTTTCTTTTATTTTTCTTTTTTAATCCTCATAATTGTATAAGGAACCCAACAAAAGCGGGAAAAAGGAAAATAGAATGAAGAGAAAAAAAGGGAAAAATATATCAATACGGGAGGAGATCTCTTTTATGGAATTCTATTCCATTGTATAAAAATTGTTTCTAATTAATTATTTTAATTTGAAGGTATTTTAATAAGAGTAATGCTACCTTGTCCAAATTTAGTGTTCAAATCTGGAACTCAAATGATATAAGAACACTTTAATCGATTCATTTAAATAATGCAAATCTAATATAATTTAAATGAATGGTTTTGAGTGTTGTCACATCATTTGGATACCAAATTTTGACACAAAATTAGAACAAAATAGTATTACTCTTTTAATAAAAATAATATAACTATAATAATAAAATAACTAAGTTAAGAGCGACTTGACATTTTACAATTTAAGGTTAATCAAAGGTTTATTTTACCCGTAATTAACGAATTTTAGGTGATGTAAGGGCATGTAGGATCCAATCTTTCTTTCCATTTACTTTGTTTTACTCATATCTAATTGGATAGATTGAAGATTGGACCATATAAAATCCAAAAGATCGGATCTGCACACATCTCTAAGGAAATGTTTGTGCAATTAAAACAACAGTTGACGCTGTCTGGAATTTAATCTAAAATCAGGGATGTTAGTGCAATTAATTTCTTTTAATAATAATCATAATATTTACAAAGTTAAAAAAATAAAATAGACAAAAACAAATTTAATAGAAATAAAACCAAATTAAAATCAAACAAAAATTCTTTTGGGTCTCTCTATCTCTCTCTTTTGCTTCTCCTTGGACCTCTTTCTCTCTCTCTTTCTCTTCTCAAAAATTTAAGAGCTGTCATAGCCCAATTTGACAACAGCCTCTGTCTTCGGTTTCAGGTTCGATCTATCCGATGTTGTTTCTGATTTCCGTTCTCTTAATTTCGTACCCTATGTGTTCCTGTTTTAGGGTTTGATTTTTAATTGGGGTTTTGGGGATTTATGTCTTCGATCTTAATATTTTGGTAACCGATTGTTTTGAGCTTCATGGGTATTTTGTTTTCTAGAATAGGGTCTGTCTAGATATTTTTGTTTATTGAGTTTTTTGTCTTTCGATGATTTTATTCGATTTTTAATCTAATTGATTGTCGTTGAACTGGGTTTTGGATTCTATTGAAGATTTTAATATTAGGGTTTATTTCAAATTATTTTTTTAGAGGTGGGTTTTCTGTGTTCAAGATACAAATGTTGAATTAGTTATTCCTTAAAAAGAAAAGAGCAGTCTCAGAAGATGGAAGTATTTTCAAAATTTTGTGTTTTGCAGTATTTTGGGTTTTGTGTAAATTAAATTATATCAACATCTTAGTCAAATCGTTGTAGTATGATTATTTCATTGGAGCTTTTTGTTTTAATAGCACCAATCAATGAAAAATCAATTATACCAGTTAAAATTTCCTTTACTTTTTTCCACTCCTATTAGCAGCCAAACAAATGGTTTTTTTGGATACAAACTCGATATCGTTGAGGCTGGAGTTAATTGAAAATAATGGTCTGAAATTGGGGTTTTTAATATTTTTTATTATTATGGTGTTACGATGGTTGAAGGGGATGCTTGTAATGTGTATATTGTTTTATCTCCCGTAAAGTGATTTTAAGAGCTAATGTTGACTCTTTACATGGGTTCTTGATAATTAGCAAGTGGAGTTGAAGGAGCGTGGGGAAAGGAGTTTTGGAGTGGGAAATGGCAGGGATTTCTAGCGAGGAGTCTGGAGTGGGAAGGTCTGTGGAGGGGATTTTGAGTGGGCAGCGTTGCCAATCAGGGGAAGCATTGGCAGAGTGGCGGTCTTCTGATCAGGTGGAAAATGGAACCCCATCAACTTCGCCCCCATACTGGGACACTGATGATGACGACGACGGCTGTATGCTTTTGGTGCCCTATACTTTTGTTTTGAATACATCATTGTGTTTTTGTATACTCCACAAGTGTCAGCTAATGGAAATTATTTCTCATTATTGATATTTTTAAAGACCAAGTTGAAGGAAAAACTAAAGTGGACAATGATGCCAAATGGAGAATACTATGATGCGTAATATGGTTTCCTATTATTTTTTGATCTTTTGGTTAATTAATTAATGTGTTGCCTATACACTTGAAGTTTGAAGCTGAAGATTGAGGGCTCTGAAATTGTTATGCTCTTTTATTCCATAAAGTTTGTTTGGTCAAGATAAATAGATTATTATATTTGTTGTGATATAATATTTAGTGAAATGAGCTTCCAGTGGCTTTCAATTTGTTGGTGCCTGTGTGATTGTTTTCCGTGTATATTTATTTATCTGTTTAGTATTAGATTGCAAATACTTTGAATTTTTTTAATATTTAAACTCTTAAAGCCATTTTCATGATATATTTTGTGTTTCTTTTCTAACAGTCTAGTTGTTAAACCACTGAAATGATATACGGTGGTGATACTTTTCTGTTACCCTACTTCTTTAGCACCTTGATGATGTGCTGCCTGATTTTCAAAAAGTATATGGGAGGAATAAATTAAAATTGCTTGCTTACCATTTCATTTGAATCTTCCCAATGAAATCAATGACATAAGAGTGATAATGAAATATATTGGATAGGAGGAATTTGTAGGATTTCTTTTTCTCACCTCTTTTCTACTACCAAGTGTAAGAAAATTATCATGTAGTGTCTTTGAAAGTAGTAGTTCATTCTGTTGTTTTGGCACTTGAATTGGTTTTAGGTGGGAATTACTTATCCCCTTTCCCGTAAGAGTGTGATTAGTAATATAAGCATGCATGGGAATATATGATGCCTCATCTTAGACATATGAACGCAATTGAAGTGTGAATTAGGTTCTTGGGCTATTGTAAAACCATGTATTATTTCTTTAACACACTTGCAAAGTGTTTAATGTTTTGTTCTAATATGTTATTACTTACTTTACTAAAGACGGCATAGCTGTGGTTAATTTCTGAAATTTTGTTGTCTTCATAAAATTACTTTATAAATTTTCTGATGCATATAGGCAATTTAGTATGAAGATGATGCTGATGGATCCTAGATGTGCTATATTTTTAATTTGGTAGCCTATCTTGGAAGTAGGACTTCTTTTGCGATTTTACAATTTTTCAAATGCTGTATTAGTCTTTATGTTTTACTCGTTAGGTTATCTCATCATGAAGGACTGTTGTTGATCTTGTTTCAGTGTTATGTTATGTTCATTCACCTTCTGATCCATTATGTTTCTCAAACTAAGGTCACTTCTTTATAGGGCCAAAACCTTCTGAGTTATATGGAAAATACACATGGAAGATAGAGAAGTTTTCACAGATTAGCAAACGAGAACTTCGTAGTAATGCATTTGAAGTTGGCGGCTACAAATGGTATGATGTTTTGAACTAGGGTGGTTTGTCGTACATCATTTTGATACGTTTATTGTTTAGTTTCCCAATTGTCTTACACATGAACTCTTACCGGTCATTGTTTGAAGATCAATTTTTGAACTTTTCAGATTGTTCTAATTTTGTAAGTGGGTTATTTTCAAATGTTTTCTTCTATTGAGATCTTATGACATTATATGTATAATTAGTATTATGTCATGTATTTAATCATTCATTGAAATTGATGAAATTTTTAAAGTTGTTATTTATGCTTCGTCTCTGCATTTTGACTTATCTGTTAGATTATTATTTTAGTGTTTAGTGGATTATGTTTTCCATCGTGTATGTTGAATTCTATTGGTTTTGTTTTAACTCTTTTGCTATTGTCAACAGGTATATTTTAATATATCCCCAAGGTTGTGATGTTTGCAATCATCTCTCTTTGTTTCTCTGTGTTGCTAATCATGACAAACTCCTTCCAGGTTTGATATTATCCACGGGTTTAAAATTGCTTTGGCCATCTTTCTTAAATGTATTCATGTAGTTTCTGTTTTACTTGTGTAACAGGCTGGAGTCATTTTGCACAGTTCACAATAGCTGTCGTGAATAGAGATCCAAAGAAATCAAAATATTCTGGTTGGTTGGTTGAAAATTGGTTTGATTAATGTATTGAGGTTCTTGATTAATGAGTTGCTAATGTATATTTTTCAGATACCTTACATCGGTTTTGGAAGAAAGAGCATGATTGGGGGTGGAAAAAGTTTATGGAGCTCTCAAAAGTGTCTGATGGGTTTAAAGATGGAGACACTCTCATTATAAAGGCTCAAGTTCAAGTCATCAGGTATTCTATAATTTATCAATTCAAAACCTTTTATCTCCTTGAATGTCTTATCCAATGCTTTGGGACAATACTCCTTTTAATTTTTAATTAGATTTTGCTCATGCAAATGAAGTTTGTGTGTGCAGCATGTTTGTGGGAAAAAAATGTGTTGTGAATTCTTTGAAGATTGCTTCGGTGTAACTTACGAGTGTTGTAATCTTGACATTGGTTATTTTGTATTAAGTTAATTCTGCTGAGTTATTTAACTTGGCTCAGGACCTCAGGTATAATCCATTTTAATAAAAAGTTTGTAATATATTTCATTTGGTTTGTAGGGAGAAAGCAGATCGCCCATTTCGTTGCCTTGATTGTCAGTATAGGAGAGAACTTGTTAGGGTATATTTAACAAATGTAGAGCAAATATGTCGGCGTTTTGTGGAAGAAAGGCGAGGGAAACTTGGGAGGTTGATAGAAGACAAAGCTAGGTGGTCAAGGTATTGTATATTTTCACCTTTGTTAGCTTAAAGCACTGACTATTCCTTCCTACCGTTTAATATATTTTTTTTTGAAGATGACCTTTTAAGGTTTTCTTGTGAAATGTTTATTTGTTTCCTGTGATATCGCTTCGACATTCTACTTCATATTCTTAATGGGCTGACTTTTGTGTGTGCGTGTGTGTATATTGCTATATCTAGTTACCCTTTTATTGGCGTAATTATTGTTTGTATTCATTTTTTGTTTGCAATGGGTGCAGCTTCTGTGCTTTCTGGTTGGGCATTGACCAAAATGCCCGGCGCCGTATGTCTAGGGAGAAAACAGATGTGATTTTGAAAGTAGTTGTAAAGCACTTTTTTATAGAGAAGGAAGTCACATCTACTTTGGTTATGGATTCCTTATATAGTGGGCTGAAGGCTCTTGAAGGACAGGTCAAGGGAAAGAAAGGGAGGGCAAAGTTGTTGGATGCTGAAGATACACCAGCTCCTATTGTGCATGTGGACAATGATATGTTTGTTTTGGTGGACGATGTATTGCTACTACTTGAGAGGGCTGCCTTGGAACCGTTGCCGCCGAAAGATGAGAAGGGTCCTCAGAATCGTACAAAGGTGGGTTTCTGTAAATGTTGGATTAAACCTGTTTTCTGGTTGTCATTGTGTTATGCTGTCAGCTACTCAGCTGGTTTGTTTCTCCAGCTCTATGCATGGGCTGTCTAATTCAGTTTAATATTTTCAAGAGTTGCTACAATTTTCCTTCGTGATTTTTTATTTTATTGATTCTTTGGTTTATTTACTAGACATTTCTGAAAATCTGAACCATTGACATTGGACATGCATATTTAATATGGAAACTTGAATTTGAGCCATCTCTCTAGCTTTAAGTTAAGGATGGGATCATCCATTTATGGTGGTCGAAGGTGGTGACCGAAATTTGGTGATGATAGTAGTGTGGTGTTGGTGGTGTCAGGCGACATTCATGGTGATAGTTGTGGTTGTTATAGAATACTTACGGATGGCAATGGTGACATTTTGGTGGAAACAGCATCTTACTTTTTATACTTCTTAAAATGAAAATCTTTTTCCAGGTCTTGGATTATTTCATTTCAATTCACTGTACATAATTTCAATAGTTGAGTTATTAGCCTTAACTATATCAAGAATAACATAAACCTGTTATGAGTGGAAAATTAAATTTCTCATTCTAATAGTAACAGCTTTTGTACTTCAACATCTGTGAGCACCCATCTTGCAAATCTTGCACAATCATGATATTGTACTGTTCTCCCTTTCTCTTTACCCCTTATTTTGTGAATTTATTTTGTTTTAAGTGGTGTGCGCATGTAAAGTGAGATCATGGATATTACACATAGAGGATATGATCCTGGATAATGAGGAGAAAATGGGGAAGGATCTGTGCGCACCACCCCTTAATATTACTTTTTTCTTTATAAGTAGATGTGGTTTCATTTTATTTATTTCACAGTTGTGTGCTGTGGAGTTTATTACCACTTGTGACTTGTGTTGTTTAATTTCACTTATGTTGATTTGAGTGTATACATTTGGATGTGCAATTCCCTGAAAATCTAAGTTATGTTTACAATATTACCAACTGTTTGTTGAATTTGTATTGTTTTCATTTTATATATATATATATTATTCTTTCCAATTTTGTATTTCTTATATATTTTTTGTTAGTCTTAATTTAATATATATTATATCTTAATTACGTATAATCACTTAGCAACACGTCCATCTTGCAGGATGGTAGTTCAGGAGAGGACTTCAACAAGGATTCCATTGAACGTGATGAAAGGCGCCTCACAGAATTGGGGCGTAGGACTGTGGAGATTTTTGTCCTTGCGCACATTTTCAGGTAATTTATTTTATAATTATGCATTTTGCTATTAAAAACCCTTTGTATTTTCTTCTATGTAATTAGCAAGACATTTGGTTTTTTACTTAACATTGATGCATGCTAGTTATGGCTTGTCCGGTTGGCATTTTTCAGGCCCAATTTTGTTTTCATTTTATGAAAACACAACCCAATGCCTGTTCTTACAAGCTGTTTTTAGAAAATAAACAAATCAAGGAAAACAGAACTAGTGTTAAAATTGAAAAAAACTGAAAACACTTCTTTCAGTTTTTTCTGTCTTATCATATCTCTTCTTGTTCTTCTTCTTCTTGAGCAGCCGATCTGCTTCTCCAACAAATGGAGGAGCAGATCGGCTCCTCCAATGCCAGAGGCAGGTGAGATCCTCCTCCGGTGACCTGGCTAGATTGGTGTCACCGGAGGAGAATCTCTCCTCCTCCATTGCTGGAGGTGGCCGACAGTGAACATATATTAATTTTTTTAAAAATCTATTGGATATGGTATTATTACATTTCTGTGTCAGGATATCAAAAAAATTCTATTCAAGCTAATTGATATGAAATTAAAAATGATGTCTACCAAGTACCAATTCAATTCACTTTGTGAACTTCAAACCTCATTTTAAATTTGTTATTTCATTTGTTAGTAAAATCAATAATTTTTTCTAAATTATGGGTTTATTGTTGAATGCTTGATTAGTTGATTATGATTTGTGATCACAGATGAGTTATTGACCTCCGTTTAAATATTGAAGTTTACAAATTACAATAGAAAAATTAGATCACCCAATTATTTAACCAAATTGTTCAATAATTTTAGGTTATAATGTCAAACAAAATGCAAACTTGATATTATTTTTATTTATTTATTTATATATTTTCAGTTATTCTACCAGATGCGTTCAACATATGCTATCAGACTCATTTTTAGATTTCGAAAACTGAAACCAAAAAAATTGTTTACATTTTTCCTAAAAAATCAACAAATGAAAAATGCTACCTGACACGCCCTTAGTTATGTTTATTAGTTTCCATTTATAAAAATCTGTTTAACTGTTTGTTGTCATTTGGTATTATATATACATCTTTTTTTCATCCTTTTTTTAGATGAATGCATTGCTATGGGAAATGTTACTATTTTTTTTATTCAATGAAGTTATTGTTTGACAATGTAATTGCAATTTTTATCTGTTTTGACGCTCTAGCATAATGATTATATTTTGGATGCTCATCATTACCCACAGATGCCTAATTTTTTCACCTTTACGTGCAGCAATAAAATTGAAGTTTCCTACCAGGAAGCTGTTGCATTGAAGAGGCAAGAAGAGCTAATTCGTGAAGAGGAGGCAGCGTGGCTGGTTGAAAGTGAGCAGAAGGCTAAGCGTGGAGCAGCTGAAAAGGAGAAGAAGTTAAAGAAAAAACAGGTATGCTATCCTAATTTTCATTCGGTAAGACTCAGCCTCAGACTGCTACTCTCTCCTCATGTATGCCCCCCAGAGCTATAACTTGGGCAGTAAAACTCTAGAAAACAGGTTTGATTGATATCTTGATAAAACTTTCCAGGGGGGGTATCAAAGACATCTGTTTTCCTTATTAAATTGACTTGCTGAGTAATTCTTTTCATTTGCTTATAAAAAAGTTTTGTTAACCCTGGTTTAAAGAAAATTTTCAAAAGCTGTTTGTCATCAAGTGAGAATTTTGGTGGCTGTGTCACCTGATTGTGGTATTTGAAACTGTTGCTGATACTGGCCATTTTGTGTCTCCTCAATGTCTAGCTGACATGCAATATCAACCATTAGCTTTATTTGTTCCTGGATAGTGCCTTTATTTTTATATTGCATAGCTATGGTTTAATGTCTTTATTTATTATGTAATTTGGCAAACTGTTATTAATATTCAGTTTCTCACTCTTTTTAAAATTTCTTAGACTCACATGGATTGCTTGCCTTTTGGGAATTATGCATTTTGTTTTCTTCTCATGGCAGGCTAAACAAAAACGGAACAATCGCAAAGGGAAAGACAAAAAGAGGGAGGAAAGGCCAAGTGCGACTCTACAAGAAAAGAATCAAGAAGAAAGTCTTGGTGATAAGAACGAAGAATCAATTGTAGAGAATGCCCAACCTGTGCTTGAAAAGCCTGAGATGCTGGAAGACGTTTCTGATGTTTCTGATTCAGTGGATGGTGTTACTGAAGTTCTTCAGCCTGATTCAGAAGACAGAGATGCTAGCCCTGCCAATTGGGATACCGACACATCTGAAGTTAATCCTCCCACAGAAGCAAGTAGCAGTGGAATTTGTAGCTTATCATCTGTACCGAATGGAATGGCTGAAAAAAGAAGCCCATCTTTAATGGATGATAGTTCTTCAACATGTTCTACTGACTCAGTTCCATCTGTGGTAATGAATGGGCCCTACAAAGGGAACTCATTTACTAACTACCAAAATAAAAAATCGTCTACCAGGTAAACATATGGAGTATATTACTTTTCTGTGCTATCAAGAAGAGAATATTCAGTATTTATTTGATTTGGCTCCTTAAATTTGTAGAGGGAAGAACCAGCAAGGTAAGGCAACATATGAAGGGAGTTGGGCAAATGAGACGGATGATCAGTCTTCTAGACCTGCTACAGATGCAGGGGAGAATAATGACATCTCTGAAAGCAGCAAGGCTGGTGAATCTGAGTCTGAGTCTGTTGTTTCGTCCTTGCAGGATGGGATGAAGTGGCATGAGCAGCACCTTGGTAATAAGGTGAGTTACTATGAATTCTTCACTCAAGTTTCAAATATGTACTTGGGTAAGAATTCTAAAGCCGTTAGTAGCACGGGGGAGTATCTCACTGGAATTTGGATCCATTTTTGGGTGACTTCATCTATTTGTGAATTTCTATATTTTTGGCTTTTGACATGTACTATGCTGTTATTTGGTTTATACCTTAGGAAATTTTTTTCCTTCAACATTTTTTTGTCTCCAAAAAAAAAAAAAAAAAAAAAAATTTCAATTTTACAGCAAAATTGGTTTGTAAAGTCAGTATCTATCTTGATCCTACAAAGACGGACATGATTAGCAATGATTTCTGGGATACTTAATTGAAATTGATGCAGGTTGGATGCCCGAGGGAACAAAACTCGTGCTTTTTGTATCTGGAATCTTGTTCAGTCTTTTGTACTAGAGTTTTCCTTGATATTCCTAAATTATGCATAAATTATTGAGGGTTCTATACTAATTGCTTTAATAAATCTTCACATATGTTATATATATATAGCCTTGATAGTTTTCTTAACTTTTGTGGTCTGAAGGCTGGCATTCTAATACACAATCATATATATGTTTTATGTGATAAGGGCGCAAACATACATATATATGGCTGTCTCCTTGTTTTTAGACTTTTGAGAGTGGTCATATTTGATGCTTTCTTTCCAAGCCAGAATTGAACATTTGTATCTTTGTTTATAAATCATAGTTGATTAGGGAACAAAAAGAAGTTAATGTTCTTGGACGTCAGGATCTATGAAAATTGAAAGAGTTATTAGAAGTTTTATTGCTAAGGTTTGGTATGATTCTCAATAGAATACTTTTGGATTGTGTGCTCAAACTTTCTACAATATTCTTCTTTTTCTGCATGTATAGTTATTTTTAATCTCTATAGTTCTTTTTCTTTCAAACTTTCTACTGGAGGGCTATTCCACAAATTCAGTATGTGAAACTTTTGAATTTTTGTTCTTAATGGTTAATTCTGTTATGATGATGGGCATTGTTTTTTCATGTGATAGGAGGTTTCATCGCTTCAAAAGAAACTGAGCATCAAAGACCCAGGTGATGCAGAAAGACCTAAAGAGAAGACATCTTCTGTGTCATCCTCTCCAAGAAGCCCTCCCAGAGATCTGCAGTCCACTGCTCAATTGAAGTCAGAGTCCAGGAGCACTGCTAATGCAGATCCTGATCTACATAGGAAAGCATCTTCAAATGGCCAACAGCAGACTGATAAAGGAGCAGTGTCAAGCACTTCATCCCAACCAACCACGGTGCTAAAATCTGAGATTCAGAAGGCTGCAACTCCGAAACGTACTGAAAAACCTATGGAACAGCAAGTGCCCTCGATGTCAAGGCCCTCTAGTGCTCCTCTTGTTCCTGGTCCTCGACCAACTGCTCCTGTAGTTTCCATGGTGCATACAGCCCCACTACTTGCCCGTTCAGCAAGTGCAGCTGGTCGATTAGGTCCCGATCTTTCTCCAGCTACCCATAGTTATGTACCTCAGTCCTATAGAAATGCCAAAATTGGAAATCCAGTTGGTTCAAGTTCAACTGGTGTAAGTCATTCTAACTCTCCAAGTTTGGGAGTAAACCCATCACCAGCATACTCACAGCAACCTGCCTTGGTATCAGCCCCGATGTTTTTATCCCAGAGTTCTGAAAGGAATGACCCAAATCTAGTCCAGTCAAGCTTTCCATTTGGTATGGTAACTCGGGATGTCTTACAGAATGGGCACCAGTGGATGGAGAGTTCTCAAATGGATACCAACAGAATAATGCACCATGATCCTTCTTCCCTGGTCAATGATATTCAAAACCTCGACTTGTATAAGTCTCTGCCCAGTGGATCCCGAGAGCACTTTTCCAACGAGTTTCCAGCCTGTACATCTGGACGTCAAAATCAAGGTGTGATGGCAGATGATTTCCCACATCTTGATATCATCAATGACTTGCTTGATGATGAACATGGTGTTGGGATGGCAACTAGGGCAGGTACAGTCTTCCAGTCTCTCAGCAATGGGCCGCAAATGTTAAATAGGCAGTTTTCCTTTCCATGTGATATGAACATATCAGGTGATATGGGGCCTTCAGCCGCCTCGTGTAGGTTTGAGAGGACGCGGAGTTACCAGGATGATGGCTTTCAACGGGGATATAGCTCTTCTGGTAGCCATTTCGAATCACCAAGGGAATATGTTCCCCAAGCTAGTCCACTGCACTATTCTAATGGGCAAATGGATGGGATGGTTCCAACCCTGTGGCAGATGGGTGGTACTGATCTATCCTTACTCGGCAGTGTGAGGAATCCAGAAGGCGACAGCTACCCGTATTTCCACCCGGAATATTCAAATTTGGCGTGTGGTGTCAATGGTTATACTGTATTCCGACCCTCAAATGGGCATTGAAGGAAGCTACAATGGAGTTGGCCCGTGAAATTAGAGGGTTGATATTCCATTGTAATATAAAAGAGTATTGGAGGAAATTGTTGGGAATTAGGTTTGAAGTGAGGTTGTAATCTTTCCATAAGAAAAATATTATGTAAAGAGTGTTTCTGCTTTGCATCCAGCTATTTAGTTTTTTCTTAGAAATGAGGCTTTCATGTATTCTGGCTTTCCCTTTAATGGTTAAATGGCATGATAGATTTCTCACCCACATCTCTGTTGGTTTTTTCTGGAAATACAACCCTTTTTTATCGTGTTGGATTAAACTTGCCAAATCACTTGGACCCGAAAACGAAAACTTTGAATGCGTCTAAGCACTCGTGCTCAAACATGTTCGGTCGGTCTATTTTTATCACGCTAAGGTTGGGTTTGATTTAACATCCGAAGATTAAACGGTGTTTAACTGTACTAAAGACTTAAACCGAAAAATATGTTTATTTTTTTTTTCACTGAAAACTAAATATAAGTGATAATTTTTTTTTTTTTTTTAAGTTACAAATATCTTAAAATAAATGCTTTTACATATATGTCCTTTCAATTATTACTTATTATATATTTATATTTTAATATTAAAAACAACTAAAACATTAATTTTCAATTTAATAATATAATAACAAATTTATAATTTTTTTAACCATATAAATAAAAATTGAATAAGTTAATTGAAGTTTAGTTTAAGAAATAACAATAGTTAGAGTCGGCCACTAATAATACATACAATATTTAAACTATATATGTGGAAGTGGAAATGGTGCGAAATGTCACCATTTCAAACTCATTTGGTGATATTGTCAGTGGTTTAATAAGTTAAGTTTAAAAGACACATATTATGGTGAACTACCAAAATTGCCCTTAGATAATCAGTTATGTTATTCTCTTTGTACTTTTATTTCTCCACACTTCCAAAAAAAACGACTCTCTCTCTCTCTCTGATTTTTTCTTTCTCTCTCTCTCTCTCTCTCTCTCTCTCTCTATCTACAAATAAAAGTTAAAGATTTGTGGTTTCCTCGAGTTTCATCTTCAACTTATAAAATAAGGTAATATTTCTTGAACTTTCTTCTTATAATTTGTTCACATTTTGTAAACCAGCCATTGTGAGAATTTTTAGATCTCCGAGCCTTTTCATGTGTTACCCGAGCCTTTTCATCTGTTTACTATCCAAGCATTTTCATGTGTTCACTATCCGAGCCTTTTCATGTGATTCCCGTGCCATTTCATGTGTTTCCCGTGCCTTTTCATGTGATTCCCGTGCCTTTTCATGTGATTCCCGTGCCTTTTCACGTGTTTCCCGTGCCTTTTCATGTGTTCACTATCCGAGCCTTTCATGTGATTCCCGTGCCTTTTCATGTGTTTCCCGTGCCTTTTCATGTGATTCTCGTGCCTTTTCATGTGTTTCCCGTGCCTTTGCATGTGATTCCCGCCTTTTCATGTGTTTCCCGTGCCTTTTCATGATTCCGTGGTTCTTCACGTGATTCCGCTTCTTCATGCCTTTTCACGATTTTTGCCTTTTCACGTGTTTCACTATCCGAGCCTTCATGTGTTTCCCGTGCCTTTTCATGTGATTCCCGTGCCTTTTCATGTGATTCCCGTGCCTTTTCATGTGTTTCCCGTGCCTTTTCATGTGATTCCCGTGCCTTTTCACGTGTTTCCCGTGCCTTTTCATGTGTTCACTATCCGAGCCTTTCATGTGATTCCCGTGCCTTTTCATGTGTTTCCCGTGCCTTTTCATGTGTTTCCCGTGCCTTTTCATGTGATTCCCGTGCCTTTTCATGTGTTTCCCGTGCCTTTTCATGTGATTCCCGTGCCTTTTCATTCACTATTCGAGCCTTTCGAAGAATTTTCGAGCTTTTTTATGTCTTTCCGGAGCCTTTTCATTCACTATTCGAGCCTTTTGAAGAAATTTTTGAGCATTTTCATGTGATTTAATCGAGCCTTTTAAAGAATTCTATGAGCCTTTTCATGTCTTCTCTGAGACTTTTCAATATCCTTAACATAGCCTTTGTAAATGTAATATTTGAAAAAAGTTTGTAGTCCTGAATTTTTATTAATGCTTTGTGATGATTAATTTGACACCATCATGAATCAGGTTAGAATAGTAATATCTTACAACGGTCAATGGGAGCAGTTACCCGACGGAAGTCAAAGGTTTGTTGGATCGGATAACCAGGGAATGTATGTGTCAAAGGATATAACTTACGAAGAATTGGTGGTGATCGTGCATACCATTGTGAATTATGATGTAAACAAATTCAATATTGATCTGTCATCAATATCAATTGTTCCTGGCAGTACATGTCGCACATTTATAAGAAATGACAACGATGTACAGTTTATGCTAGGGGAAGATCGAGTTATCCATCAAGTATGTGTCAGTGTAACTGAGAGGACAGCTGGAAATGTGATCGGGAATGATATTCCTCCTCTTGAAAATACCCAACAATTAGGATCCTTTAGCGGTAGCAACCAAGTGTTCACCCAAAGAAGTGCCACTGAAGGTGGGGGAAACATGTGTGGTGTCACACCGGTAGCGGTCGACCATGAAGATTTAGTTGAACCTCAATTTGGCGATGTGTTTGGTTGTCGAAATGAGTAGTACAATGAGCAAAACAATTACCCGAACCTTGAGGTGGATAATGAGGCAAATAATGAACAGGTTAATTATCGGGTTAATGATCTACAAAATGTGGACGGGGTTAATTCTACACAAATTAAAAAAAAAAAAACACAGGTGACATGTGCGTTTGTTAGGCCGCACTCCACTTGGATATGCTCCGGGCCTTCCGTGGTCCTAAGATAATGTAACAAAGATTCGCAACGTGGGTTATTCCCGGAGCAGATTCATACTCGTTTGGTATTGATACAACTAGCACCTTGGCAACGCCAGAACCTAGAACCATGATTTATAAAGGTCAATTTTTTCCGAGTAAAAAGGATTTGAAGAGGCTAGTTGGCCATTTTGCAATGCATCATAACTTTGAATGGAAGGTGAAAAGGTCCAATAAGACAACTTTACATCTGGTTTGCATCATTGACGACTGTACATGGAAATTAAGAGCGGTGAGGAGAGATGAAGGGACATACTTTCAAGTGAGAAGTTTTGTCAACGAACACAGTTGTCCATTGGAGGAGATTCACCGTCGGCACTGACAAGCTAGTGCAGTCATAATCGGAGAAGTCGTTGCACCTAGACTTCAACAACATGATGGTCGTCTCATGCGTCCCAAGGACGTCATCGCCGATATGAAAACAATGTATTGCATACAAATCATGTACAGTAAGGCACACGATGCCCTTCAATATGCATTATCATTGACCTACGGAACGCATGAAGAAGCTTTCCAACTCTTGCCATCTTTTGCATACGTTCTGGAACAGCAAAATCCTGGCACAATCACCGACTTACAATGCACTGACGATGATAAATTCCTCTACTTTTTCATGTCGTTAGGGTCCTCAATTAGAGGTTTTCGGAGGTGTATACGTCCTGTGATTGCAGTTGATGGTATCCATTTGAAGGGAAGATTCGGCGGTACAATGTTTGTGGCAACTGCATAAGATGGAAACGAACAGGTGTATCCAATTGCTTTTGGGTATGGTGACTCAGAAAATAATCTTTCATGGGAGTGGTTTTTGGAATGCTTAAGGGGTGCCCTTGGTAATATAGATGATCTGGTTTTCATTTCCGATCGTCATCCAAGCATTGAAGCAGGGATATCTAAAGTGTTCCCTTATGCAACCCATACCATATGTTGCTGGCATTTTGGGGAAAATATGAAGAAGCGATTCCATAGAAAGGATGTTGCTGACATAATGAATGACGCAGCTAGGTCGTACAGCGAATTAAAGTATAATCGTCACATGGAAGAGTTACGTAAGCTGCACAAGGCTGCATTCGATTATGCTATTGCTGCCGGTCCTCACAAATGGTCCCGCGTACACTGCCCCCAAAGAAGGTACAGGGTGATAACCACAAATGTTGCAGAGTGCATAAACTCTTGCCTAAAATTCGCACGGCAACTGCCATTGATGACGCTGGCAGAGTTTATTAGGAATATGCTACAAAAGTGGTTTCACGATCGTTATGTAGCTGCACGGTCCATGCGTCATCGATTGACCGACGCAACATATCTTGTGATCCTGAAACGGGTGGAGAAGTGCGGTTTTATGACCGTAAATCCAGTTGACTGGAACATATTCTCCTTCAGACACAAGGGAAAACAGTGGACGGTTGACTTAGCCCGCAAGACTTGCACATGCAACAAATTCCAAATGGACTTTTTTCCATGTTCACATGCACTCGCAGCGGCAAGGTACTTGACAAGTTATAGTTAACACATTATATTACCCAAACGTGAATCTCACTATTTTCATTGTTGCAGGGAGCGAAACTTGGATTTCACATCACTGTGTGCAGACTACTACAAAAGCGAGACACTTATTGATGCATACTCGGTCCCTATTATGCCTGTTGGCCATCCTTCTTCATGGGTTGTGCCATCTGACATCGCAGCGCGGGTGGTTTTAAATCCAAAGACAAAGAGACAATCAGGTCGGCCGATGGAGGGTCGACATGCCTCGTCTTCGTAGAGGACAACCACACAGTCGTGTAGAAGATGTGGACAACCTGGACATAATAGCAGGAGGTGTTCCAACCCGCCTATGGTTAATGAAGGTCCCAGTAGAATTGTCCCCGAGGAATATCGTCGCAAGTGCAGCATCTGTCATTCAATTGGACATAACAAACAAACGTGCCCTTATAAGGAAGGCAATCAAACATAACAAGGCAGTACAAGATGAAGACGAATTGCCACCAGAAGCACCTTGAGGAACATGTCTCCAAGTTGATGTCTTCAAACATCGTTCAGACTTTGGGAACCATGCTCGATACAGTTATGTTGTTTAAATCGTTAAAGGTTTAGTTGTTCATTTTCATTATATTATTTAATTCGTGTTGCAACGCACTAAATTGTTCACGCGCGGGTTGGAAAGTGAAAAAAATTAATTAATTAATGAAAATAATATATGAATCTGTTATGTACATCAATTACAACTCATGGAACAACCCATATATAAATCATCTATACAACAGTGTTGTGGAGCGAGTTACAATAAACCTCCACAGCCATCTTCTCCCGGATGGTGCCCATATCCTCTTCTTTCCAATCGAACTCCTTCTTGTTTGCCAACAAGTACTCTGCCAATCTCAAAGTATGGGCACCACAGTTACCGTTGCAAATCACCATATGAACAACCATTAGAATGTAATTTAATTAAAACCAAGTGAGGTATAATAAGATGTTGAAACAGTCATACCCCTGATGCTGTTGGGGCACCCCACGAGATCCGTCCATGATGCTCATCCCGAAGGCCTTCTTCGATAAACTGTATGTCACATCATCCTTCGTTCGGTTGGAGTGAAACTCGACCTGATGCAACATCGAGGGTATAAACCAACGTAGGCACGCAACCTGTTTATTCCTGTACTCACATGTGACCTCCTGTCTGAACGGGTCTAACAGGTAGATCTTCCCTTGGGTGAGGTCGACGCTGGCCAGTACCCAATGGTTGCGTCCAAGGTTGCAAGGTATCATAACCTGTTAGTGTTTCAACATAGTGTTATGTGCCTGAAATCTAAACATAGTATTAAACACATTGAAACCTTGTAATTTAAACACTCACCCAATCAACCTCGTGCCATGACTGGTTTCCTGCCAGGAGTAATCCTCGGACCGTCTTCAGGTCATCATCGTGCCACTTGTGTTTCAGCATAGACCATTCCTTAGGGGGTGCAGCCACCCCACTGCCGAACATCCGTTCCCACTTAATATCTAACCATGACTGTATATAGAAAATTAACCACAATGTTAGGTAATAGATCTAGTAAACACATCAATTAAAAAATGAAAATCGTACTGTACAAGAACTTACATAGAACTGGGAATCCAATACGTTAACCCTCTGAGCGTAGACAGTGAGGTATGCTCGTTGACGCTTCCGTAAAATCAACAAGTACGCATCGATGTGCTGACAATGTAAACATTTTATATTGTTAGGATTCTACCATTACTGATAAAAACTTATACAGACAGTTAAATTAAGGAACATACCGTATCCTCCAAATCCATAAAGTTGGTTTGGAACCGTTGGAACTAAGTGACACCAACTGGTATATGTATATCCACATCACGTCTGTATAATTGCTGAAGAAGTTAGATGACCAAGTAATATTAATTAAAAGATTGTGTAACGAACGATTATACGTACAATTCCCCCGTGGTGTTCCTCTTGTAGGTTTGGTACGCAGTAACGTGGTCAGGATCTAACAAATCATAGGGCTTGAATGCATGCACTGATGACGCTGGCCTGGTCCTTGGCTTCTTCGGCCTACATGGGTCAGTGTATGGGCTCATCAGCTGCCAACCTGGCCTGCGAACCCGCAGCTGACGCTGAATCTGGGGCGGACTACAGGCTCCAGAACTAGACTTCACCGGAGGTGTGCGCAGTGAGGAGGATCTCTGCCTCTGTGGACTACTGTGAAGAGGGCTGCGCTGTGAGGACGACCTGTGCCGCCGTGTATCTCTATGAGGAGGGCTTTGATGTGAGGAGGGTATCTCCCGTCGTGTATCTCTCCGAGAAGGGCTACGCTCTGAAGAGGATCTAGCCCTCCGTGTATCGCTCTCTCTCTCCCCGTATCGCGCTGATGAGTGGGGGAGTTGTGCCTGGATCGCTTCAAGGGTCGCATTGCGCTAGGATCTACTGGAGGTGGTGTGCGCTGTGAGGATGAACCATGTGCTAGGTCATGTGGAAGAACATGTGGCACAGATCCACCAGGTAGCTCCCGTACTAGAAGTCCTGTCTCTGTACCAGCACTGTCGTCGGGTATAACTGGAGGAGGCACCTGCTCTAATAGTGATATCTCTGTACCACCGGGAACCTCTGTTCGTTCTGTCATAACATGTCCCGGGTGATCAGATACTGTGTCTGCAGTATGTGCCTCCGTAGTAGGTGTCTGCTCATGTGTGATCTGTGGGTCTATCCCATGCTGATGTGTACCTGTCCTGCCTGTGGGACTAAAGTCTCTGTGATGGTCATCGAATGGTGGACCATCCATACGGGACTGCGATGTCTGACCTTGACCCTGACCCTGACCCTGAAGCGCCCGGATCATATCCAACAACTCCTGATGCTGCTGATCTCGCTTCTCATCACTCTTTCGGATAGCCTCCATCATATCAACCCATAGAGATTGGACAGCATCCATCACTTCAGCGAATTTACCATCCCAGCCCTGAAACGATTTCAAGTTTTGTCAGCACTTAAACTGTTCACTCAATTGAAATTAAATAATGTGGTTCTAATATCTTTTACATACATGTGGATGCCCGCCAACGCCTCCTCAGGAATCACCTCCAGGTCGAGACTGTCTGGGCATAGTGAATCGTACCCGTCTATGCCTTTCAGGACTCTCATCGCAACCCTCCAAAACTGAATCACCCCTAGGTCGAGGCTGTCTGGGCAAAGTGAAACGTACTGGCTGATGCCTCACGGGACTCCGACTCCCACCCTCCCGGTCTGAACCCTCTGTATCATTGGCTCCGGAATATGCACCATCCCTATCACTGGGTCCGGAATAAGGACCCTCCCTGTCACTGAGTCCTGAATACGCACCCTCTGTATCACTAGGTCCGGAATACGCACCCTCCATATCAATGGGTCCAACACTCCTACGTCGTTCGTGCTCAGAGACGTGACTAGGTATATCAGAAACATCGGTATCATACAGACTGCCTCCCAGGTATATGCCTTCGTAGTAAGGTTGAGCCATCTCAACACTCGTCGGCACCAATTCACGCCGCGCAAAGTTAGATCATTGTAATTGTATACATACTAAAAACTATGAAAATTAACAACAACAATACTTACCCTTTCAGTGAAAATGTCATCCAGTTTTCTCCCCCACGGTCGCTGACTCAACTCCCATTTCAGAATACGTGGGGGTGATAGCTCAGAGATTGCCATACGGATCTTACATTTTTTATTTCCAAGCTAGGGGATAACCTCAAAAGCAAATATATGTATAATATATAAGTACGATAAGAAGTAAATACATTAGTCATATAAAAAAATAAAAATAAAAAAACTATAATTAAAATACAGATTCAAATTTTAAATTCTCACCAATAATGTGTGCGGTAGTCCATATATGTTGTACGTCTCAATTGTGTGTACGTCAGCACCCCTTTCTTGCTGTCGTTGTTCAAACCGCTCCCGTCGACCATCCAACGCATGCTTGAAACAATAAATTGACCGCCTATACACGTGTGCGCCCCACGGGAACGCATCAAAAGCGTCCAAGTCCTCCACTAGCCTCCACTGCCATACTGGAACTTTATCTCGCTCGTCTACCCCCATTAGTATCCAGTTGAGCATAAACAATAAGCATAGCTTTACCGCATCGTACTGCTCCACAAAAATACCAATCCGTAGCACTGCTCTCAACTCTTCAAACTCGATGTCTCTACCCTGGAAGTACCGCTCGTGTATGCCATTCTCTACCATATCATACCTTGCCGTGTCGGGAATGACTCCGAACTTCAACCCAGTGATTAGATAAAACTCAACCTTCGAGAACCGGACCGAATGCTTACCTAACAAAAATCTCATCTCATCTCATCTCATCTCATCTCATCTTCCGGCCCATCGTGATGCAACTCGCGCAAAAGCAGCCGATGGACAATCCCAGCCGAAAAATGAATCTCACGATGCATCATTAGAAAATGACCAAAACACGACTCAGTATACCGACGTCGGTCTTCGATCCTCAGATGTTCAGGTACACTATTAAGTGCGTTGTCGATATCAACCAGGTCATGGAAATGGTCATGCCGTATAATTTTTCCCTTGAACCATTCTCTTACTGGGGTTTTAAACAACTTCTTTAGCTGATTCCTCATCTACATTCATAGAAAAAAAGCATATGAGTTCATGAAAAGGCTCGAACAAAAAGGCCCGGGCAGTGTATGAAAATGCTCGGGTAATGTATCAGTGCGGTTCGAACACTTCAAGAAAGGCCTTCAAGAAGAACAAGTGCGTTCCTGCATGAAAAGGCACGAACACTTCATTAAAAGCGCTTCTGGAAATACTGTGTTGCCCTAGTAGTTTGTGAAAAGGCACGAACACTTCGAAATAGTGCGTTCCTGATTTAGAAAAGCGCATCGAATACGACAAAGTGCCCTAACGTCCGTGCTCAACAAAAAAGTGCTCGACAATACCAAAAAAGACTCGATTAAGTTCAAAAAGGCTCGAAATAAAAGGTTGAAAAAGGCACGATAATAGTACAAAAAGGCACGATAACAGTACAAAAAGGCACGATAATAGTACAAAAAGGCACGATAACAGTACAAAAAAGCTCGATAACAGTTACAAAAGGCACGATAACATTACAAAAAGGCTCGAAATCACTTCAAAAAGACTCGATAACAGTTACAAAAGGGACGATAACAGTCCAAAAAGGCACGATAACAGTCCAAAAAGGCACGATAACAGTACAAAAAGGCACGATAACAGTACAAAAAGGCACGATATCAAGATAAAAAGTGTTCATAACAAGCATAGTGCGCACGATAATGACATAAAAAGTGCTCGAAATCACTTCAGTGCGCGCTTCGATATCAGCTACAAAAGTGCACGATAACAAGCTCAAAAAGCTCAATAACAACCTACATAAAAGCAAGACGATAACAGTACAAAAAGGCTCGAAATCACTACAAAAAGGCTCGATAACAGTTAAAAAAGGCACGGTAACAGTACAAAAAGGCTTGAAATCACTTCAAAAAGGCTCGATAACAGTTAAAAAAGGCACGGTAACAGTACAAAAAGGCTCGAAATCACTTCAAAAAGGCTCGATAAAGATTCAAAAACACTCAGTAACCTAGATCTTCATCGTCTTCAAAAGAAATTTTTTTCTTAAACTAAAATACTAACCTAATCTCATCAAACAAACATAATGAACAACAAATCAAATCAAACCTAATCTACATCAAATACACAAAACTTATCTAGAACAAAAATGTGTGAGAAACAAAAACGTACCGGTCTCGTTTTTCTTCGCCCTTCAGTTCTATTCGACATCGGTACTGTAGCGCCGTCGCCGGTGGTTCTTCGTCAGGTTTTGGTCCTCTGTAGCACTGTTGCGCCGTCGGGGTTTCTCTCTCTGGTTTTTTCTTTCAACGTTTCAAAACCAAACAAACCGACAAAAAGGGTAATTTTGTCTGGTCACATAAAATGGTACCTTTTAAACTTAGATTAGTAACTTGGTGCCTGTTCCCCAAAAAGCGCCCCAAATGGTGACATTTAAATTTCGACCTCTATATATATATGATAATTCTCAGTGATAAGGTCCATTTAAAAAAAAAAAAAAAATTCAAGAACAAAGTTATATAACTCTACGGAACCGATTCCATGGCATTATATAATTAAACATCTAGTTTTATAAAATGTATGTAAATTCAGTTTTGAAATAAAAAATAAAAACCGAGACAGAACCAGAGAAAGACCCTATATCCATTTTGTTCTATTTCCCCCTATTCCCTCTATGATATATATAGTTACTGGTTGTTAAATTTTTCCCAAACATTTTCATTTATTTCTCAAATTTTTGAAAAATAAAACATAACGAATTTAAAATAGATTATATACGTTATGTATACAAAACATAAATTATAAATTATAAAAAAATTATTATAAAAAAAATAAAAAAATAAAAAAAAAACAGAGAAAAATAAGAAAATAAAAGGGATGTCACCTCTGAATCTCTGATATTTGGTGTAAGGTCCAAATCCAAATCCAAGTGCTGAAGTGCATGTGTGAGAGGTGGCATGTGCTTGTGTGTGTAGTGGCAAAGCAAGATGTGGGATAAGATTTTTTTAAAAAAATGAATTGAATGTTTGAAGCGGTGCATGACTGCATGCCATGAAAAGGAGAAAGGTGGCAAGAGTAGGTGAAAAGGTGGCAAGAGTTAGATAGAGAGAACTGAGAAGAGTGAGTCAGAAATAAGGAATGTGAGAGAACCAGAAAGAAAAAGGAAGAAATACGCAAGAGAGAGAGAGATGGAGAGAGAAACCATGAAAAGACCTAGAGATAGAAAGAGAGATATAAATAAAGTTTTGAGAGCTGAGAAACTATACTAGATCGATCAAAGAGATAGAATTTGAGATTTTGAAAGAAAATAGGTGCAGCTAGAGAGATATACTTGGTGGATCCAGAAATAAACAGTGCCTAGTCCCAGAGCAAATTTGAGCACAGGAGTTTTGTGAGTGGATAGTTTTATTTATTTATTTATGATTAAATTAATTATTTTAGAATGATATGTTAGCTTTAATTATTTAGAAAGTTATTAGAAATAAATGAAGTATTCCTTTATTTAAAACAGATTTTCAGATAATTTATATGTTTATAAGAAATGTGTAGAATTTTAGAATTCAAAAATAGATTAATTATTGAATTAGATTTATCGAACAAGATTATACAAAGAAGAATTGTACAAGCATTTTCAGATAGATTTTTAAATTTTCAGATCCAAGTTATTTATGATAATTTTCAGAAAAGAATATTTATTCATGTTTTGAGAAAAGTATTTATAAAGAATTATATATGTATGTTCAGAAAGCTAAAAGAGTTTTCAAAGATTGATCAGATTTTAAGATATAAGATATATACCCTTCCCAACAGTATCATATTCAAATTATAAGCTCAAGAGTTTTCAGAATCTATTATATATATATATATATATTACTAATTATGATCGGCAAAGAAAAGATTTCATATGAAATAAGATATTTATATTTTATAAAATCAGAAAATGTTTTATTATATTGTATACTATTTACAGAAAAATGTGTTTTACTTACAAAAAGATATTTAATTAGTTCTTAGCTTATTTTACAGAATAATTTCAGATTAAATCTTGATTAGTTTTAGTAAGAGATATAAAATTCAGAAAGAGACATAGAAAAAGAAATACACAATTCGAAAAGAGATATAGAAAGAAAGATAGAACAATTTTCTACAGTTAGATAGTTTTCAGAATATGTTTTGCCAGTATCAAGTTTAGAAAGTATTAATGTTTTTAGAAAGAATTTTACAGATTTCAGAAACGTAAAGAAGTTATAAGTTAATTCAGATTTATAAAATGCTGGTTTTTAGAAAAGTTTATGAAAAGATAAGATTTTGTTTTCAAAGCTTATGTCCACTCACTGGACTTTAGCACTCATTCTTTTATTTTAAATTATTTTTCCCAAGTGATCACTATATTCGTACAGATTATTTAGTATCGTGAGATGGACCACATGTGTTGACATAAACGATAGTTCTTGATTTTAATAAAAGCATGTTAAGCAAATGTGCAAATTTTCAGATATCAAGATTTTTCTTAATTAGTTTTCATTCAGTATATAGGTCCAACACAAATAAAGCAAATTTTTTATTTTAACTGTATTATATTTTATGATGGCTAATAACCCACGTATTTAAATTGCACTTTTAAATTACAAGGAAATTACAAGGTGGAAAAGTTTTGAAAAGCCAAAGTGACTCTCAAAGATTTTAGTAGAAGCCATCTCGAGACTCATATAATTTTGTATAAGGTTTTCTAGAAAATTCTAAATTCAGCTAGAAAGATTAGAGTTTCCATAGGATCCTCCCATACTCAAGATAGGAGTCGGAGCAGGTCCTGTCATTTGGTTGGTGAAATTTCTTCAATCAAACATAATAAACAATTTTTTACTTTTAATTAATTAAATTTTTTTTATTTTTATGATTGTTTTATTTTTAATTAATTTTTATTTATTTATTTTTATGATTGTTTTATTATTTAATAATTAATTAATTGTTGTTTCTCTAATGACAAAAGTGACATTACCCTGTCCATGACCGGTTAACGGATTAAGGATTAGTTTTTGTTATTATGACACTTTTTATAGTTTTAGTGCAATTAGACCAACTTCAACCTAAATAGTGATTTTGGTGTAACTTTTATATTAAGATAGTGCAACTTTCACATTATTTCACACTATTTCAATATTCCATCTCCAACCCATTGTACCAAATCTTACCTTATTCCTTAATTTTTTATTTTTTATTTTTTTTTTATCAACAAATACTCTTTCCAACCAATCAAAACTCACTTTACAATTAAAAATTAAAAAATTAAAAAATTAAAAAAATAGTAAAGGTTGCGCAACAGTTGCATAAGTGAACAATGTCGCTCAATATATTGTGTGACACTGTTCATTGGAGCAAAGATTGCGCATGGTTTGGCGTAAGGTTTGCTTCAAATTGGCAATTTACTGTAGTGTTGGAGTTGGTCTTATGTATATACTTAGCCAAATGAGTGCAATTACAAATGAGTGCAATTAGTCGTTTGATAAAGAATATCCAAATTTCATGTGTAAAAATTTATCTTAATGTGAAATTGATAATTCTCTCTTTTATATTTTATTTTTATTTTTTATTATACAACAACTGTCGATACCGATAAAATTGAGCTTTATTAGCACAGTTCAGATTGCAGCTCTCACAAACGGGAAGAGAGCACTCACACTATGGTGGGACATCACCCACACTTTGGTAGTACAAATTCTATTATATATATACCAAGGTCATGGCTTGAACTTTGGTGGTGGAGGATCTAGGGAGACTCCAAAGCACCAAGGCAAGTGGCCTTTGCTAAATAGATTTTTTTTTTTTTTTTTTTTTT